>CM051242.1:4920630-5048130 GCA_027917425.1 Gastrophryne carolinensis
ATCTATCTATCTATCTATCCCATATCTCTCTATCTATCTATCTATCTATCTATCTCCTATCTATCTATCTATCTATCTATCTATCTATCTATCTATCTATCTATCTCATATCTATCTATCTCCTATCTATCTATCTATCTATCTATCTATCTATCTATCTATCTATCTCCTATCTATCTATCTATCTATCTATCTATCTATCTATCTATCTACTCCCCATAGAACTCAGAGACAGGCTTCTCCTGAGGATGAGCGAGATCTGCTCTCCATAGGATTCAATGGAGCTCAGATTAAACCGGACCTTCACTATAATCTATTGAAAAGCCCAGAACCCTTATAAAACCATTCCCCAGCATCTAAAATAAATACATTTTAAGTTTTTAGTCACTTACTTATTATTCTTTCACCCACTGGGCTGCAACTCTGTTCAGGACTTTAGGATACTCTTATTCAGGGTGAAGGTCCGGATTAATGTGAGCAATCTTTATGTACAGGGTGTGGGAAACATATAAGATATGCTCTTGTGCAGGGTGAAGGTCCGGATTAATGTGAGCAATCTTTATGTACAGGGTGTGGGAAACATATAAAATATGCTCTTGTGCAGGGTGAAGGTCCGGATTAATGTGAGCAATCTTTATGTACAGGGTGGGGGAAACATATAAGATAGGCTCTTGTTCAGGGTGAAGGTCCGGATTAATGTGAGCAATCTTTATGTACAGGGTGGGGGAAACATATAAGATAGGCTCTTGTTCAGGGTGAAGGTCTGCCTTAAAGCAGCGGAGCCTAGAGTGGAATCTGCAGAGTGAAGCCTGTTAGGTGCCTGATCTTCAGTGCGGTAGTGGTGCTGATGATGGCGGGGGCGCAGGTCAATAGGAATCTTCTGGTTTCAGCGCTCAGGTGCTTAGTTGGTTTCCTCCAGAACATGAGCGGGGGGGGGGGGGGGGGGGGGCGTGCTCCGGGCTTCTCTGTGAAGAAGTATAAGGAGGGGATCTCTGGGTATTTTTTTATCATGTCTTAATCATGAAGACCGCTCACACATCTGACCAGGGAGCCACCGGGACCCGTAACCGCGCAGCGGCGGCCATACGTAGTTCACGGATCAGACGCCGGCGCCGCTCTGATCCCCCCCGCAAATAAATCTATAACATAAATAAATGATGGCGGATAAACTTCCCCCCCATGCATCGCTCCTACGCATCAAAGGCAGCGACTAGATCCCCACAAGCCGAGCGCATGCACCGCGCACACACACAGCGCGCAACGCCGATACGGGAATATGTCAGCCAATCAATACGCAGCGCAGCACCCTCACCGATGAGAATACGATTCATTCCTGAGGACAAGGGCTAATAAATCAAACTGCTTATTGCAGAGCACCAGGGCCCCTCCACCGCCCAGCAAATCTGCAGCACCCACCGGGAGACCCGCGACGATGACTCTCATGGGAATGACTGCAGGGCAGAACACTCCCCGCCGACTGCTGACCCTGCGCCCACCCACCTGGCATCACCCCTGGTACACAAGCTGAGCCCACAGACATTATACCTGATACCCAGCAGCATACATGGCGTTTAGAATGTGCCCAATGAGATCACTCACAGTGCCCACACTGTGCCCACCAACATCATCCCTGGCACCCAGACTGCGCTCATCAATGTCTCACCTATTATCCAGACTCTATCCTGCAATTGCAACCTTGAAAGCTAGACTGTGCCTATTAAGGTCACCAGGCTCTGCCCAACATCATCATCTTTGGCACCCAGACTGTACCCAATGTCTATACCCCTGGTATCCAGACTGTACCCAATGTCTATACCCCTGGTATCCAGACTGTACCCAATGTCTAAGCCCCTGGCACCCAGACTGTACCCAATGTCTATACCCCTGGTATCCAGACTGTACCCAATGTCTATACCCCTGGCACCCAGACTGTACCCAATGTCTATACCCCTGGTACCCAGACTGTACCCAATGTCTATACCCCTGGCACCCAGACTGTACCCAATGTCTATACCCCTGGCACCCAGACTGTACCCAATGTCTATACCCCTGGTACCCAGACTGTACCCAATGTCTATACCCCTGGCACCCAGACTGTACCCAATGTCTATACCCCTGGTATCCAGACTGTACCCAATGTCTATACCCCTGGCACCCAGACTGTACCCAATGTCTATACCCCTGGCACCCAGACTGTACCCAGTGTCTAAACCCCTGGCACCCAGACTGTACCCAATGTCTATACCCCTGGCACCCAAACTGTACGCAATGTCTATACCCCTGGTACCCAGACTGTACCCAGTGTCTAAGCCCCTGGCACCCAGACTGTACCCAATGTCTATACCCCTGGCACCCAGACTGTACCCAATGTCTATACCCCTGGTATCCAGACTGTACCCAATGTCTATACCCCTGGTACCCAGACTGTACCCAATGTCTATACCCCTGGCACCCAGACTGTACCCAGTGTCTAAACCCCTGGCACCCAGACTGTACCCAATGTCTATACCCCTGGCACCCAAACTGTACGCAATGTCTATACCCCTGGTACCCAGACTGTACCCAGTGTCTAAGCCCCTGGCACCCAGACTGTACCCAATGTCTATACCCCTGGCACCCAGACTGTACACAATGTCTATACCCCTGGCACCCAGACTGTACACAATGTCTATACCCCTGGCACCCAGACTGTACCCAATGTCTATACCCCTGGCACCAAGACTGTACACAATGTCTATACCCCTGGCACCCAGACTGTACACAATGTCTATACCCCTGGCACCCAGACTGTACCCAATGTCTATACCCCTGGCACCCAGACTGTACACAATGTCTATACCCCTGGCACCCAGACTGTACCCAATGTCCACACCCCTGGTACCCAGTCTGTACCTAATGACTGCTGTATATCCCTGGTACCTAGACTGTGCCCAGTGTCTCCACCCCTGTACTCACTGTCCACACTCCTGGTACCCAGACTGTACCCAGTGTCTACACCCCAGGCACTAAGACTGTACTCAATGTCCACACCCCCGGTACCCAGTCTGGACCTAATGACTACTGTACATCCCTGGCAACAGTCTCTGCCAAGTGTCTACCCCAGATACCAAGACTGTACCCAATGTCCACACCCCTAGTACCCAGACTCTAACCAATGACTACACCTCTGGTACCCATTAAGATCACTTAAAAAACCCAGGCTGTGACCACCAATATCATCCCTGATACCCAGACTGTACCCAATGGCATCACCCATGGTACCCAAATTGTGTCCAGTGACCCGGATATTACCCAATGACTACGCCTTTGGTACATTAATATCACTTGCAATACCCAGGCCTTGCCCACCAACATCATCCCTTGTACAGTGCCCATTACGATCACTTATAATACCCACACTGTGCCAACCAATTTCATCTGTGGTACCCAGACTGTACACAGTGGCATCACCCCTGGTACCCAAATTGTGTCCAGTGACTACACCCATGGTATCCAGATTGTGCCCAATGACTAAATACCTGGTACCCGGACTCTACCCAATGACAATGTGTTTGGTACATTAATATCACTAGCAATACCCAGGCCTTGCCCACCAACATCATCCCTTGTACCCAGACCATGCCCACCATCTACACCCATGGAACCCAGACTGTTCCTAATGACTACACCTATGGTATCCAGACTGTGCCCAATAACTAAATACCTGGTACCCGGACTCTACCCAATGACAATGCGTTTGGTACATTAATATCACTAGCAATACCCAGGCCTTGCCCACCAACATCATCCCTTGTACCCAGACCATGCCCACCGTCTACACCCATGGAATCCAGACTGTTCCTAATGACTACACCCCTGGTACCCAGAATGTGCCCATTAACTACACTCATGGTCCCCGGACTACACCCATGATACCCAGTTTCTACAACACTGGCACTTAGACTTCACCTATCGATAGCACCCCTGGACTCTATCCAATGACTAAACCCCTTGGTACTTAGTGCCCATTAAGATCACTTATAATACCCAAACTGTGCCCACCAATATCATCCCTGGTTCCCAGACTGTACCCAACTAATATACCCATGGAATCCAGACTGTACCCAGTGACTACACCCCTGGTACCCAGACTGTACCCAGTGACTACACCCCTGGTACCCAGACTGTACCCAGTGACTAAACCCCTGGTACCCAGACTGTACCCAGTGACTAAACCCCTTGTACCCAGACTGTACCCAGTGACTACACCCCTGGTACCCAGACTGTACCCAGTGACTACACACCTGATACCCAGACTGCATCCAGTAACTACACCCCTGGTACCCAGACTGTACCCAGTGACTACACCCCTGGTTCCCAGACTGTACCCAGTGACTACACCCCTGGCACCCAGACTGTACCCAGTGACTACACCCCTGGCACCCAGACTGTACCCAGTGACTACACCCCTGGTACCCAGACTGTACCCAGTGACTACACCCCTGGTACCCAGACTGTACCCAGTGACTAAACCCCTGGTACCCAGACTGTACCCAGTGACTACACCCCTGGTACCCAGACTGTACCCAGTGACTACACCCCTGGTACCCAGACTGTACCCAGTGACTACATCCCTGGTACCCAGACTGTACCCAGTGACTACACCCCTGGTACCCAGACTGTACCCAGTGACTACACCCCTGGTACCCAGTGACTACATCCCTGGTACCCAGACTGTACCCAGTGACTACATCCCTGGTACCCAGACTGTACCCAGTGACTAAACCCCTGGTACCCAGACTGTACCCAGTGACTACACCCCTGGTACCCAGACTGTACCCAGTGACTACACCCCTGGTACCCAGACTGTACCCAGTGACTACACCCCTGGTACCCAGACTGTACCCAGTGACTACACCCCTGGTACCCAGACTGTACCCAGTGACTACACCCCTGGTACCCAGACTCTACCCAGTGACAACACCCCTGGTACCCAGACTGTACCCAGTGACTAAACCCCTTGTACCCAGACTGTACCCAGTGACTACACACCTTATACCCAGACTGCATCCAGTAACTACACCCCTGGTACCCAGACTGTACCCAGTGACTACACCCCTGGTACCCAGACTCTACCCAGTGACTACACCCCTGGTACCCAGACTGTACCCAGTGACTACACCCCTGGTACCCAGACTGTACCCAGTGACTAAACCCCTGGTACCCAGATTGTACCCAGTGACTACATCGCTGGTACCCATGGTTCATTATCTACATCCCTGGCACCCACACTGCACCCACCAATAGCACCCCTGGTACCCGGATCAGCTGGACTCTAGGACCGGTAGTCACCTTCTTTGTGGGGCATCCCTATTTCAGATGCTCTGCAGAGTGTCTCCACAGGCATCACCCAGGATATACACACTCCCCAAAAGAAGCAGAACACTTTTTGCTGTGCTTTAAAGTGGACCAAAACCCACTGCGAATCTTATAGATTATCAATTCCCTCCCCCCGAGGGCATCCAAAATCGGGAAACCCCCCAGGTTGCCCCATATACTTACCTGTTTCCTAGTCCAGCAGCGCATGCGCGAGCCGCGGTGGGCTCCCCCCTATCCCTCTAGCAGGGTGCGTGCCCACACCAGGCATTTGTGAATGGTCGCCGTGGACACGCTCCCTGTTAGAGGGAAGCCGGGGATGCGGCCACAAATGCGCTCGGAGCTGCTGCTCTTAGACGAAGCCTTAGACGACGTGACGTCAGCGGATCCGAGCGCGCTGATTGGACGAGCGGCTGCGCATGCGCCGTAGGACTGGGAAGAGGTGAGTTGCCATAGGCAGTCTGGGGGGTTTCACATAGCGGGGGGAAAGGACCAAAACCCAGGAGAGTCAGAATCCTGGGTTTTGGTCCACTTTACTTTTCTCTCCTGAGCCTCTGACGTCGCTGACCATTTCCCCACCGCAGCCTTTGGGGCATCCCAAAGTGGGTGATGGATCGAAACCCAGGAAAATGAAAATCCCAGGTTTTGTTCTGCTTTAAGCAACTCACAGGGTGCAGACAGGCCAAACTCAAGCTCTACCACTTGCGACCCCGCCTCCATTTGTCCCCGCCCCTCTTTGTCTCCGCCCCCTTAACCTTCAGACTGTAAGCTCATAGGGTCGGGGCTCGCTTGTCTATTGTCTCCTGTTCTCCCATTAGTAGCATGTCGTGGTCTCTGTACTGTATGTTTTACCCTGTCAGTAACGATTCCTTGTACCGCGCTACGGAAGAGGATGGCGCTATATACAGTATACAAGTAATATTAATCTATAATCTCCTCTTCTCGTCCACAGAATCGGTCCCGGTCACCGTCATCATCGGCGTGGCCGTGGGAGCGGGCGTGGCCTTCCTCGTTCTCATGGCGACCATCGTGGCGTTCTGTTGCGCCCGAAACCAGAGAAGTAAGTGTGAGCCCGATAATGGGGATGTGGTGACAAAAGAGCGTTTGGTGATGTCATACAGTGCGTGGGCGCGGTTTAATTGTTGATTTACAGTGTATGAGATGAAAAGAGTGGTGGTGATGATGTCATAGAGGGAGTGGGCGGGGTTTAATTGTTGATTTACAGTGTATGAGATGTAAAGAGTGGTGGCGATGATGTCATAGAGGGAGTGGGCGGGGCTTAATTGTTGATTTACGGTATATGAGATGAAAAGAGCGCGTGACTATGATGTCATAGAGAACTTGGGCGGAGTTTAAATGTTGCTTTACAGTGTATGAGATGAAAAGAGTGGTGGCGATGATGTCATAGAGGGTGTGGGCGGGGTTTAATTGTTGATTTACAGTGTATGAGATGAAAAGAGTGGTGGCGATGATGTCATAGAGGGTGTGGGCGGGGTTTAATTGTTGCTTTACAGTGAATGAGATGAAATGAGTGGTGGCGATGATGTCATAGAGGGCGTGGGCGGGGTTTAATTGTTGATTTACAGTGTATGAGATGAAAAGAGTGGTGGCGATGATGTCATAGAGGGCATGGGCGGGGTTTAATTGTTGATTTACAGTGTATGAGATGAAAAGAGTGGTGGCGATGATGTCATAGAGGGTGTGGGCGGGGTTTAATTGTTGCTTTACAGTGAATGAGATGAAATGAGTGGTGGCGATGATGTCATAGAGGGCGTGGGCGGGGTTTAATTGTTGATTTACAGTGAATGAGATGAAATGAGTGGTGGCGATGATGTCATAGAGGGCGTGGACAGGGTTTAATTGTTGCTTTACAATGTTGATCCACATGAGACTTTGTTTTCTGTTTCCTAACCTGCATTAGAGAGATACTCACCTTTTCCTAGCAGAGCTTCATCTGATGGGGGACATGAAACTGATGCATCTCACTCCATCAGTGAGCCCTACATTAGAGAGAAACTCACCTTTTCCTAGCAGATCTCCATCTGATGGGGGACAGGAAACATTACCTCTCCCTCACACCATCAATGACCCTGCATTAGAGAGATACTCACCTTTTCCTAGATGGAGCTCCATCTAATGGAGGACAGTAAAGGGAACGATGAAAGCTTGATGAGGTTGGGTGAGGAGGGTTTGGCGCGCCCGGGTGCGTCAGTAGTGAGGCTTCGAGAGCAACCGCTAGTAGTCGCTGTGCTCGACCATGGTTCGCTGTTTCAGAGCGTCTCAGTCGCTGGCCGGCATTGATGAATATGATGTGTGAGTCGCGGTACTACGCTGTATGGGAGTGAACCGTAACGCCAGCTCAGACCGACTCACACCACATTCATCTAAGAAACAGCCTCAAACAGCGCCGGTGCTCAAAATCATGTCATTGTAGCCCATAGCGCCAGAGGCTGTACATGTATCAACTAATAATAAAGCGAAAACACATGGAATGACATTGTTATCACATTGTAACATGACACTTTAATACCAGACATGTCAGGACAATTCTGCATAAAAATATTATTAATCCAAAAAGTTTTCTAAAATGTCATTTTCTTGCCCAGGAGACATGTCAGAAAGATTTGAGTTTTTATTTAAAAAAAAATAATAATATGGGATCAGGAAAGGGATTTAAGGATCGTCCATAGAAATGTATGGGAGAGCACCAGGTAGCGACAGGTAATACGTGGCGCTCTGCAAGGCTGAACGCCGGCGCTGTACGTTGAGCCTGGGATAATGATGAATCGGACGCTACATGGCGTTGTTCCAGTCACTCACCAGATTCGGCTTCTTAAAGTGGACAAACACCCAGGGGGGGTCGGCCTGGGAATCTATAAGTTTCCCCGGCCGATCAGATCCCCCCCCCCTCGGGGCATCCGAAATCGGGATGCCCCGCAGGGTGAAACCCCCCAGGACGCCCAGAAACCTTACCTTATCCCCGTTCCAACGACGCATGCGCGGGCCGCGGCCGCATCCCGTGCTTCTCTCTAGCAGGGCGCGCACAGTTTGTGAATGGCCGGCGCGGGCGCGCGAGGGAAGCGCGAGACGCGGCCTCCAGCGCACTCAGAGCCTCTGTGGTTGTCCGTCGCTTGTCCGTACATACCACAGCGGCTCTGAGCGCTCTGATTGGACGAGCGCTCGCGTAGGAGCGGGGTGAGGTGAGTTATTTAGGGCAATCTGGGGGGTTTCACTCAGCGGGGCGCCCCGTGGAAGTGGACCAAAACCCAGGATAGTGAAAATCCTAGGTGTTGGTCCACTTTAAATGTGTAATTACTGCCGTGTCCGGCGTTCACCTGCCGCTACCTGGCGCTATACAGGCACTACCTGGCGCTAGAGCTTTATGAATAAGGCCCTAACGCAACTGTGAATTTTTGTCTTTCGCCAGATCTGAAGGGCGTGGTCTCCGCCAAAAACGACATCCGGGTGGAGATCGTCCACAAGGAGCCGACGGGCGGGCGCGAGGCCGAGGAGCACTCCAGCATGAAGCAGCTGATGGTGAGCTTCCATAACTATGAGCTGAGATATATGAGGCTGAAGTAGCGGAAATACGATTTATATTAATATTTGCTTCGCATTAATCTCCAATATTTCTACTAGAGATTAATATGATAAATATCACAAATACTAATAATAACATTAGCCCAGTGGCCACTAAGTCGATACAAACCGATGGTCGCTGAGGCTGTCCTCATACATCCAGTCACATGTCCCAAGGAGAAATATATTTAATACCTTAAATACTTTACAACATACAATCTATTGTCTATCTATTGAGAAATGATCCACCACACACACAGTAAGATGTATAAATGAAAACGGGTTAAATTTACCAGCACAGTAAATAACTTTCATTAACCCAGATAACCTTAAATTACATTATTACATTATTAAATATTATTACATATATTACATTATTACATTATTACATATATAACATGATTACATTATTAATATCACAAGGCAGTTGTTAAATAAATGACATTAGTTACTGTACAATATATGTTATATTGGATAGAGAGGGAATAATGGAGAGATGGCAAGATATTTAGCACATCATGGCCATCATGGTTGCTTCATCCTGGTAAGGGGCCCATCCATAGTGTACTCTTAATCATGCAGCTTCCTAATCTATTGAACACTAGAGGGAGTGTCTGCAAGGTCTGCCCCCATCCGGCTATATTATAAAGGGTATGACTCCCACAATATGCATGTTATCATATTGTAACCAAGAAATTCATGATCCCCATTAATTTCTTAGTTAAATGAACCTAAACATCAAATATATATCATCCAGGGTCCAATACTATGTGGATTGTCAGGTTCTGGACAAGATATACAGGCCATGTTTGATATCAAATGAAATGTCTCATAGTCCTGAATAAGGCTCTCTCATCAATATAGTCATAACGGATGTATTTACGGAACCACAAAGCTTCCCAGAAATATCATCTAATGCCCATGTGTCCAACGTGTATTGAAATGTCTGGGGACCTAATTAGGAATTTAAGGATTCCTTTTCAAAAGTACAGCTTGTTGCCGGCTAGTTGTGAATAGGTGCCTAGGTGTGAATATAGTCTATTGTATTCCTTGGGCATGGTCTGTTTTCTTATAGACATGGCAGGATGTTGGACTACTATTTGAGTGTTAATTTGAGGGACAACTGTCCTTTAACAGAGGCGCTGTCACTTTAAATATGATAATAGGCCTTTTGTCTTATGGTCAGGTGAGTATTTTTTTAACTCTTCCTCTGAATGTTTTACTTTTTTTAAAGTGTTCTTAAGGTGGAACAAAACCCAGAATTTTGACTATCCTGGGTTTTGGTCCTTGCCTTCACAACTGTGTAAAACCCCCCAGATCACCTGATCGAACTCACCTTTTCCTGGTCCTATGACATACCTACCAACTTTTCAGGGCGGGAAAGAGGGACAATTGTTAAATGAAGCCACGCCCCCTCACTGAGGGATGGATGCAGCCACGCCCCCTCATTGAGGGATGGATGAAGCCACGCCCCCTCATTGAGGGATGGATGAAGCTACGCCCCCTCATTGAGGGATGGATAGGAGATACATTGTAATAGTTACAACAATAGAAACACGTTGAACAGGCAAATAAATCATTTATTGCTGAAGATCTGTATGTTACACCTCAAAGAGGGACAATCTGTAAATTAAGCCACGCCCCCTCATTGAGGGATGGGTGAAGCCACGCCCCCTATTGACGGATAGATGAAGCCACGCCCCCTCATTGAGGGATGGATAGGAGATACATTATAATAGTTGCAACAATAGAAACACTTTGAACAGGCAAATAAATCATTTATTGCTGCAGATCTGCATGTTATACCTCAAAGAGGGACAAGTGAGAACAACGAGGGACAGGAGGACATGGACTAAAAAAGAGGGACAGTCCCTTCAAATCAGGGAGGTATGAATAAGCTATATAGAGTAGGAGTGGGAGTGGGAGCAGGGACCCACTGGAGGATTTCCCAGTAACCCTGTGGGTCAGTTCGAACCTGTCCCCACTTAAAAGTGGCGCAAACGCGGTCCACTCTGCGTCTTCCTTTGTGTCCGAGAAGGTAAAAAAGCCAAAGTGGACCCTCAACCGCAGGCAGCTCGTATGTAGGTGCCTCCGGAGAAGCTCGAGCACCCGGACCCATCGCTCCCCCCCCCCCCCCCCCGGGTTCCCAAATGAGACATTTGAGAGATACAGAAATGATGGCTCCCACTTAGGTTGGATGTTTTTCCGTAGCTAATTGGAGACTGCAGAGGAGCGCCGCGGCGCGGTATCCAGGTGATGGCAGCCAATCAGGGGATCATTATGGAGAGAGAGATGCATGATGAGCCCAAATCAAGGAGCATTATGAGAGGCAGACGAGAAGCGCTCCCGCTATTTTCCTCCCGCAATTTCGTGCCGCGGGAGGAACAGTCCCCGACGTGTCTTAACTCCAAAAAAATAAAAGCTTAAAAGGCCAAACCTCACATCATATAGGGGCTGCGGGACTAACTGTCACCATATAGGGGCTTCAGGTGAATGCAAAGGGGCTAACTGTCACCATTTAGGGGCTGCAGGACTAACTGTCACCATATAGAGGCTGCGGATTAATGCTGAGGGGATAACTGTCACCATATAGAGGCTGCGGGTGAATGCCGAGGAGATAACTGTCACCATATAGAGGGTGCGGGTGAATGCCGAGGGGATAACTGTCACCATATAGAGGCTGCGGGTGAATGCCGAGGGGATAACTGTCACCATATAGAGGCTGCGGGTGAATGCCGAGGAGATAACTGTCACCATATAGAGGCTGCGGGTGAATGCCGAGGAGATAACTGTCACCATATAGGGGCTGCGGGTGAATGCCGAGGGGATAACTGTCACCATATAGGGGCTGCGGGTGAATGCCGAGGAGATAACTGTCACCATATAGGGGGTGCGGGTGAATGCCGAGGAGATAACTGTCACCATATAGGGGCTGCAGGTGAATGCCGAGGAGATAACTGTCACCATATAGGGGCTGCGGGTGAATGCCGAGGAGATAACTGTCACCATATAGGGGCTGCAGGTGAATGCCGAGGAGATAACTGTCACCATATAGGGGCTGCGGGTGAATGCCGAGGAGATAACTGTCACCATATAGAGGCTGCGGGTGAATGCCCAGGGGGTAACTGTCACCATATAGAGGCTGCGAGTGAATGCCGAGGAGATAACTGTCACCATATAGGGGCTGCGGGTGAATGCCGAGGGGATAACTGTCACCATATAGAGGCTGCGAGTGAATGCCGAGGAGATAACTGTCACCATATAGGGGCTGCGGGTGAATGCCGAGGGGATAACTGTCACCATATAGGGGCTGCGGGTGAATGCCGAGGAGATAACTGTCACCATATAGGGGCTGCAGGTGAATGCCGAGGAGATAACTGTCACCATATAGGGGCTGCGGGTGAATGCCGAGGGGATAACTGTCACCATATAGAGGCTGCGGGTGAATGCCGAGGGGATAACTGTCACCATATAGAGGCTGCGGGTGAATGCCGAGGAGATAACTGTCACCATATAGAGGCTGCGGGTGAATGCCGAGGAGATAACTGTCACCATATAGGGGCTGCGGGTGAATGCCGAGGAGATAACTGTCACCATATAGGGGGTGCGGGTGAATGCCGAGGAGATAACTGTCACCATATAGGGGCTGCAGGTGAATGCCGAGGAGATAACTGTCACCATATAGGGGCTGCGGGTGAATGCCGAGGAGATAACTGTCACCATATAGAGGCTGCGGGTGAATGCCGAGGGGATAACTGTCACCATATAGAGGCTGCGAGTGAATGCCGAGGAGATAACTGTCACCATATAGAGGCTGCGGGTGAATGCCCAGGGGGTAACTGTCACCATATAGAGGCTGCGAGTGAATGCCGAGGAGATAACTGTCACCATATAGGGGCTGCGGGTGAATGCCGAGGGGATAACTGTCACCATATAGAGGCTGCGAGTGAATGCCGAGGAGATAACTGTCACCATATAGGGGCTGCGGGTGAATGCCGAGGGGATAACTGTCACCATATAGGGGCTGCGGGTGAATGCCGAGGAGATAACTGTCACCATATAGGGGCTGCAGGTGAATGCCGAGGAGATAACTGTCACCATATAGGGGCTGCGGGTGAATGCCGAGGGGATAACTGTCACCATATAGGGGCTGCGGGTGAATGCCGAGGAGATAACTGTCACCATATAGGGGCTGCGGGTGAATGCCGAGGGGATAACTGTCACCATATAGAGGCTGCGGGTGAATACGGAGGAGATAACTGTCACCATATAGGGGCTGCGGGTGAATGCCGAGGAGATAACTGTCACCATACAGGGGCTGCGGGTGAATGCCGAGGAGATAACTGTCACCATATAGAGGCTGCGGGTGAATGCCGAGGAGATAACTGTCACCATATAGGGGCTGCGGGTGAATGCCGAGGGGATAACTGTCACCATATAGGGGCTGCGGGTGAATGCCGAGGAGATAACTGTCACCATATAGGGGCTGCGGGTGAATGCCGAGGGGATAACTGTCACCATATAGAGGCTGCGGGTGAATACGGAGGAGATAACTGTCACCATATAGGGGCTGCGGGTGAATGCCGAGGAGATAACTGTCACCATACAGGGGCTGCGGGTGAATGCCGAGGAGATAACTGTCACCATATAGAGGCTGCGGGTGAATGCCGAGGAGATAACTGTCACCATATAGAGGCTGCGGGTGAATGCCGAGGGGATAACTGTCACCATATAGGCGCTGCAGGTGAATGCCGAGGAGATAACTGTCACCATAGAGAGGCTGCGGGTGAATGCCGAGGAGATAACTGTCACCATATAGGGGCTGCGGGTGAATGCCGAGGAGATAACTGTCACCATATAGAGGCTGTGGGTGAATGCCGAGGAGATAACTGTCACCATATAGAGGCTGCGAGTGAATGCCGAGGGGATAACTGTCACCATATAGGGGCTGCGGGTGAATGCCGAGGAGATAACTGTCACCATATAGAGGCTGCGGGTGAATGCCGAGGAGATAACTGTCACCATATAGAGGCTGCGGGTGAATGCCGAGGAGATAACTGTCACCATATAGGGGCTGCGGGTAAATGCCGAGGAGATAACTGTCACCATATAGGGGGTGCGGGTGAATGCCGAGGAGATAACTGTCACCATATAGGGGCTGCAGGTGAATGCCGAGGAGATAACTGTCACCATATAGGGGCTGCGGGTGAATGCCGAGGAGATAACTGTCACCATATAGGGGCTGCAGGTGAATGCCGAGGAGATAACTGTCACCATATAGGGGCTGCGGGTGAATGCCGAGGGGATAACTGTCACCATATAGAGGCTGCGAGTGAATGCCGAGGAGATAACTGTCACCATATAGAGGCTGCGGGTGAATGCCGAGGAGATAACTGTCACCATATAGGGGCTGCGGGTGAATGCCGAGGAGATAACTGTCACCATATAGAGGCTGCGGGTGAATGCCGAGGGGATAACTGTCACCATATAGAGGCTGCGGGTGAATGCCGAGGAGATAACTGTCACCATATAGGGGCTGCGGGTGAATGCAGAGGGGATAACTGTCACCATATAGGGGTTGCAGGTGAATGCCGAGGAGATAACTGTCACCATATAGGGGCTGCAGGTGAATGCCGAGGAGATAACTGTCACCATATAGAGGCTGCGGGTGAATGCCGAGGGGATAACTGTCACCATATAGGGGCTGCGGGTGAATGCCGAGGAGATAACTGTCACCATATAGAGGCTGTGGGTGAATGCCGAGGAGATAACTGTCACCATATAGGGGCTGCGGGTGAATGCCGAGGAGATAACTGTCACCATATAGGGGCTGCGGGTGAATGCCGAGGAGATAACTGTCACCATATAGAGGCTGTGGGTGAATGCCGAGGAGATAACTGTCACCATATAGGGGCTGCGGGTGAATGCCAGGGGGATAACTGTCACCATATAGGGGCTGCAGGTGAATGCCGAGGAGATAACTGTCACCATATAGAGGCTGCGAGTGAATGCCGAGGGGATAACTGTCACCATATAGGGGCTGCGGGTGAATGCCGAGGAGATAACTGTCACCATATAGAGGCTGAGGGTGAATGTCGAGGAGATAACTGTCACCATATAGGGGCTGCGGGTGAATGCCGAGGAGATAACTGTCACCATATAGGGGGTGCGGGTGAATGCCGAGGAGATAACTGTCACCATATAGGGGCTGCAGGTGAATGCCGAGGAGATAACTGTCACCATATAGGGGCTGCGGGTGAATGCCGAGGAGATAACTGTCACCATATAGGGGCTGCAGGTGAATGCCGAGGAGATAACTGTCACCATATAGAGGCTGCGAGTGAATGCCGAGGGGATAACTGTCACCATATAGGGGCTGCGGGTGAATGCCGAGGGGATAACTGTCACCATATAGAGGCTGCGAGTGAATGCCGAGGAGATAACTGTCACCATATAGAGGCTGCGGGTGAATGCCCAGGGGGTAACTGTCACCATATAGGGGCTGCGGGTGAATGCCGAGGGGATAACTGTCACCATATAGAGGCTGCGGGTGAATGCCGAGGAGATAACTGTCACCATATAGGGGCTGCGGGTGAATGCCGAGGAGATAACTGTCACCATATAGGGGCTGCGGGTGAATGCCGAGGAGATAACTGTCACCATATAGAGGCTGTGGGTGAATGCCGAGGAGATAACTGTCACCATATAGGGGCTGCGGGTGAATGCCGAGGAGATAACTGTCACCATATAGGGGCTGTGGGTGAATGCCGAGGGGATAACTGTCACCATATAGAGGCTGTGGGTGAATGCCGAGGAGATAACTGTCACCATATAGGGGCTGCGGGTGAATGCCGAGGGGATAACTGTCACCATATAGGGGCTGCGGGTGAATGCCGAGGAGATAACTGTCACCATATAGAGGCTGCGGGTGAATGCCGAGGAGATAACTGTCACCATATAGGGGCTGCAGGTGAATGCCGAGGAGATAACTGTCACCATATAGGGGCTGCGGGTGAATGCCGAGGGGATAACTGTCACCATATAGGGGCTGCAGGTGAATGCCGAGGAGATAACTGTCACCATATAGGGGCTGCGGGTGAATGCCGAGGGGATAACTGTCACCATATAGGGGCTGCAGGTGAATGCCGAGGAGATAACTGTCACCATATAGGGGCTGCGGGTGAATGCCGAGGGGATAACTGTCACCATATAGGGGCTGCGGGTGAATGCCGAGGAGATAACTGTCACCATATAGGGGCTGCGGGTGAATGCCGAGGAGATAACTGTCACCATATAGGGGCTGCGGGTGAATGCCGAGGAGATAACTGTCACCATATAGAGGCTGCGGGTGAATGCCGAGGGGATAACTGTCACCATATAGAGGCTGCGGGTGAATGCCGAGGGGATAACTGTCACCATATAGGGGCTGCAGGTGAATGCCGAGGAGATAACTGTCACCATATAGGGGCTGCAGGTGAATGCCGAGGAGATAACTGTCACCATATAGGGGCTGCGGGTGAATGCCGAGGGGATAACTGTCACCATATAGAGGCTGCGGGTGAATGCCGAGGAGATAACTGTCACCATATAGGGGCTGCGGGTGAATGCCGAGGAGATAACTGTCACCATATAGGGGCTGCGGGTGAATGCCGAAGAGATAACTGTCACCATATAGGGGCTGCGGGTGAATGCCGAGGAGATAACTGTCACCATATAGGGGCTGTGGGTGAATGCCGAGGGGATAACTGTCACCATATAGGGGCTGCAGGTGAATGCCGAGGAGATAACTGTCACCATATAGGGGCTGCGGGTGAATGCCGAGGGGATAACTGTCACCATATAGGGGCTGCGGGTGAATGCCGAGGGGATAACTGTCACCATATAGAGGCTGCGGGTGAATGCCGAGGGGATAACTGTCACCATATAGGGGCTGCGGGTGAATGCCGAGGGGGTAACTGTCACCATATAGGGGCTGTGGGTGAATGCCGAGGGGATAACTGTCACCATATAGAGGCTGCGGGTGAATGCTGAGGGGATAACTGTCACCATATAGGGGCTGCGGGTGAATGCTGAAGGACTAACTGTCACCATATAGGGGCTGCGGGTGAATGCCGAGGGGATAATTGTTAGCATACAGGGGTTGCGGGTGAATGCCGAGGGAATAGCTGTCACCATATAGAGGCTGCGGGTGAATGCCGAAGGACTAACTGTCACCATATAGGGGCTGCGGGTGAATGCCAGGGGGATAACTGGGGGCTGTGGGTGAATGCCGAAGGGATAACTGTCATTATATAGGGGCTGTAGGTGAATGGTGAGGGGATAACTGTCACCATATAGGGGCTGCGGTTAAATGAAGAGGGGCTACCTTGTCACTATTACCACGAAGCAAGGACAAGTGGGTTTGGGATCAAGATGACAGAGCAGCCCAAAATTAAGTTACATATTTAATCGCTTTAAAGCGGAACAAAAATCCACCTTGATTATAAAATATTCCAGGGCCGGCCTCTGGCTTCTCCCTGGGGCAGCGGGGCATTCCGATTTTCGGTGGTCCGCTTTAACCTTACTGCAGACAGAAAGCCTCATGGAGCGTATAGAGTCCGCTTGTCCCTGGTCCCTCCCTAAAGACTAACGCGTCATAAGAAAAGTGGGGTGTGGGTCCTCTTTAACAATCCACTACAGATGCCGCAGAACATCAATTTCACCATAACGAAGCAGCAAACGATTCGGCTTTAATAAACGCTGAACCATTTTTCCCGGAAGAAGCGTGGCAGAGCGCGGGCGCCATTATTTCTCATCTTTTTAAATGTTAAGCGTTTAGCGCACGAGCCCCGGATAAGTTTGATGAAGTGTTTTTTCCGAAGGAACGCGCTGATAAATGGCTTCCTCCCGGGGACGGCGAAACAGGAAATTAAAGTCTGCCCCCGCCGTCGCTCATTGCTTATCATTACCCGACAAAACGTTTATCAAGCGGGTTTTATAAAAAGGAAATGACGGATCGCTCTGAAACAGGAAACGTATCGCGGGCCGTCGCTTACCCCCAGGTTTATGTAGGCACTTGGGCGGCGCGGTCTCAGTGGTGAAGAGTCGCGTCACATCACCGAGGGACGTCCCAAATCCGGATGCCCCCTAAGGATCAGGCTATTTGGACCAAAACTCTAGTTTTGGTCTTCTTTGAAGAGTACCAAACCCCTTTACCTGACCTCGGAGTCTAAACAAATCTAGATCCTCCTGATTTGGGATGCCCCTGTGTGTGACCCCTCGCCTTTTGTTTATTACTCTCCTGGAACTGGTGAATGCACTGTGTCGCCAGTTTGAGTTAACGGCCAAACCAGGGGGGTGGAATCGCTTGCATAGTGGTTAGGCCGGCGATCCCAGGGGGTCTCACACAGTAGGGTATCACAGATTGGGATGCTCCAGGGATAGGAAATCAGCAGAACAAAACCCAGCACTTCCTTCCTTGGAATCTAAATCGAGATGATCCGTTGTGGGGAACCAACAGGAGATGTTGGCAGCAGTTGTGGCGGTGCCCTCCCAGTCCACCGCCGGTCAAGTACCATTGCACACCCTAAAGGCCAGCCCTGTCAGTGGGAGGGTCGGGGCCCCCGGAAGCTGCCCCGCCTTGCCGGGTACTGACACCGCATTACGAGAGCAAACTTAATTTGGGATGCCCCTGTTTGTGAAAGAACCCCCCTGATTTGGCCATTAACTCAAACTGGCGACACCACAGTGCATTCACCAGTTCCAGGAAAGTAATGAACAGAGGGGGGAGGGGGTCACACACAGGGGCATCCAAAATCAGGAGGATCTAGGCTCATTAAGACTCCGAGGTCAGGTTTAAAGGGGTTTGGTGCACTTCAAAGCAGACCAAAACTAGAGTTTTGATCCAAATAGGTGCATCCAGATTTGTGACGTCCCTCGGTGATGTGACGCGACGCTTCACCACAAAGGGACCCACTGAGACTATGCCGCCCAAAGGCCCACATAAGCCTGGAGCCGGTTCTGCTTACCCCCCAGCTCACAATGATAGGAATGGGAATGTAAGCGCCGGCTACGCCGTTCTGGGTGCACAAGCGGCCTGATAAATAGTTTTCTTAGAACATCTTAATTGTCGCTCTCCCGGCGTAAATCTCGCCTGGTGTTAAAAAAAAATAAGAGAGAAAAGGGTCTCGGGGAAGCTCTTTCATCCGCTGCAGATTTATCCCTCCTCCCCGTCGCATAAACGTGATTTAGGCACGCAATAGTTTCTGATAAACGCTCGCCGCCCCGCGACGTGTGGCGCTCTTTATAAACTTTATGGAGACGGGATTAAAGGAGGGGCCCCAAAGCGAGAGCCGCTAAAAGGCGGCGCGGAATCCGGCTCGGAGATAATCGATGGCGACGGGGGAGAAAAGGAGCGAGAGCGCCCCTCGGGGGGAGAAACGACGCCAGTTGCGTTATAGGGAATGTACCGGGGTAATGAGCTAATAATATAGCGAGCGCACCTAAAGCGACTGCTCGGTAATTAAATATACAAATCACTGCAAGTGCCGAGGCGCAAACGCACAATGAAACAAAAAGGGAGAGAAAAAAATAATAAGAAAGGCGTTTTGGCCCCTTTGTGACCCCACCTTCCGGAAAAGCCTTTAAAGATTGGCGGCACGTCAGCTAAATGCTCTTGTGGCGTTAAAGTGCCCTCATGGCTGGATGTAGCTGAAGAGCAAGAATTTTAGGCCCAGTTATGAGCTTATCACAAACTGGTGATGGCTTTAATGAACCAAAAGCTCCATGGTTGCTGAGGACTGTAAATCAATGGTGGCCTCTTTGCTGGATGTAGCTAAAGAGCAGGAACTTTGGGTCCAATGTTGAGCTTACCACAAACTGGTGGCGGCTACCGGGAATCATTAGCTCCACGATTGCTCTGTAATTCTATGATGGGCTTCTGGCTGGATGTAGCTAAAGCGCAAGAACTTTTGGGCCAATTGTGACCTTAGCAAAAAACTTGTGGTGGCTAAAAGGAACCATTAGCTCCACTGCTGCCGAGAGCTGTAAATCAATGATGGGCTCCCAGATGAATGTAGCTAAAGAGCAAAACATTTGGTGTGCAATCTGAACAAAGGCGAGTTACAAGTGGTGTGCCGCAAGGCTCTGTCCTGGGCCCCATTCTGTGTAATATATTTGTAAGTGACATAGGAGAAGGCTTGGTAGGTACAGTTTGCCTGTTTGCTGATGATACAAAGGTTAGTAATAGGGGGGATATTCCTGGAGGTGTCTGCAACATGGAAAATGATTTAACTTTACTGGATAGATGGCCAAAACTGTGGAAACTAGAGTTTAATGTCTCTAAATGTAAAATCCTGCACTTGGGTAGAAGGAATCCCTGCTCTGAGCACCGTATGGGCAGCACTGTGTTATCCAGGACCTCGGAGGAGAGAGATTTAGGAATACTGATTACTGATAGCTGCAAGATGATTGGACAGTGTAGCCAGGCAGTGGGAAAAGCAAGCAGGATGCTCGGCTGCATAGCTCGAGGCATCACCAGTAGGAAGAGGGAGGTTGTGATGCCGCTGTATAGAGCCCTGGTGAGGCCACAGCTAGAATACTGTGTGCAGTTCTGGAGACCTCCCCTGCAAAAAGACATTATTCAAATAGAACGTGTCCAAAGGCCGACAACAAAAATGGTGGAAGGACTTAAACTTAAAACTTATCAGGAGAGACTTAAAGAACTTAATCTGTACAGTCTGGAGGAAAGAAGGGAGAGGGGGACATGATGGAGACCTTTATATATGTGACAGGAGGGAATAAGGATCAGGAGGAAAGTGTTTTTAAGAAGAAACTTAATGATAGAACAAGGGGCCCAACCTGAAGGTAGTCGGAGGGAAGATCAGGAGGAATGAATATAGAGCAAGAGCAAGAAAATATTATGTTACAGAGAGAGTAGTAGATGCTGGGAACAAACTTCCAGCAGAGGTAGTTGAAAAATCGACAGTCAGTGAATGAGCACATGCCTGGGATAAGCCTCCATCTATCCAAAGATAAAAAGAACATACAGTATACACATAAGATACAGAGAACATACAGTATATACATAAGGTACAGAGAACATTCAGTATATACATAAGATACAGAGAACATACAGTATATACATAAGATACAGAGAACATACAGTATACACATAGGATACAGAGAACATTCAGTATATACATAAGATACAGAGAACATACAGTATATGCATAAGATACAGAGAACATACAGTATACACATAAGACACAGAGAACATACAGTATATGCATAAGATACAGAGAACATACAGTATATGCATAAGATACAGAGAACATACAGTATATGCATAAGATACAGAGAACATACAGTATACACATAAGACACAGAGAACATACAGTATATACATAAGATACAGAGAACATACAGTATACACATAAGATACAGAGAACATACAGTATATACACATAAGATACAGAGAACATGCAGTATACACATAAGATACAGAGAACATGCAGTATACACATAAGATACAGAGAACATGCAGTATACACATAAGATACATAGAACATACAGTATACACATAAGATACAGAGAACATACAGTATACACATAAGATAGAGAACATACAGCATACACATAAGATACAGAGAACATACAGTGTACACATAAGATACAGAGAACATACAGTGTACACATAAGATACAGAGAACATACAGTATACACATAAGATACAGAGAACATACAGTATATACATAAGATACAGAGAACATACAGTATATGCATAAGATACAGAGAACATACAGTATACACATAAGATACAGAGAACATACAGTATACACATAAGATACAGAGAACATACAGTATATGCATAAGATACAGAGAACATACAGTATACACATAAGATACAGAGAACATACAGTATACACATAAGGGAGGACTAGATGGACGTATGGTCTCCTTCTGCCGTCACCCGCCTATGTTTTTATGACAATTGTGACCTGACCAGAGATTGCACCAGGGAGAACCACACCTGGTTCTGAAGATTGACCTGCTGACCACAAATTATTACGCAGGCTACCGAGGCCTTTTTGTGACCTTTTGATTGGGTCACTGGACAGACACGGCCAAGGATCGAGAAACTATTGTGACCATACTAAAAACTGAGCCACAGTAAGAGAATAATCATCGATTTTGAAAAATTGGGGAGCCTGCTTTTAAAAATAAGATTAACCCCGAGGTCACGGACGCGTGTAACTGGGCGACGGGGTCACTAACTAGGTGAAGCTGAAGAGCAATTGAAAAAAGAAAAGAAAACAAAGAAGAGCCTTGGGCCCATTGCACCTTAACAAAGAACAGAGCTGCGAGAGCAATGGCTGATTTGAAGAGTGGGGTGCCGGCAACGAGGACCAGATTATCACCCGAGGTCGCGGAGGCCGCTGATTGGACGACGAGTCACTTTCTAGATGTAGCTATCGATTTTTCAGCGAGCGCGCGCCGCATTCATCAGAGCGTCCGTAATAGAAGGCTTAAGGGCTCAGCCGCTCGTGTTTTCTCATGGCGATTTCGCATTTTCCTTTACCGAAGGAGGAAGAGTCGCGCTAAGCGGACGCACATGATCGATGTTCGCGTAAAGGAGGCCTCATGCCTCATTGGTTTCTGAGAATTTATTTTTGTTTAAGGATTTATTTGCCGGGCTCGCCTTTAATGGGTATGTGGGTGAGGGTGGGATAAAGATTTAAAGTGGACCAAAACCCAGGATTTGACTATCCTGGGTTTTGGTCCTTTCCCCTGCTGTGTGAACCCCCCCAGATCAACAAAATCAACTCACCTCTTCCCGGTTCTACGGCGCATGTGTGTCCGCTCGTCCAATCAGCGTGCTGACGGCCGCATCCCCTACTTCCCTCTAATAGGGAGCCGTGCCGGCCAGTCACAAATCCCTGCTAGAGGGATAGCAGGGATGCGCCCGTGGTTTGCGCCAGCGATGTTGGACCGGGAAATAAGGTAAGTGTATGGAACAAACTGGGGGGTTTCATACAGCGGGGCATCCAAAATCGGGATGGAGGGAATCGATTCGATTGCAGTGGGTTTTGGTCCACTTTAAAGCAGTTCTAGACCCACTGACTGCTGCTACTTTGCCGACCCTTCTAAGCATCCCTGATTACGATGACCATCAATGAATGGAAACCCTGAGAGCCTGACATCGGGCTACAAAATACTCACCTGTCTGAAGCACAGAGTCCTGTATTGCCAGTATTCGGCAGAACGTGGCCCTGGGGGAAATTTAAAAGTGGCTGCGGCTCTGGAATCAATGTGAGTGAGTATCTGGGGCAAACCAGGGGGTTCACCCTGCACGGCATCGGAAATTGGGGATGCCCCCAGGGATGAATATCCCCCCAGGGATGATTTAAAGAAGTCCTAGACCCAGTTAAAGCAGTCCTAGACCCAGTGACTACTGCTACTTTGACAGCCCTTCTAAGCATCCCTGATTAATCACCGGGCTCCAAATACTCACCTGTCTGAAGCACAGGTCACACTAGTCTGCCCAGAGTCCTGCATTGCCAGTATTCAACAAAATGTGGCTCAGGTAAACTGTGAAAGTGGCTGCGGCCCTGGAATGAATGTGAGCGAGTATCTGGGGCAAACCAGGGGGTTCACCCTGCACGGCATCACAAATCGGGGTGCCCCCAGGGATGAATATGTGGCTGAGTGTGAGATAAAGATTTAAAGCAGTCCTAGATCCCGTTAAAGCAGTCCTAGATCCAGTTAAAGCAGTCCTAGATCCAGTTAAAGGAGTCGTAGACCCAGTGGCCACTGCTACTTTGCCGACCCTTCTAAGCATCCTTAATTACAATGACCATCAATGAACGGAAGCCTTGAGAGCCTGACATCGGGCTCCAAATACTCACCTGTCTGAAGCACAGAGTCCTGCATTACCAGTGTTCAACAAAATGTGGCCCTGGGTAAAATTTGAAAGTGTCTGAGGCCGTGGGATCAATGTGAGTGAGTATCTGGAGCAAGCTAGGGGGTTCACCCTGCACGGTGTCGTAAATCGGGATGCCCCCAGCTCAAAGCCCCTGCTTTTAGATGCGCAGTGGGACCGGGAAGAGGTGAGTTGTTCTTGGCGTCCTGGGTGGTTTCACGATTGGGGGTGCCCCGGGGGAAAGGACCAAAAGCCAGGAGAGTCAAATTCCTGGGTTTTTAGTCCACTTTAAGGCAGACCAAAACCTTGGGCCCTGGAGTGCCCTGAGGATCAGGATAACCCACACCCTCATGTGGGTCACTGAAAAACTCACCTTAGCCCTGGCTTCCACGGGGAGGTAAACAATATCAGGTGCATCCCTGGCATCTCTGGGCTGAGACGCGCTTCCACACCAAGACGCCGGGGGCGGGAGCTCTCCCTAGTCCATCAGGGTGCCCCACGGGAAAGGACAAAAACCCAGTATGGTCAAAATCCTGGGTTTTGGTCCGCTTTAAGGCAGACCAAAACCCGATCCCCTGGAGTACCCTGGGGCATACCTCCCAACTTCTGAAAATATGAAAGCGGGACAAACCACGCCCCGACCACACACACTGCCACGCCCCAGACCACACCCCCTGTCACGGCCTCCAGCTCCGATCCTCCAGCAATGTCGGCTGCCTTCACCCCTGCATGGCAGCCTGCGTACGTTTTTTTTATCCCCAACCCAGCCACCCGGACAACCAAACGCCCCGCCCCCCCGCGCCCGCCCCCTGCGCGCCCGCCCCCCGCACGCTCACCCGCACGCCAGGAAGTTAGTATCTTGGAGCTGGCCAGTGTTTATTCAGAAGGCGCCGGCGTCGCTGCGGCCCTGGGCACACCGGGATTTTGTGCAAAAATCGGGACAATCCCGGGAAAATCGGGACAGTTGGGAGGCATGCCCTGGGGATCAGGATAACCCACACCCTCATGTGGGTCACTGAAAAACTCACCTTAGCCCTGGCTTCCACAACGAGGTAAACAATGTCGGGCTCATCCCCAGCTGGGGCGCACTCCCACACCCATTCACAAATGGCCGACGCAGACACGCACCCTGCTAGAGAGAAGCACGAGATGCGGCCGTGGCCCGCGCATGCGCCGTTGGATCGGGATCCAGGTAAGGTTTTTTGGGGCGTCTGGTTTTCACACAACAGGGCATCCCGATTTTGTATGCCCCGCGGGGAGGGATCGGATCGGCCCGGGAATCTATATCAGCTTGGGTGTTGGTCCACTTTAATATGTACGGCATACAGGACGAGAGCCAGCGCATGTGCTGTGGGACCGGAGAAAGGTACGTTTTTTACGGGGCGATGCGGGGAGGGTTTCACACAGCAGAGTATCCCAAATCTCCAAGCCCCCAGGAAAAATCCTGGGATAGTGAAAATTAAAGAGGGACAACTCATTTGTATGAGTAGGAATTTCAAATGTCCCATACAGAAGTGGTGCTCTGGGGGAATTGACACCTTAGAGCGCTCCCGTCCAGCTCCACCAGGCAGCGCGAGCGCCATATTTTCGGCATACCAGCGCAGCTGTAAAATAAACTTCATTAAAAACACAACAATGAAGCGGAAGCGAAGCATTTAAAGTGAATTGTATGGAAACGTGCCCCGCCACCATTTCTTCCTTTCAATGAACTTCGCTTAATTATTTTTCTTTTATATCGGAACCCACAATAGAGAAGCATTCAGGGCTTGCGAGCGAGCGAGGTAATAAAGGCCTTTGCCGGTAATGAAACGCGCGCCTACAAGCAGGTGGATGGAAGGTTCACCGGGATGGGTTACCATGGACATGCCGCCGCTTCTAATGAGAGGCCAATAATAGGGACATTCTATAGATGAAGGAAACAAAAGATCGAGGTTACGGGTTCGAGCCCTAGGACAGGGCTTGCGACCGGAAGGTGACAGGTTCGATTCCCGGACATGAACAAGGCACCCAACCCCTAATTGTTCCCCATGTGTTTAGGGCTACCAACCGCTCCGAGCACTTCACTTCACTGGCTCTTAGGGCTTGATTCATCAAAAATCAATTAATTATCACAAAATAAATATATTAATTCAATCTCACAAAACTCTTACAACACACATGATCAAATAAAGTGCAGAGTGCAATGTGCAAGGAGTAATCTAAAAAGTTCTATTGGATTTGCCAAAATATGTCAGGAAGTGTATATACAATAAAGTTAAATGAAAAAAACATTTCTACATCACCATGTCAATAGGCCTCCGGGGTCCCCTCCAGCAGCTCGCCAGGTGGCGATCATTATTTGATCATGTGTGTTGTAAGAGTTTTATGAGATTGAATTAATATATTTATTTTGTGATAATTAAAGAATAGGTTTATAGGTTTGTAGGTTTGTATTTTAATATATAGTAAGCACTTTCAGCACTTTTTGCACCTATTTTTTGTCATCATCATCAACAACCTTCCTTTTTGCAATATTTTCTTACATTGATTTGATACATATTTATATATGTTCTAGTGTGCGGCAGCGATACAGGGTTTTGGGGGCGGGTCTAGGGTCCCCATCTTGCTTTCATTCCTTTAAAGTGGACCAATCACTACCGGAAGGCCCTGGAGTCTAAAAGGCTCCCCGGTATTCCCGCTGATGTCCAAACGCAGGGTGGCGTGCACTCGACGCTGAATCCAAAACAACAGCTTTATACTCTACATTAGTATACATAGCATAAAGCACTGTTTGGATAAGCGCATGCGCTGTGGGAACAGCGGAAAAGTGACTGGAGTGGGAGATCTCAGGGGTTTGAAACAGCAGGGTATCACGGTGCCTGTAGGGCAAGCATAGTGAAAATCCTGGTGATTGGTCCACTTTAAAGTGGAACAAAACCCGCAATGTCCCCTGGGTAAATCCCCGCCAGAATGCCGCTATTCACTCACCTCTTCCTTGTTCCAATGATGCATGCCCGGGCAGGGCTGTATTTAGTGTTCATGCTGCCCTAGGCACTTCACTCCACCTTTTGTTGAGTAACATTGAGCAGGGCCATAGAGGGAAAAAAAAGGTTTGGAAGGAGAAAAGGAATAAAAAGAGAAGGAATGACAGAAAAAAATAATAGAAGGGAAGAAGAAAGAAAAGGAATGGCATAACAGATAAGAGGAAAAAAAAACATAGGGCCTTATTTATCAAGGGCTAGCGCCAGGTAGTGTCTGACGAGCGCCAGGTACCGCCAGCTATCGGCGGCTACCGACTCAAGTACGCCCGGCGGCGGTCACAATGACGCATTTATCAAGCAAAATGAGGCTAGCGCCGGCGAGAGCGACGGCTAGCGCGGCATTCATCATGAAGCCGCCTGGACCGAACAGCGCCGCTGCAAATTCCCTCACAGCGCCAGGTATGAGCTGTCGCTCCCTGGCGATGTCCAATGCATTTCAATGGAGCAATCTATAATTAATCATAATTAATTGGTATTAATTTTTTTTTTTTTTTTTTTTAATGTCAAAAATTCGGAGACCACTTCTGCAATGTTAGGATTTATTTTTAAGTAAAAAAAAATTTAAAAAAAAATTGGTGCAGAATTGATCTAACAGGTCTGATATTAATGTATTCATATTACAAAATGATTCTAAAAACATGTATAATGTTACATTCAAAAAATATGGTTGTTTAGGGGTTAAAAACTAGTTAACACCCATCGCCGCCAGCGCTCTGGGGTTTAAACAAGGAATGGACAGCGACAGCAAATTCGGAGCGTGATTTGTTAATGAATATGAAGCTCTGGCCATTCGTTGTCAGGCGCTCACATACAACGCTGAACCTGTGAAACAGCGACCCCTAAGCCCGTATTCAACATTCCAGCACACCGACTGGGTCGCTGTCAACAAGCTAACGCCGGCCAAGCACAGCGAATACTGGCTGGCGCTGAAAAAATCACGCTACAGTCGCTCATCTGGCGCTACCTGGCGCTATTAATGAATCGGCCTCAAAGACTAGAAGGAAAAAAGAAAAAGACTCGAAGGAAAAAATAGGATGAAAGAAACAAAGGCAGAAATAATAGAAGTAAAGTTGAAAGAGAGAAAAGGAATGGCAGAAAGAACTGATGAAATTAATGGAAAGAGAAAAGGAAAATAACAAAGGTGGGTCCTCCGAATGTGCAGTGGCCCTGTCCCCCACCTGGACACGCCCAGTGCTGACGCCTGCCCTGATGTCGTGGCCCGCCAATATAAAAAATAAATGTGCGTAGGGAAGAGAGGTTTCATTATATGGACACACAGGAGTCACATGGCCACATCAGTAAAGGGGAGACGATCAAGCTGCAGACTGCCTTTAAGTCGGTGCGCCCCCTCTACCCTCTACACACACAGTGGGGCTCAGGAGAATTTTTAAGGAGGCATTAATGTGTCAACACCTTTTCTACTATAGCAGTGTCGTTTGTGCGCCCCCCTTGCAAGTGGCCACCCTAGGCACAGGCCTAGGTTTGCCTAATGGTAAATACAGCCCTGTGCCCGGGCTTTCGTCCACTGACAGCTGTCTGCCATGACTATGAGGCCGATTTATTAATAGCGCCAGGTAGCGACAGATGAGCGACAGTAGCGTGATTTTCACAGCGCCCGCTAGTAGTCGCTGTGCTTGGCCGTTGTTCGGCTGTCGACAGCGACTCAGTCGGTGTGCGGTAATGTTGAATACGGGGTTAGGAGTCGCTGTTTGACTGGGTCCGCGCTGCATGACAGCGAATGGTCATAGAGAACGGCTCCCAGCATATTCATTAACAAATCACGCTCAAAAAATTCTCGCGCTGTGAAAAGCTTGTTTAAACCCCAGAGCGCTGGCGGCGATGTGTGTAAAGTAGTTTTTAACCCCCAAACAACCATATTTTTTCATTTAAAAATTAAACAAGTTTTTCTAAACATTTTGTAATATGAATACATTAATATCAGATCTGTAATATCAATTCTGCACATTTTTTTTTTTGAAATTCTTTTACCTTAAAAAAAAAAACTAACATTGCCGAAGTGGTCACAGAATTTTTGACATTTAAAAAAAAAAAAAGAAACATTAATATCAATTAAATATGAATATTTAAAGATTGCTCCATTGAAATGCATTGGAGAGCGCCAGGTAGCGAGAGGTCATACCTGGCGCTGTGATGGGATTAGCAGCGGCGCTGTTCGTTGCAGTCCGCTACATGATGAATCCCGCGCTAGCTGACGCTCTCGCCGGCGCTAGCCTCATTTAGCGTGATAAATGCGTGATTGTGTCCGCCGCCTGGCGTTCTGGAGTCGGTAGCCGCCGATAGCTGGCGCTACCTGGCGCTAGTGAGACACTACCTGGCGCTATCCCTTGATAAATAAGGGCCTTAGTCATTCGCCAGACAGCTCTCATTGACTTTAATGGGGAGTGCACGCTGACGCATCCCCAGCAGCACCCGCTCCTGCCTATATGAATGGCTAGGGCGGGAGCAAGCACAAGCCACCGGGGGGATGCGCCAGCATGAGCTCTCCATTAAAGTCAATGAGAGCCCAGGCAGATGCCTCGCATTGGACGAGAGCCTGCACATGCGCCATTCGAACTCCTAATCTGGCCAAATCCCTATCCATGTGCCATCCCACTGTGTAAAACCCTTAGGGATCACCTGTATACTCACCTGTATACTCACCTTGCCTGTGGTCCCACAGCTCATCCCCGGTTTGATGTTCAGCCGGGAGCTCAGCCAGACAACCTGGGTGCAGGACCTCACACATCAGGCAGAGGGAAACCGGGGATGCTGTTCACTCCTCGCTCTCTATGCCGTGCTCTGTGGGCAAATAGAATTCTATGCCTTGCATTAAAGTGGACCAAAAGCGGCCATTAAGTCGATAAGACTCCAGGGCCACCTGGTTCTCTCTCCTTGGGGCCCCCCGTTTAATGATTTGTGAATAGGTGGCACGGGCACGCCTCCAGCTAGAGGCTAACAGGGATGCGGCCATCGGTGCACTCGCCTTCATCGGGACGATGAGACCTCTTGACAGCTGAGCAACGCAGAATGGAACCAAGTACACCGACTGCCTGCGCATGCGCCGTTGCATTAACAGTCATGTAAGTTTTACAGGCAAACCCGGGATGGGGGGGGGGGGGGTTCACATAGTGGGTCATCCCAAATTGAGTACCAAAACTCAGGATATTTAAAATCCCGGGCTTTGGTGCACTTTAAAGTGGACCAAAACCCACGGCGATTATAAATCTTATAGATTCCTGGGCTGATCAATTCCCTCCCCCAGGGGCATCCAAAACGGGATGCCCCACTGTGTGAAACCCCCCAGGTCACCCATAAACTCACCTTCTTTCCCGGTCCAGCAGCGCATGCGCGATCCGCATCCCGCGATCCCTCTAGTAGGGCACGTGCCAGCACCAGGCATTTACGAATGGCTGCTGCGGGCACACTCCCTGTTAGAGGGAAGCAGGGGATGCGGGCGTCAGCGCGCTGATTGGACGAGAGGCTGCGCATGCCCCGTAGGACCAGGAAGAGTGAGTTGGTTTCAGCGACCTGGGGGGGTTTCACACAGCGGGGCTTCCCCCAAATGGGGCCCCCCAAGGGCAATTTCCAGGATAGACAAAATCTAGGGTTTTGGTCCATTTTAATATGTGTGGTGAGTATACCGATCATCCCATGGGGATTCACAGAGCCGCACAAGTAAGGTGACACAAGGGGCCCACAAAACCCTGGAGCTGGCCCTGGATGCAACAGAAACCTTTAAAGTGGACCAACACCCAGGATTTTGACTATCCTGGGTTTTGGTCCACTTCGGTGGGGCACCCCGATCGGGGGTGCCCCGCTGTGTGAAACCCCCCAGAAAGCCCCGAAAACTCACCTCACCCCTCTCCCACGTGACCGCTGCAGCCAATCCCCGCCGACGGACAAGCGAGAGGCAGCGCCGGACAAGCAGAGCGCGTCCACGAATGGCCGGCGCGGGTGCGCTCCTTGTAAGAGGGACGCGCGGGAGGCGGCGGCAGCGGCGGCGGCAAAGGTAGGATTGTGGGCTTCCTGGGGGGTTTCACCCCGCGGGAAATCCCGATTTCGGATGCCCCGCGGGGAGGGATCTGATCCCCCCTGGTTGTTGGTCCGCTTTAATGTGGTTTGGAAATGTAAGCACATCAGGCCTATATGGGGTGACCAAACTAACCCAGTTATAGATATCTGCATGCTAATGATGACACTCAGGGCGACACTCACATTCACATATCAATGGATCCACAGAGCAAAGGCAAAATTAAGAAGTTAATTCATTAATTAAAATTAATTAATTAAAAGTTAATCTACAAACTACTTAAATAAATGGCTACAATAACAACAGATGTAAAGCATTGCAAAGCAACACTGCCAAAAGGGCACCTAAACCACCATCACCTAAAAATGATGCACCGAACCAATGCAAAGTGCAAAATTAAACATAATTAAACATTAGCTATGACATTTACTATTTCACATGAATTAGAAACACAAAGCAAATAATAAAAAAACAGAGCAAGGGCAACAAGGGATCACACTGCTCTGATGCAAATTAGGAAGCAGTAGAAAAAATTCACACACAGCATTTGGGTAGGGAAAATTCCTGCACTTTTTCACTGAGTTTTCCAGTTGTAAAGTGATTTTCTACTGCACACGAAAAAAATTCGCCCGCAAATTCGCACACACGAATTTAATTCAACTGCCTTCGTGAATCACTCCTAGGTTTGAAAAATTCTCGCATGCGAATTTATTTTCCAAGCGCTAATTTTTTTTTCTACCTTTAGTGAAGGCCTTAGTGTTAATCACAGTGTGTCCACTGAGTGTAATTTACTTGTGTGTAGTCATTTATAGTCATACCTCCCAAGTGTCCCTGATTTGGAGGGACTGTCCCTCTTTTGGGTCCATGTCCCCCTTTCCTTAGTTACCATCATTTGTCCCTCTTTGAGGTGTAACATACAGATCTGCAGCAATAAATGATTCATTTGCCTATTCAAAGTGTTTCTATTGTTGTAACTGTTACAATGTATCTCCTATCCATCCCCCAATGAGGAGGCGTGGCTTCATCCATTCCTCAATAAGGGGGTGTGGTTTCATCCATCCCGCAATGAGGAGACGTGGCTTCATTTACATATTGTCCCTCTTTGAGGTGTAACATGCAGATCTGCAGCAATAAATGATTCCTTTGCCTCTTCAAATTGTTTCTATTGTTGTAACTGTTACAATGTATCTCCTATCCATCCCCACATCAGGGGGCGTGGCTTCATCCAACTCTCAATGAGGGGGCGTGGCTTCATCCAACTCTCAATGAGGGGGCGTGGCTTCATCCATCTCTTTATGAGGGGACGTGCCCTCATTTACATATTAAAGGTCATAGCAGGGTCATACCCCCTAACTGTACCTGATTTGGAGGGATTGTCCATGTCCCCCTGTCCCTCGTTGTTCTCATTTGTCCCTCTATGAGCTGTAACATGCAGATCTGCAGCAATAAATGATTCATTTCCCTATTCAAAGTGTTTCTATTGTTGTAACAACTATTGTTGTATTGTTGTAACTGCTCTCCTATCGCCCATCCATCAATTAATCAGGGGGCGTGGCTTAATTTAACCCTTAAAAGTTGGGAGGTGTGCTATTTCCACTTTACAATATTACCAGCCTTGGAAGTTAGAAGAAATCCAAAGTGAGTGTGTTCGGTGTAGGAACGTCCATGTTTTTTTCCTTCACCCTTCCCAGGTTATCCGGCGGGCGTCCTCCGAGTCGCCGCTACGTGTAATGACTTTGGCCCTTCCCTGGATGCGCGTCCCGCCGCTCGTCGCGCTTTTTAATCACTTTTCCAATCTGTCATAACTCTTGCGCCTTGACAATGTCACCGGCGAAGCTTGATGGCCGGCGATTCCAATCAGCGCGCTCCTCGGCCCGGAGTGACTCCTGCTCTCCGGATAATGGAGGGAGCGCGGCGCAATCTGGGAGAAATGAATTAGAGCCTCACAAATACACATCCTGGAGGGGTTTTTTTTTGCATGGTCGTGTTTTTTTTTTATTTTATTCCTTTAACCCTCTTTTTCCCGCCACAGACAGTTTTGGCGTTCATTTAATTTTTTAACAACACGCAAGAACCTGCGGCTCCAGCACACCGCACAAATAGGGATATAAACCAAGATGGCACCACTCACCCCTTACAAATCATTCAATAATACCATCTGTAATCATCTTTTAATTCATCACCCGGGTGAGGAATCCACGATTTCCTCAAAACCCCCAACCAATACGGCACCACACCATCCAATGTAGGTATAAAATTAGAACGCTACACATACATGTAACGCATTAAAAAACATATACTGCGGGACAAACACCAGGGGGCGCTGCTATGGAGTGTCTATTCAAGTTAATGATAAAACTAGTGGGGCATATACAACTGAATACCATATATATAGTTACCCATAATGAAACCAATACATATACCCAGGATAATTCTGTGCAAAACTAGCAATCTCTAATAAACGCAATTTGTGCAAAAATACTGCAATATCTAATCTAAAGTGCTAAGGTGCTAAGTACTAAGGTCAAGCTGAGTGTAGAAATAAAGAATGCAATCAAAAAAGTAGCCCCATGAAAAATTCTCACATGATAACGTGGGCACCCCGTGAGCAGACACCCCCACCTCTAGTCGACGCGTTGTGTGACGTCACGCGTCACTTCCTCAGGGCGGAATGAGGCCCGCCATAACCAGGGACACCTCCTGCCACAGACAGTTTTGGCTTTCATTTATTTTTTTAACAACACACAAGAACCTGCGGCTCAAATAGGGATTTAAACCAAGATGGCACCACTCACCCCTTACAAATCATTCAATAATACCACCTGTAATTAATAACAATCATTTTTTAATTCATTAATGTTAAAAAAGACAAACAATACAATGCGATCACAAATATTTAAAAAAACCTACATATTATCCCCCAGCAGGAGTAACCTAATTATTCCCCATTATCCATACTACAACGACAAAGTTATTCCTCTGCATGATAAATCCTACCAACAAAATAACTAAAGTGCTTATGTGCAACAACAAAGTGCTGTAAGTGCCAAAAAGTATATATGCAAAATCTACAATAAAATGTGAGCAAGGAAACTATCTGGGATAAGTTCACCTCAGTGCAAAAAATGATCCCCTTCTGCCGCGTCCAATCGATGTTCTACCACCCACGCGTTCTGTGACGCTGTGTCACTTTCTCAAGGTGCCAAAACACTTAATTTAATTTTTTAATCTGGCATTCGTCAAATCTAAGACGTTTTATTTTTCAGTAGGTTCTATGTCATAAAAAAAAGAGGTTAAAGGGGACCAAAACCTAGACTTTTCACCCTTGCCTGGGTTTGGCTTCACTTTACAGTGGACTGTTGCGCAATGTAAAATTACACCATTTTTATGGTCGAAACGCAAAATGTAAAATGACTCTGGTGGCAGCAGCTTCACCTGGAGGACGGACATACCTTCCAACTTTTCAGGGTGGGAAGGAGGGCCAATTGGTAAATTAAGCCACGCCCCCTCATTGAGGGATGGATAGGAGATAGAATGTAACAGTTACAACAATAGAAACACTTTGAATAGGAGAATGAATCATTTATTGCTGCAGATCTGCATGTTACACCTCAAAGAGGGACAATATGTAAATGAAGCCATGTCCCTCACTGAGGGATGATGAAGCCACGCCCCTCATTGAGGGATGGATGAAGCCACGCCCCCTAATTGTGGTACGAGTAGGAGACAGGATGTAACCGTTACAACAATAGAAACACTTTGAATAGGCAAATGAATCATTTATTGCTGCAGATCTGCATGTTACACCTCAAAGAGGAACAATATGTAAATTAAGCCATGTCCCTCATCGAGGGATGATGAAACCACGCCCCTCATTGAGGGATGGATGAAGCCACGCCCCCTTAATTGAGGGATGGATAGGAGATAGGGTGTAACAGTTATAACAATAGAAACACTTTGAATAGGCAAATGAATCATTTATTGCTGCAGATCTGCATGTTACACCTCAAAGAGGGACAATATGTAAATTAAGCCATGCCCCTCATTGAGGGATGATGAAGCCACGTCCCTCATTGAGGGATGGATGAAGCCACGCCCCCTTAATTGAGGAATGGATAGGAGATAGGGTGTAACAGTTATAACAATAGAAACACTTTGAATAGGCAAATCATTTATTGCTGCAGATCTGCATGTTACAACTCAAAGAGGGACATCTATCGCCACTGCTACAGGAGCGCAGGTAGAGCTCTCTCTAATGAGGGATCATCTGTTCGATAAGTTAGATTTACTAGCTCTGCTACTGTGGGGTTAAAACACATTTAGCTGTGCTTTAATATTGGGTCTAGTCAGTGTCTGGCTCGTGTCTCTTGGGTCACTGGTCCGATCAGAATCTAAACCCGATTTTGCAAAGGCAAAACACGCAAATAAATAAAATCAACCGAGCGGCTGAAACAAAAGCGCGTCACTCACCTAACTTCTCCAGTCTGATTTATGCCAGTGATGAGGAAGCGGGCGGCTGCGCCTGATAATCATCTGGCAGTGGCAGCGCGTGTTTTTTCTCATTTTTGGAGTGTTTTATAGATAGAGGACACGGATCAAGCTCGCCGCGCAGCGGAATTTACTCGGCTTCTTTAATTAAACACAAAATTCCATTTCCCCGCGTGAGGAAAACAAAGGCATTTGTTATACAAACTGCCGGCGGCCTCTGCGCTGGCGGCCCATCCCTCACGCCGAAATGAGCGGCGAGCCGGGGGCAAACGCGAGAGGAATGGCCGGCTGGCTTCTTTTTAATAAGGGGTTCGGCGGGTGACCGATGGTCAGGATCAAGATGGCGGCAGTCGCTCATTTAAATCTCTGTCCGTACTCTGGCGGACTTTGCGGCTCTGGCAAGGGCAAGTAATAGAGGCATCCCGAATGCCCGATCCGGTAACTCCGACCGCTGCACAACGGTGGCAACTGGTATTGGGGTCCCTTGGATTTCACCGACAGTTTAAAAAGAAATAATCACCGTCGCCATGTTGTCGTTCAACGGCGGGCGCTGGTCTACTGCTAGTGGGGAGCCGCTATTTCAGGGCTGGCACGGTAGTGAAGGGGGACACAGGTCCTCCTCTCTTAGCGCCGTGCCAAGCTAATCGCGACCCTTTGGGGAATGGAGGCTTTTATACCCCAGAGAAGGAGCCTCTGTGGAATCCTCCACATGGGGCTAATGATATTGGAGGTGTCCCTCCTAGTCTGGTGGGCTGGTGGGGAGCCGCTATTGCAGGGCTGGCACTGGTAGTGAAGGGGGACACAGGGCCTCCTCTCTTAGCACCGTGCCAAGCTAATCACGACCCTTTGGGGGATTGAGGCTTTTATACCCCAGAGGAGGAGCCTCTGTGGAATCCTCCCCATGGGGCTAATGATGTCGGGGGGCTTCCTTCCTGGTCTGGCGGGTGCTGGTCTGCTGCTGGTTGGGAGCCGCTATTGCAGGGCTGGCACCGGTAGTGAAGGGAGACACAGGTCCTTCTCTCTTAGCACCTTGCCAAGCTAATCACGACCCTTTGGGGGATTGAGGCTTTTATACCCCAGAGGAGGAGCCTCTGTGGAATCCTCCCCATGGGGCTAATGATGTCGGGGGCTTCCTTCCTGGTCTGGCGGGTGCTGGTCTGCTGCTGGTTGGGAGCCGCTATTGCAGGGCTGGCACCGGTAGTGAAGGGGGACACAGGTCCTTCTCTCTTAGCGCCGTGCCAAGCTAATCACGACCCTTCGGAGCATGGAGGCTTTTATTCCCCAGAGGAGGAGCCTCTGTGGAATCTTCTCCATGGGGCTAATGATGTCGGGGGCTTCCTTCCTGGTCTGGCGGGTGCTGGTCTGCTGCTGGTGGGGAGCCGCTATTGCAGGGCTGGCACCGGTAGTGAAAGGGGACACAGGTCCTCCTCTCTTAGCGCCGTGCCAAGCTAATCACGATCCTTTGGGGCATAGAGGCTTTTATACACCAGAGGGGAGCCTCTGTGGAATCCTCCACATGGGGCTAATGATGTTGGGGGCTTCCTTCCTGGTCTGGCGGGCACTGGTCTGCTGCTGGTGGGGAGCTGCTATTGCAGGGCTGGCACCGGTAGTGAAGGGGGACACAGGTCCTCCTCTCTTAGCGCCGTGCCAAGCTAATCGCGACCCTTTGGAGCATGGAGGCTTTTATGCCCTAGAGGAGGCGCCTGTGTGGAATCCTCCCCATGGGGCTAATGATGTCAGGGGCTACCTTCCTGGTCTGGTGGGCGCTGGTTTGATGCTGGTGGGGAGCCGCTATTGCAGGGCTGGCACCGGTAGCGAAGGGGGACACAGGTCCTCCTTTCTTAGCGCCATGCCAAGCTAATCGCGACCCTTTGGAGCATGGAGGCTTTTATGCCCTAGAGGAAGCACCTCTGTGGAATCCTCCCCATGGGGCAAATGATGTTGGGGGCTTACTTTCTGGTCTGGCGGGCGTTGGTCTGCTGCTGGTGGGGAGCTGCTATTGCAGGGCTGGCACCGGTAGTGAAGGGTGACACAGGTCCTCCTCTCTTAGGGCCGTGCCAAGCTAATCATGACCCCTTGGAGCATGGAGGCTTTTATACCCCAGAGGAGGAGCCTCTGTGGAATCCTCCACATGGGGCTAATGATGTCGGGGGCTTCCTTTCTGGTCTGGCGGGCACTGGTCTGCTGCTGGTGGGGAGCCGCTTTTGCAGGGCTAGCACCAGTAGTGAAAGGGGACACAGGTCACCCTCTCGTAGCGCCGTGCCAAGCTAGTTGCGATCCTCTGGAGCATGGAGGCTTTTATACCCCAGAGGAGGAGCCTCTGTGGAATCTTCCACATGGGGCTAATGATGTTGGGGGCTTCCTTCCTGGCCCGGCACGTGCTAGTCTGCTGCTGGTGGGGAGCTGCTATTGCACTGCTGGCACCGGTAGTGAAGGAGGGACACAGGTCCTCCTCTCTTAGCGCCGTGCCCAGCTAATCGCGACCCTTTGGAGCATGGAGGCTTTTATGTTCTAGCTGAGGTGCCGCTGTGGAGTCCTCCCCATGGGGCTAATGATGTTGGGGGCTTCCTTCCTGGTCTGACGGGCGCTGGTCTGCTGCTGGTGGGGAGCCGCTATTGCAGGGCTGGCACCGGTAGTGAAGGGGGTCACAGGTCCTCCTTTCTTAGCGCAATGCCAAGCTAATCACGATCCTTTGGGGCATAGAGGCTTTTATACACCAGAGGGGGAGCCTCTGTGGAATCTTCCACATGGAGCTAATGATGTCGGGGGCTTCCTTCCTGGTCTGGCGGGCGCTTGTCTGCTGCTGGTGGGGAGCTGCTATTGCAGGGCTGGTACCGGTAGTGAAGGGGGACACAGGTCCTCCTCTCTTAGCGCCGTGCCCAGCTAATCGCGACCCTTTGGAGCATGGAGGCTTTTATGTTCTAGCTGAGGTGCCGCTGTGGAGTCCTCCCCATGGGGCTAATGATGTTGGGGGCTACCTTCCTGGTCTGGTGGGCGCTGGTCTGATGCTGGTGGGGAGCCGCTATTGCAGGGCTGGCACCGGTAGCGAAGGGGGACACAGGTCCTCCTTTCTTAGCGCCATGCCAAGCTAATCGCGACCCTTTGGAGCATGGAGGCTTTTATGCCCTAGAGGTAGCACCTCTGTGGAATCCTCCCCATGGGGCAAATGATGTTGGGGGCTTACTTTCTGGTCTGGCGGGCGTTGGTCTGCTGCTGGTGGGGAGCTGCTATTGCAGGGCTGGCACCGGTAGTGAAGGGGGACACAGGTCCTCCTCTCTTAGGGCCGTGCCAAGCTAATCATGACCCCTTGGAGCATGGAGGCTTTTATACCCCAGAGGAGGAGCCTCTGTGGAATCCTCCACATGGGGCTAATAATGTCGGGGGCCTCCTTCCTGGTCTGGCGGGTGCTGGTCTGCTGCTGGTGGGGAGCCGCTATTGCAGGGCTGGCACCAGTAGTGAAGGGGGACACAGGCCCTCCTCTCTTAATGTCGTGCCAAGCTAATTGCGACCCTTTGGGGCATGGAGGCTTTTATGCCCTAGTGGAGGCGCCTCTGTGGAATCCTCCCCATGGGGCTAATGATGTCCGGGGCTTTCTTCCTGGTCTGGCGGGCGTTGGTCTGCTGCTGGTGGGGAGCTGCTATTGAAGAGCTGGCACCAGTAGTGAAGGGGGACACAGGTCCTCCTCTCTTAGTGTCGTGCCAAGTGCTAATTGCGACCCCTTGGAGCATGGAGGCTTTTATGCCCTAGTGGAGGCGCTTCTGTGGAATCCTTCCCATGGGGCTAATGATGTCGGGGGCTTCCTTCCTGTTCTGGCGGGCATTGGTCTGCTGCTGGTGGGGAGCTGCTATTGCAGGGCTGGCACCGGTAGTGAAGGTCCTCCTCTCTTGCCAAGCTAATCACGACCCATTGGAGCATGGAAGCTTTTATACCCAAGAGGAGGAGCCTCTGTGGAATCTTCCCTATGGGGCTAATGCTGTCGTGGGCTTCCTTCCTGGTCTGGCGGGCGCTGGTCTACTGCCGGTATTGAGCCGCTATTGCAGGGCTGGCACCGATAGTGAAGGGGGGACACAGGTCTTCCTCTCTTAGCGCCGTGCCAAGCTAATCGCGACCCATTGGAGGATGGAAGCTTTTATACCCCAAAGACGGAGCCTCTGTGGAATCCTCCCCATGAGGCTAATGATGTTGGGGGCTTCCTTCCTGGTCTGGTGGGCGCTGGTCTGCTGCTGGTGGGGAGCCGCTATTGCAGGGCTGGCACCGGTAGTGAAGGGGGTCACAGGTCCTCCTTTCTTAGCGCAATGCCAAGCTAATCACGATCCTTTGGGGCATAGAGGCTTTTATACACCAGAGGGGGAGCCTCTGTGGAATCTTCCACATGGAGCTAATGATGTCGGGGGCTTCCTTCCTGGTCTGGCGGGCGCTTGTCTGCTGCTGGTGGGGAGCTGCTATTGCAGGGCTGGTACCGGTAGTGAAGGGGGACACAGGTCCTCCTCTCTTAGCGCCGTGCCCAGCTAATCGCGACCCTTTGGAGCATGGAGGCTTTTATGTTCTAGCTGAGGTGCCGCTGTGGAGTCCTCCCCATGGGGCTAATGATGTTGGGGGCTACCTTCCTGGTCTGGTGGGCGCTGGTCTGATGCTGGTGGGGAGCCGCTATTGCAGGGCTGGCACCGGTAGTGAAGGGGGACACAGGTCCTCCTTTCTTAGCGCCATGCCAAGCTAATCGCGACCCTTTGGAGCATGGAGGCTTTTATGCCCTAGAGGTAGCACCTCTGTGGAATCCTCCCCATGGGGCAAATGATGTTGGGGGCTTACTTTCTGGTCTGGCGGGCGTTGGTCTGCTGCTGGTGGGGAGCTGCTATTGCAGGGCTGGCACCGGTAGTGAAGGGGGACACAGGTCCTCCTCTCTTAGGGCCGTGCCAAGCTAATCATGACCCCTTGGAGCATGGAGGCTTTTATACCCCAGAGGAGGAGCCTCTGTGGAATCCTCCACATGGGGCTAATAATGTCGGGGGCCTCCTTCCTGGTCTGGCGGGTGCTGGTCTGCTGCTGGTGGGGAGCCGCTATTGCAGGGCTGGCACCAGTAGTGAAGGGGGACACAGGCCCTCCTCTCTTAATGTCGTGCCAAGCTAATTGCGACCCTTTGGGGCATGGAGGCTTTTATGCCCTAGTGGAGGCGCCTCTGTGGAATCCTCCCCATGGGGCTAATGATGTCCGGGGCTTTCTTCCTGGTCTGGCGGGCGTTGGTCTGCTGCTGGTGGGGAGCTGCTATTGAAGAGCTGGCACCAGTAGTGAAGGGGGACACAGGTCCTCCTCTCTTAGTGTCGTGCCAAGTGCTAATTGCGACCCCTTGGAGCATGGAGGCTTTTATGCCCTAGTGGAGGCGCTTCTGTGGAATCCTTCCCATGGGGCTAATGATGTCGGGGGCTTCCTTCCTGTTCTGGCGGGCATTGGTCTGCTGCTGGTGGGGAGCTGCTATTGCAGGGCTGGCACCGGTAGTGAAGGTCCTCCTCTCTTGCCAAGCTAATCACGACCCATTGGAGCATGGAAGCTTTTATACCCAAGAGGAGGAGCCTCTGTGGAATCTTCCCTATGGGGCTAATGCTGTCGTGGGCTTCCTTCCTGGTCTGGCGGGCGCTGGTCTACTGCCGGTATTGAGCCGCTATTGCAGGGCTGGCACCGATAGTGAAGGGGGGACACAGGTCTTCCTCTCTTAGCGCCGTGCCAAGCTAATCGCGACCCATTGGAGGATGGAAGCTTTTATACCCCAAAGACGGAGCCTCTGTGGAATCCTCCCCATGAGGCTAATGATGTTGGGGGCTTCCTTCCTGGTCTGGTGGGCGCTGGTCTGCTGCTGGTGGGGAGCCGCTATTGCAGGGCTGGTACCAGTAGTAGAGGAGGAGCCTCTGTGGAATCACACCCCATTGGGCTAATGATGTCACTGGGAGGGGAGGGGCATGAAGGGGGATTCCTGGGGAACCCTATACCAGTTCACAAGTTTTGGTGGCCAGAGCCTCTTTATATCCCGACAGGATACCAGAGATTTTTAAGCTGGTGGGCTTCCAAACGTGCTCATTACTAGTGATGGGTGTACTCATTTCTAGGCAAGAACATATCTCCTAAATTTTTAGGGTAGGAAAGAGGGACAATTGTTAAATTAAGCCACGCCCCCCCTCATTGATTGACATATAGGAGATAGGCTGTAACAGTTACAATAGAATACAATACAATAGAAACACTTTGAATAGGCAAAGGAATCATTTATTGATGCAGATCTGCATGTTACACCTCAAAGAGGGACATGTAAATGAAGCCACGCCTCCTCCTTGAGGGAAGTGTGAAGTCATGCCCCCTCATTGATTGATCCCAAGTTTTTAGGGTAGGAAAGAGGGACAATTAATGGTCTCGACAATGCCATGTGGGTGTGGCCTCGGCGGTGAAAAATAAGAAAAAGCTGGCAGCACACCCAAGCTACTTTAACGTTGATGGAAACTCATTTCTGTGTCCACCGCTTATCTTCCTCCCCCCCCCCTTCCCCGTCCGAGCAACCGGGTAGTGCTGCTGGCTCGTGGACGTGCTTTTTAAGAAAACCAGGCTTTTCCCCCACCGAAGGCACTTTTGAGAGAATCTATTGGCTCTCTCAAATATGCCGCTGTGACAAGGTGCAGCCGGCTGGCCGCATCCCCGGCACGCTCCTGCACCCAGCCATTATTATTATTATTGTTTATTTATATAGCGCCATCATCTTCCGTAGCGCTGCACAAAGCAGGTGTGCGTTGGGGATGCGACACCGGCGGAGATTGTGACGCGGGACCCGTCTGGATCAGGTGAGCATACCTCCCAAGTGTCCCTGATTTGGAGGGACTGTCCCTCTTTTGAGTACATGTCCCCATCTCTGGTTATTCCCATTTGTCCCTCTTTGAGGTGTAACATGCAGATCTGCAGCAATAAATGATTCATTTCCCTATTCAAAGTGTTTCTATTGTTGTAACTGTTACAATGTATCTCCTATCCATCAATGAGGGGGTGTGGCTTCATCCATCCCTCAATGAGGGGGTGTGGCCTAATTTAACAAATGTCCCGCTTTCCCACCCTGAAAAGTTGGGAGGTATGGGTAAGATCTCCGGCGCGCGGGGGGAATTTCACACAGTGGGGAGTCAGTCTAGCGGCGATCTTTTAGATTCCAGGGCCCAGCCGCGGGGGTTGTCATCCGCTTTAAGAATGTAGATCCGCTTTAATTGTGCGCTGTCATTCATTACGCTAGTCTGTAATTATTTTTCTGTGCGCGCCGTTAATGGGGGTGGACCCGCGAGGCTGATTTAAAACGCGGCGCATCCTTCGCTGTCAACATCTAAATTGTTTTCCAAACTGATTTCAAAAAGTAATTTTTTTTATTGAAGTTAATCCGGAGAGCATTGTCGCGCGTTCGCCATCGATTTACAATGCTCCTCCCCCCGCGGGGGAGGAGGCCGCGCATTATTTCGGCAAGTCGCATTAGCCAAAACAGCTCATTGTTGACGGTTTGTTTTAAAGAAAAACAAAAGACTCGGGGAGCGCCAAGGCCGGTTCCTGAACAGGGAGAGTCGCCATTGCCAGGATAACAATAGACGCTCTCTCGGAGAACGCTCTGAATAGCAAATAGCGGCGAGTCGGGTCCGTTTTTTTTTTTCAAAACCTGAAAATTAAAAGTTATAAATCTGTGTCAAAGCGGCAATAATGTCACCACCTCGCCGGACGCCGTAATGCGAGCACATCATCGCAGGGCTTAAGCTGTAATAAAACTTGCTCTCCATTTTTGCCGCAATAATATGAAATTAAACAAAAAAGAAAAATGAAAGAAAAAAAAAAAACAACAACCCACACACACAAAAACAGCTCGGGGCGTCTCGCGCTCTTATCTCCATCCGCCGTAAAAATAGATCTGATTATTTTATTTCAATGATTTTTCATCCGCGTGCCGCCAGGTTAATTCAGGTAATTCTTTTATTCTGCGGGAAATTTTTGCTGTGGAAATTGACCCACTCGGCGGCGCGATAGGATCTGGCCTTGCTCCAGACACGCGTAATGGAGACTAATGCTGCCTTGATCATTAACTTGCATGAGCTTTAAGTGCACCGATCGCTGCGTAATAATACGAGATCAGACATGGAGGCCATTACTGCTCCGGCTAGGACTTTCTGAAATTGCTACTTTTATTTTTTCCTGGCGGATGGGGAGGAGAAGGGGCGCACTCAAGGCTGGCGGCTCAATCTGCAGCTGCTTATTGCTTGAGGATCTGGTTCTACCTTGGGATGATCGGACACTTGCTTAAAGCAGAATAAAACCCTGATTGGCTGCCTGGCCCTCTCTGAGGCATCCTAAATTTGGGATGCCCCACTGTACGAATCCACCCCACATCGCCCATAAGAACTCCCCTCTTCCCAGTCATACGGCACATGCCCAGGATATTGTCCAATCAGGCCTGTCTTAGGGCCGGCACCACTAACAGTGGCCCCATGACCAATGAGCCCAATATGGGGAGATGAGGGGCCTGTTTCATGGCCCTGACTTATAACTGGGCAAATGGCGGTCGAGGGGCCTGTCTTATTGCCGGCACCACTAACAGTGACCCTGACCCATGACTGAGCCCAATATGGGGGTTCAGGGGCCTGTCTTATGGTCGGCACCACTAACAGTGACCCTGACCCATAACTGAGCCCAATATGGGGGATGAGGGGCCTGTCTTATGGCCGGCACCACTAACAGTGGCCCTGACTCCTCTGTAGAAAAGGGGGTGACTGGGATAAAAGTGCCCCCAATTGCCTTGGCACCTATGGCAATCACTCTGCTCGCATCTCTGCTCCCCACCAGCTGGGGGACGTACCCGTGCCCGACATTCACATGTATATCAGGGATGCGGCCCACGCATGCACACTTGGATTGCGGCTAGGTGAGTTTTACGCAGTGATCTCGGGGGTTCACACCGCCGGGCATCTCAAATCAGGATACCCCAGAGAGAAGGAATCGGCTGGCCCTGGAGTCTTTTAAATTGGGTTTCACACAGCAGGAACCTTAATTTGGGATGCCCCAGAGAGAGAGATCACTGGAGTCTTTTAGCCTAGGGTTTACAAAGTGTGGTATCCCAGATAGGGATGCCCCAGGGAAAGGGAACCAGACAATCTTTTTGAATGGGTTTCACACAGTTGGGCATCCCAAAGTGGGATTCACGGATACACGGCTGGCCCTGGAGTCTTTTAGACGAGGTTTCACAAAGCTTTGCATCCTAAATGGGGATGGCCCATTGAGAGGAAATTGGCCGGCCCAGGAGTCTCTTTGACTAAGTTTAAAAAACAGGACATTTTGGCCAGCCCTGGTGTCTCTTACACAGCTGGGCATCCCAAAGTGGGATGCCACAGGGAGAGGGAATTGGCCAGCCCTGGTGTCTTTTAGAATGGGTTTAACACAGCATGGCATCCTATATCGAGATGCCCAAGGGAGTGGGAATCGGCCAGCCCTGGTGTCTTTTAGAAAAGGTTTACCACAGCATGGCATCCCATATCGGGATGCCACAGGGAGAGGGAATTGGCCGGCCCTGGAGTCTTTCAGATGCCAGAGTTGGCCCAGAGCTCCTGTCTTTTAAAACCACTGACACTGTGTCATGTGATCAGCGTTCTTACTAGTACTTTTGAGGGAACCCATTGTCCTGCCCATCACCAGGGTGTCATCCCAAAGTGGGATGAGGGAGAGGTAATTAGCCAGCCCTGGTGTCTTTTAGAATGGGTTTCACACAGCTGGGCATCCCATATCAGGATGCCCCAGGGAAAGGGAATCGGCCAACCCTGGAGTCTTTTAGACGCCAGAATTGGCCCAGAGTTTCCCTTTAAAACCACTAACGGCACCGTGTCATGTGACACCGTGTCATGTGATTAGTTTTTTATTGTGAGCTACCCTGTGTGCTCACCTAACCCTCACACTGCTCAAACTAGAATATATCCAGGCAAAGGTCCAGCAGCTCTATCACCCTGGTAGACCCTTGGGCATTGCACCATGGGCATCCAGGTGCCCAGCAGGAAGCTCCGCGCCACCTGCCCATCACCAAGGTGTCATGTGATCAGTGTTCTTACTATGAGCTGTCTTGTGTGCTCACCTAACCCTCACACTACCCAAACTAGAATATATCCAGGCAAAGGTCCAGCAGCTCTATCACCCTGGTAGACCCTTGGGCAGGGCACCATGGGCATCCAGGTGCCCAACAGGAAGCTCCGTGCCGCCTGCCCATCACCAGGGTGTCATGTCGGTGTGCAGCATATTACAGTCCCCCAGCCAGCAGCGGTGTAAATCTCGGGCAGCGGTGGCGGCCATCATTCATTCCTGTCTGGTTTCTGAGCTGCATCATATGAATATTTCATGTCCCCCGGCAGGACCTCTTCCAACTCACGCCCCCCCCCCTGAAAAAAAAAAAGAAAAACCTTCCTGCCGGTCCCCTGGGCAAAACAAAGAGAGTAGCACTGTAGAATCGATAGCAATTATAAGTAACATTTCCATGCGCCCGGGCGCCTCGCGCACTTTTTTTTTCTCATTTAGAAATCTTTTAATATATCTGAAATGACTTTCATGTCGAATTAAAAATGAGCCGCCGTGGCCCGAGGTGGCAACTGTGCGCAGCGCGAGCAGGTGGATGGCGGCGACGAAGGTCGAGCGGAAACTGCTGATACGGGGGTTAATATAGCGGTGCGCGCGGGAAACTCTGCATGGCCTCTGATGATACTGGTCACGCCGGCGAAACTCATTGTCTGTTGTGGGCAAGGCTTAAAGCTGAACACAACCCAGGAGTTTGACTTTCCCCCTGTTTTGTTTGTTGTGAAGCCCCTCCCCAGGAAGCCCCAAAAAACTCACCTCACTGCGCTGCAGCTGTGCATGTGTGGGCTCTCATCCATTGAGCCACCTGTTATGTCTACGTCATGGCGACGAAACGCGTCATCACTTGTTGTCTGTGAACCATAAGGTAGTTATATAGCAAGAAATGTAAATCTCACTGACGAAATGAGTATTAATATAACTGTGTGTGTAGGACTTTGCATGGCCTCTGATGATACTGGTCACAGCGGTGAAACACGTCATTACTTGTTGCCTGTGAGCCATAAGGTAGTTGTATGGCGAGAAATGTAAATCTCACTGGCGATACAGGGTTTAGTAAAGCTGCTCCCTCGGGATCCGACATAGCCTCTGATGATACAGGTCACAATGGCGAAATGCGTCATCACTTGTTGCCTGCGATGCATAAGGTAGTTGTATGCGAGAGATGTAAAACTCACTGGCGATACAGGTTTTAGTAAAGCTGCTCCCTCGGGATCCCACGTGGCTCTGAGGATACCGGTCACGGCAGCGAAACGCGTCTTTGTGTGTTGCCTGCGAGCCATAAAGGGGTTACATGGTGAGAGATAAAAAATTCATGCAAATCTCCACCATACGCATCAGTGCGCCATGATTGTGGTGGGGCACAGTATTCCGCAGACCTAAACGCCTTTTATTTCAAACTTTAGTTCTACTTTAAAGCAGGAACAAACCCCTGGATTGTATTTCTTGCCCCGGGGGCATCCTGATTTGGAATGCCCTGATGTGTGAACCCCCCCCCCCGACTGCAGATGACAGATTAGGGGACGGCCCTGATTGCGCAAACTTTTTTTTCACTCCTGTTGTTAGTTTGACAACCTAGAAACTGCGCTTTAAAGCGAACCAGCACCCTGTCTGAGGAGAGTGTTGGTCCGCTTAAGGGGGCTTCGTCATCAGCTGCGGAGACTGACGCCCTTTTCTCTCCCGTTGCAGATCGATCGCGGGGACTTCCAGCAAGACTCTGTCCTCAAGCAGCTCGAGGTCCTGAAAGAAGAGGAGAAAGAGTTCCAGAAGGTGAGCCGCCGGGACGCAGTATAAAATCATTGTAGCTCGGTGGGGGAGGGGCAGTTAATGTATTTCTTATCATTTAATGTTGCTAGATGGGGAGGTGGCAAAAGGTAAGCAGATTATTTAATGTTGGTGTTAGTGGATGTGGCGGGAGGAAAGGGGGATAATTAATTGTTGCTCTATAGAGAGACGGTAGAAGGAAAGGAGGATTCATTTAATGTTGCTGGATAGGGAGGTCCCAACTAGGATGCCCCGCTCTGTGAAACCCCCCAGTGGCGCTCGATATTCTTATCTTCCCCAAGCCCGCGGCATATGCGCGACTGGCCGGCATCACTCGCCTCCCTCCTCTGCTGTGCACCCCGCCCCTGCCACAAACGAATGGTAAAGTCTATGGCAACACAAGCGCAGCGCAAACCCAACGCTGGCACACTGCGTTATACATGCGTTACCATAGACTTCTATTGTCCTGCTCCGCCACAGCGTTGCGCTAAAAAAGGTGCCTGCAACGTGTTTTTTACTGCATTGCACAACACAGCGCGGATGTGTTAACTATCTCATCCATACCTACCAACTTTTCAGGGTGGGAAAGAGGGACATTCGTTATATTAGGCCACACCCCCTTATTGAGGGATGGATGAAGCCACACCCCCTCATTGAGGGATGGATAAAGCCCCGCCCCCTCATTGAGGGACGGATAGGCGATACATTGTAACAGTTAAAACAATAGAAACACTTTGAATAGGCAAATGAATCATTTATTGATGCAGATCTGCATGTTACACCTCAAAGAGGGACAACATGTAAATTAAGACACATCCCCTCATTGAGGGATGGATGAAGCCACGCCCCCTCATTGAGGGATGGATAAAGCCCCGCCCCCTCATTGAGGGATGGATAGGAGATACATTGTAACAGTTACAACAATAGAAACACTTTGAATAGGCAAATTGATCATTTATTGCTGCAGATCTGCATGTTACACCTCAAAGAGGGACAAGGGGACATGGACTCAAAAGAGGGACAGTCCCTCCAAATCATGGACACTTGGAAGGTATGCTCATCTAGAATGATGTACAGTGTTTCCTCTGTGTTGTAACAACGTGGTGAAAGCGCAGAGATGCGAATAGAGACTTAACATCGGAAGTCTAAAAGACTCCAGGGCCACCTGAGTTCCACTCCTTGGGGCATCCTAATTTGGGATGCCCCGCTGTGTAAAACCCTTCAGAAGCCCTGTTTCACTCACCTTGTCCCGGAGCCCTCGCTGTGCCTGCACTGCAGCCACATCCCAGCTCACCTCCAACCCCCACAGGGAACCGTGCCAAGCCTTTCAGAATGGGCTGTGCGGGCACGTGACGGCTAGGAGGTGAGCAGGGAATGCGTCCGGCAGCGCACTTGGCTGCTTTGGGCACCGCTCGGCTACTTAACCATCCAGAATGCTTAGCAGCCAGAAGAGCCGTTACTGGCCATGGCGGCGAAACGCGTTGTCACATGTTGCCTGCGAGCCATAAGCTAGTTGTAAGGTGAGAGATGTAAAACTCACTGGCGATATAGGTAATAATATAGAGGTGCACGTGGGATCCCCGCATGGCCTCTGATGATACTGGTCACGGAAAAACGCTGTGAAAGCGAGCGAGCTGATTGGTTGAACGGGCTGCTCAGCCAATCAGCGTGCTCGCTCTTGTCCTCCGAGTCTGCGTTGTGGGTGTGTCAGGAAGGTGAGCGATCTAGGGGCATACAGACTGCGGGGCACCCCAATTCAGTATGCCCCCACTGAGAATACTGTATATGTATGTCACAAGCCACCATGTGGGGAGACCCATGTTAAAGTAGACCAAAACCCACCCTGAAGTCTACAAGCCCTCCTGTGGGGGCTTACCTGAGCCCCATGATCCCGGCAGCAGTTGGGGTTCTCGCCACTGTCCGCTGGGGCTTCAGAAAGATGTCCGCCGCTCCCATGAGTGAGGACACTGGCGGCAGCTGGCACTAGAACTGCCGCTCACTCATGGGAGCGGGGGCCATCTTTCTGAAGCCCCAATCGTGGCCTATTTGACAATGGACTCACATTCGTTCATTGGTGACTCTCTTTTTTAGAGGAACAACACACACCCGATTTTCGCCTTGTGGTGTTGTCCCGAATTGGGATGCCCCACTATGTGTACGCCCCCAGATCGCTAACCTACCTGTCGCTCCCACTCGGCTGAGCGGCCCGTTCAACCAATCAGCATGCTCACTTTCACTCCGCTCCTCTGAGAGCTAAGCAGTCGAGTGCGCCGCCTGCCACATCCCCCGCTCGTCTCTTAGTCGCTGAGTGCCCGCGCCGCCCATTCAGAAAGGCCTATTAAAACTGGGGATGCCCAAAACCCCCAATAAGTATGGTCCAGGGACTAATATTGCACACACTATAATGAGTTACAAAGCATTACTTTATTACTAAGGACAAGTTAAAAAACATAAAGGACACACACCATATCATAATCTGCCAAGGGGGGCGCTGTTATTAGAGGCTGCCATTAGAATTAATAATAATAATCAATAAATCACAAATGAAAATTAATACCCACAGTCCCTTTAAGGGCCAAAACTCATCAAGTGCTATGTGCCAGTGCATCAAAAACTAAGTAGATAATCAAAAACAATATAGTGCAAAAAACGCAAATTGAGGTAGGTACAATACATAGAGAAACACACTTATCTGACATATACGTGTGTCGGTAGTAAGACCAGCCGTTTGCCCCCCTGGAAAAAGCCCACGCGTTCCGAGACCAAACGTCTCTTTTTCAAGGCAGCGTACGCGTAGTTTTTGATGCACTGGCACATAGCACTTTAGGCTTGATGAGTTTTGGCCCTTAAAGGGGACTATGAGTATTAATTTTCATTTGTGATTTATTGATTAATATTATTAATTCTAATGGCAGCCTCTAATAACAGCGCCCCCCTTGGCAGATTATGATATGGTGTGTGCCCTTTATGTTTTTTAACTTGTCCTTAGTATGTTGGATTTTATAGATCAAATAAAGTAATGCTTTTGTAACTCATTATAGTGTGCGCAATATTAGTCTCTGGACCATACTTATTGGGGCTTTTGGGCATCCCCAGTTTTAATAGCGCTTTGGTTATTGGAAGTGTCATCCGGAGCTTTGCACCACTTATATTCAGTAACCCATTGGTGCCATCCAGTCTTTTTTAATAGTACATTCAGAAAGGCCGCCGGTGCGCACATGGCTAGAGGTGCGCTGCGATGCGGCCATAGCGCAGATACGCGGCAAGGGTTCCGGGACAAGGTGAGTGAAATGGAGCTTTTGGGCGGTGGGGACTGTCTGGTCTACTAGAAACGGAGGAACTCCGCGCCACCCTCAAATCAACAATTGGGTGCAGGGTAAATGTAGGACCCCTCACCGTTATTGTGGGGGGGATATACCAAACAGAAAGACTACAGTGTGGGCCACCAGAAAAGCCCCACCCAAATCCTACAAACAGGTAAAACTGCACTGCCCAAGGTAAAATCAATGCACTTAAACCCAGAGGGAGGGGCACGGCACCCCAAGAGGCCCCTGCCACAACTTCCTCCAAATAGGAGCACCAACAAGCAATTAATAATCAAAATTATTTTATTTTTTCATATCAAAATTGGTAGATCATAAAAACAACATAGCCCAAGGTAAAATCAGTAAACCTTTATTCAATATGGTAAGTATACACAAAAAATATCCATACAACTACACACTATTTACACAATAAAACACATATAAAAACACACTGGACCAATTAGTAATAATTGGCTCATTAGCGATATATTAGACAGTTCCTTAAAAATAAAAATGTGCAAAAATGCAAATATAATTCATAACTGCACCAAAAAGTGTACTCAACAAAAATTATTTCATATAAAGAATATGTGCAATAAATTTGCAGTAATACAAACTTACACCTATGATTATAAACAACCACTATTCAAAAGATAAAGTGACTAGTGCTTCAAGATATTAGAGTTGAGGAATATCTGGTCAGTTTATGGGAAGAGCCTTATCTAAGTAAAAAAAAAAAAAAAAACTTTTTTTAAAGCTTATTTTATTGTTTCACCCTTTGTCCCAGAGCTTTGCACGTTTCAAGCCTCCCAGTTACATTGATAAACTGTAAGCAAAGTTGTGGAGGAAGTTGAGGTGGTGTCGCCTCCCTTTGGGGTAAACTGCGCCGGAGATGGAGCCGCTCCCCCGCCTCTCGCTGAAACAATTTGGGAGCGTTATTAGCCTTTTAAGTCCCGTATTTACATACAGATGAAGGGATGTGTTTAAAGGATAATTAATCTCTTCTCCTCCGAAAAAAAAATGATTTGGTGTCATATTTAATCAAAGCGGTTTCCATAGCGATGAGCGCAGACGGTCTCTCCCGGGACAGAGGCGGCGGCGTGTGCATCTGCTGCCTATTGTGTTCCATGCCTGAGTCTATGCTGCATCCTCTCCTCTATCCCTGCCCCCATGCTTACCTCCATCCTGCATTGCCATCCTGCATCCTCACCCCCATCCTGCATCGCCATCCTGCATCGCCATCCTGCATCCTCACCTCCTCATCTCCATCCTGCATCCTCACCTCCATCCTCATCGCCATCCTGCATCCTCACCTCCATCCTCATCTCCATCCTCATCTCCATCCTGCATCACCATCCTGCATCCTCACCTCCATCCTCATCTCCATCCTGCATCCTCACCTCCATCCTCATCTCCATCCTGCATCCTCACCTCCATCCTCATCTCCATCCTGCATTGCCATCCTGCATCCTCACCTCCATCCTCATCTCCATCCTGCATCCTCACCTCCATCATGCATCTCCATCCTGCATTGCCATCCTGCATCCTCACCTCCATTCTCATCTCCATCCTGCATCCTCATCTCCATCCTGCATTGCCATCCTGCATCCTCACCTCCATCCTGCATTGCCATCCTGCATCCTCACCTCCATCCTGCATTGCCATCCTGCATCCTCACCTCCATCCTCATCTCCATCCTGCATCCTCACCTCCATCCTCATCTCCATCCTGCATCCTCACCTCCATCCTGCATTGCCATCCTGCATCCTCACCTCCATCCTGCATTGCCATTCTGCATCCTCACCTCCATCCTCATCTCCATCCTGCATCCTCACCTCCATCCTGCATTGCCATCCTGCATCCTCACCTCCATCCTGCATTGCCATCCTGCATCCTCACCTCCATCCTGCATTGCCATCCTGCATACTCACCTCCATCCTGCATTGCCATCCTGCATCCTCACCTCCATCCTCATCTCCATCCTGCATCCTCACCTCCATCCTCATCTCCATCCTGCATCCTCACCTCCATCCTGCATTGCCATCCTGCATCCTCACCTCCATCCTGCATTGCCATTCTGCATCCTCACCTCCATCCTCATCTCCATCCTGCATCCTCATCTCCATCCTGCATTGCCATCCTGCATCCTCACCTCCATCCTGCATTGCCATCCTGCATACTCACCTCCATCCTGCATTGCCATCCTGCATCCTCACCTCCATCCTGCATTGCCATCCTGCATCCTCACCTCCATCCTCATCTCCATCCTGCATCCTCATCTCCATCCTGCATCGCCATCCTGCATCCTCACCTCCATCCTGCATTGCCATCCTGCATCCTCACCTCCATCCTGCATTGCCATCCTGCATCCTCACCTCCATCCTCATCTCCATCCTGCATCCTCATCTCCATCCTGCATCGCCATCCTGCATCCTCACCTCCATCCTGCAATGCCATCCTGCATCCTCACCTCCATCCTGCATCGCCATCCTGCATCCTCACCTCCATCCCGCATCCTCACCTCCATCCTGCATCCTCACCTCCATCCTGCATCGCCATCCTGCATCCTCACCTCCATCCTGCATCGCCATCCTGCATCCTCACCTCCATCCCGCATCCTCACCTCCATCCTGCATCGCCATCCTGCATCCTCATCTCCATCCTGCATCGCCATCCTGCATCCTCACCTCCATCCTCACCTCCATCCTGCATCCTCACCTCCATCCTCACCACCATCCTGCATCCTCACCTCCATCCTGCATCCTCACCACCATCCTGCATCCTCACCTCCATCCTGCATCCTCACCTCCATCCTGCATCCTCACCACCATCCTGCATCCTCACCACCATCCTGCATCCTCACCTCCATCATGCATCTCCATCCTGCATCCTCACCTTTATCCTGCATCTCCATCCTGCATCCTCACCACCATCCTGCATCCTCACCTCCATCCTGCATCGCCATCCTGCATCCTCCCCTTCATCCTGCATCTCCCTCCTGCATCCTCACCTCCATCATGCATCTCCATCCTGCATCCTCCCCTTCATCCTGCATCTCCCTCCTGCATCCTCACCTCCATCCTGCATCCTCACCACCATCCTGCATCCTCACCACCATCCTGCATCCTCACCTCCATCATGCATCTCCATCCTGCATCCTCACCTTTATCCTGCATCTCCATCCTGCATCCTCACCACCATCCTGCATCCTCACCTCCATCCTGCATCGCCATCCTGCATCCTCCCCTTCATCCTGCATCTCCCTCCTGCATCCTCACCTCCATCATGCATCTCCATCCTGCATCCTCCCCTTCATCCTGCATCTCCCTCCTGCATCCTCACCTCCATCCTGCATCCTCACCACCATCCTGCATCCTCACCACCATCCTGCATCCTCACCTCCATCATGCATCTCCATCCTGCATCCTCACCTTTATCCTGCATCTCCATCCTGCATCCTCACCACCATCCTGCATCCTCACCTCCATCATGCATCTCCATCCCGCATCCTCACCTCCATCCTGCATCTTCGCCTCCATCCTGCATCCTCACCTCCATCCTGCATCTCCATCCTGCATCCTCATCTCCATCCCGCATCCTCTCCTCTATCCTGCATCTCCATCCTGCATCCTCACCTCTATCCTGCATCTCCATCCTGCATCCAGGATGGAGATCAAATCACTATGGAGAAACAGTAAAAAAATGGGGAGAAACATGGGGGCCCATTGGGACCAGGGGCTTAGCCGGCCAAATGCACATGGGGCGGGGCCATTTGTGCCTCAAAACAGCAGATTTTCCTTGCGGAAGGCGCAAATTGGCGCAAGAAGACGATATTCGAGCTTCTCTTGTGCGCTTGCCATTTGGTCCGATCCGCACGTGTGCCCGGGGTGCGCACACAGCCATGTTTCACACGCTCAATCGCTTGCGCTCCATCGCATGTGCCCCCGGCTTTCGTTCCTTTGGACCATGAAACAAGCCTAATGCATACCTTCTGACTTTTCAGGGTGAGAAAGAAGAACAATATGTAAAAGAAGCCACGCCCCCTCATTGAGGGATGGATAGGAGATAGGATGTAACAGTTACAACAATAGAAACACTTTAAATAGGGAAAAGAATCATTTATTGCTTCAGATCTGCATGTTACACCTCAAAGAGGGACAAATGAGAACAACGAGGGACACAGGGGGACATGGACTCAAAAGAGGGACAGTCTCTCCGAATCAGGGGCAGCTAGGAGGTATGCTAATGTCATCAAAATACAGTAATCATGTGATAAGCTTGTAATAAAAATCAGATAAAAAGTCAGGGTTTTGGCCAAATGTATTTTACAAGTTCAGTAGGTTTTGGTCCGCTTTAAATAACTGCACATCCCCGCGTATCTCTATGAGCCCTTCAATATATTCCAAAATCCAAATCACTTTCTCATCCTTGAAGACAGGTTAAAAAAATATCAGTAGCTTACCTTTCATTGAGTGGCTACAGCGCTCTGCTTCCTCCTCTGTCTGTCTCCTTGGTGAGGAAGATCACTTTCTCATTCAGCTTTCAGTTCACACCCTACTTTTAGTCGGGATTTTACCAGTGCCCGACTAGACCATGACCAGCCAGTGGCATCTCTGCTGCTTCCTGGTCACCCAGTGTGCTCCAAAGCTGAGGCTATATCATTAGGGTGAGGACATGGGCTGGGGGTTGCTTGGCTCCAAGACTGTGGCTATATCATTTGGGTGAGGACATGGGCTGGGGGTTGCTTGGCTCCAAGACTGAGGCTATATCATTAGGGTGAGGACATGGGCTGGGGGTTGCTTGGCTCCAAGACTGAGGTTATATCATTAGGGTGAGGACATGGGCTGGGGGTTGCTTGGCTCCAAGACTGTGGCTATATCATTTGGGTGAGGACATGGGCTGGGGGTTGCTTGGCTCCAAGACTGAGGCTATATCATTAGGGTGAGGACATGGGCTGGGGGTTGCTTGGCTCCAAGACTGTGGCTATATCATTTGGGTGAGGACATGGGCTGGGGGTTGCTTGGCTCCAAGACTGAGGCTATATCATTAGGGTGAGGACATGGGCTGGGGGTTGCTTGGCTCCAAGACTGAGGTTATATCATTAGGGTGAGGACATGGGCTGGGGGTTGCTTGGCTCCAAGACTGTGGCTATATCATTTGGGTGAGGACATGGGCTGGGGGTTGCTTGGCTCCAAGACTGAGGCTATATCATTAGGGTGAGGACATGGGCTGGGGTTGCTTGGCTCCAAGACTGAGGTTATATCATTAGGGTGAGGACATGGGCTGGGGGTTGCTTGGCTCCAAGACTGTGGCTATATCATTTGGGTGAGGACATGGGCTGGGGGTTGCTTGGCTCCAAGACTGAGGCTATATCATTAGGGTGAGGACATGGGCTGGGGGTTGCTTGGCTCCAAGACTGAGGCTATATCATTAGGGTGAGGACATGGGCTGGGGGTTGCTTGGCTCCAAGGCTGAGGCTATATCACTAGGGTGAGGACATGGGCTGGGGGTTGCTTGGCTCCAAGGCTGAGGCTATATCATTAGGGTGAGGACATGGGCTGGGGGTTGCTTGGCTCCAAGGCTGAGGCTATATCATTAGGGTGAGGACATGGGCTGGGGTTGCTTGGCACCAAGGCTGAGGCTATATCATTAGGGTGAGGACATGGGCTGGGGGTGCTTGGCTCCAAGGCTGAGGCTATATCATTAGGAGTAGGACATAGGTTGGGGTTGCTTGGCTCCAAGGCTGAGGCTATATCATTAGAGAGAGGACATGGGCTGGGGTTGCTTGGCTCCAAGACTGAGGCTATATCATTAGGGTGAGGACATGGGCTGGGGGTTGCTTGGCTCCAAGGCTGAGGCTATATCATTAAGGTGAGGACATGGGCTGGGGTTGCTTGGCTCCAGGGCTGAGGCTATATCATTAGGGGGAGGACATGGGCTGGGGGTGCTTGGCTCCAAGGCTGAGGCTATATCATTAAGGTGAGGACATGGGCTGGGGTTGTTTGGCTCCAGGACTGAGGCTATATCATTAGGGGGAGGACATGGGCTGGGGGTGCTTGGCTCCAAGACTGAGGCTATATCATTAAGGTGAGGACATGGGCTGGGGTTGCTTGGCTCCAGGGCTGAGGCTATATCATTAGGGGGAGGACATGGGCTGGGGTTGCTTGGCTCCAAGGCTGAGGCTATATCATTAGGGGGAGGACATGGTTTGGGGGTTGCTTGGCTCCAAGACTGAGGCTATTTCATTAGGGAGAGGACATGGGCTAGGCTTGCTTGGCTCCAAGGCTGAGGCTATATCATTAGGGTGAGGACATGGGCTGGTGGTTGCTTGGCTCCAAGACAGAGGCTATATCATTAGGGGGAGGACATGGGCTGGGGTTGCTTGGCTCCAAGGCTGAGGCTATATCATTAGGGTGAGGACATGGGCTGGGGTTACTTGGCTCCTTGACTGAGGCTATATCATTAGGGTGAGGACATGGGCTGGGGTTACTTGGCTCCAAGACTGAGGCTATATCATTAGGGTGAGGACATGGGCTGGGGTTGCTTGGCTCCAAGGCTGAGGCTATATCATTAGGGGGAGGACATGGGCTGGGGTTGCTTGGCTCCAAGGCTGAGGCTATATCATTAGGGTGAGGACATGTGCTGGGGTTACTTGGCTCCAGGACTGAGGCTATATCATTAGGGGGAGGACATGGGCTGGGGGTTCTTGGCTCCAAGGCTGAGGCTATATCATTAGGGAGAGGACATGAGCTGAGGTTGCTTGGCTCCAGGACTTAGGCTATATCATTAGGGGAAGGACAAGGGCTGGGGTTGCTTGGCTCCAAGGCTGAGGCTATATCATTAGGGGGAGGACAAGGGCTGGGGTTGCTTGGCTCCAAGGCTGAGGCTATATTATTAGGGGGAGGACATGGGCTGGGGGTTGCTTGGCTCCAAGACTGAGGCTATATCATTAGGGGGAGGACATGGGCTGGGGGTTGCTTGGCTCCAAGACTGAGGCTATATCATTAGGGGAAGGACATGGGCTGGAGTTATTTGGCTCCAAGACTGAGGCTATATCATTAGGGTGAGGACATGGGCTGGGGTTACTTGGCTCCAAGACTGAGGCTATATCATTAGGGTGAGGACATGGGCTGGGGTTACTTGGCTCCAGGACTGAGGCTATATCATTAGGGGGAGGACATGGGCTGGGGTTACTTGGCTCCAAGACTGAGGCTATATCATTAGGGTGAGGACATGGGCTGGGGGTTCTTGGCTCCAAGGCTGAGGCTATATCATTAGGGAGAGGACATGAGCTGAGGTTGCTTGGCTCCAGGACTTAGGCTATATCATTAGGGGGAGGACAAGGGCTGGGGTTGCTTGGCTCCAAGGCTGAGGCTATATCATTAGGGGGAGGACAAGGGCTGGGGTTGCTTGGCTCCAAGGCTGAGGCTATATTATTAGGGGGAGGACATGGGCTGGGGGTTGCTTGGCTCCAAGACTGAGGCTATATCATTAGGGGGAGGACATGGGCTGGGGGTTGCTTGGCTCCAAGACTGAGGCTATATCATTAGGGGAAGGACATGGGCTGGAGTTATTTGGCTCCAAGACTGAGGCTATATCATTAGGGTCAGGACATGGGCTGGGGATGCTTGGCTCCAAGACTGAGGCTATATCATTAGGGGGAGGACATGGGCTGGGGATGCTTGGCTCCAAGACTGAGGCTATATCATTAGGGGGAGGACATAGGCTGGGGATGCTTGGCTCCAAGACTGAGGCTATATCATTAGGGGGAGGACATGGGCTGGGGTTGCTTGGCTCCAAGACTGAGGCTATATCATTAGGGGGAGGACATAGGCTGGGGATGCTTGGCTCCAAGACTGAGGCTATATCATTAGGGGGAGGACATAGGCTGGGGATGCTTGGCTACAAGACTGAGGCTATATCATTAGGGGGAGGACATGGGCTGGGGTTGCTTGGCTCCAAGACTAAGCTATATCATTAGGGGAAGGACATGGGCTGGGGTTACTTGGCTCCAAGGCTGAGGCTGTATCATTTGGGTGAGGACATGGGGTGGGGGTTGCATGGCTCCAAGACTGAGGCTATATCATTAGGGGGAGGACATGGGCTGGGGGTTGCATGGCTCCAAGACTGAGGCTATATCATTAGGGTGAGGACATGGGCTGGGGGTTGCATGGCTCCAAGACTGAGGCTATATCATTAGGGGGAGGACATGGGCTGGGGGTTGCATGGCTCCAAGACTGAGGCTATATCATTAGGGGGAGGACATGGGCTGGGGGTTGCATGGCTCCAAGACTGAGGCTATATCATTAGGGGGAGGACATGAGTTGGGGTTGCTTGGCTTCAGGACTGAGGCTATATCATTAGGGTTAGGACATGGGCTGGGGGTTGCTTGACTTCAAGACTGAGGCTATATCATTAGGGTGAGGACATGGGCTGGGTGTTGCTTGGCTTCAGGACTGAGGCTATATCATTAGGGGGAGGACATGGGCTGGGGGTTGCTTGACTTCAAGACTGAGGCTACATCATTAGGGTGAGGACATGGGCTGGCGTTGCTTGGCTCCAAGGCTGAGGCTTTATCATTAGGGTGAGGACATGGGCTGGGGGCTGCTTGGCTCCAAGACTGAGGCTATAACATTAGGGGGAGGACATGGGCTGGGGTTGCTTGGCTCCAAGGCTGAGGCTATATTTTTTAGAAGGGGGACATGAGCTGGGGTTGCTTGGCTACAGGACTGAGGCTATATCATTAGGGGGAGGACATGGGCTGGGGGTGCTTGGCTCCAAGGCTGAGGCTATAACATTAGGGGGAGGACATGGGCTGGGGTTGCTTGGCTCCAAGGCTGAGGCTATATTTTTTAGAAGGGGGACATGAGCTGGGGTTGCTTGGCTACAGGACTGAGGCTATATCATTAGGGGGAGGACATGGGCTGGCGGTGCTTGGCTCCGAGGCTATATCATTAGGGGGAGGACATGGGCTGGAGTTGCTTGGCTCCAAGACTGAGGCTATATCATTAGGGGGAGGACATAGGCTGGGGATGCTTGGCTCCAAGACTGAGGCTATATCATTAGGGGGAGGACATAGGCTGGGGATGCTTGGCTCCAAGACTGAGGCTATATCATTAGGGGGAGGACATGGGCTGGGGTTGCTTGGCTCCAAGACTGAAGCTATATCATTAGGGGAAGGACATGGGCTGGGGTTACTTGGCTCCAAGGCTGAGGCTGTATCATTTGGGTGAGGACATGGGCTGGGGGTTGCATGGCTCCAAGACTGAGGCTATATCATTAGGGGGAGGACATGGGCTGGGGGTTGCATGGCTCCAAGACTGAGGCTATATCATTAGGGTGAGGACATGGGCTGGGGGTTGCTTGGCTCCAAGACTGAGGCTATATCATTAGGGTGAGGACATGGGCTGGGGTTGCATGGCTCCAAGACTGAGGCTATATCATTAGGGTGAGGACATGGGCTGGGGTTGCATGGCTCCAAGACTGAGGCTATATCATTAGGGTGAGGACATGGGCTGGGTGTTGCTTGGCTCCAAGACTGAGGCTATATCATTAGGGGGAGGACATGGGCTGGCGTTGCTTGGCTCCAAGGCTGAGGCTTTATCATTAGGGTGAGGACATGGGCTGGGGGCTGCTTGGCTCCAAGACTGAGGCTATAACATTAGGGGGAGGACATGGGCTGGGGTTGCTTGGCTCCAAGGCTGAGGCTATATTTTTTAGAAGGGGGACATGAGCTGGGGTTGCTTGGCTACAGGACTGAGGCTATATCATTAGGGGGAGGACATGGGCTGGGGGTGCTTGGCTCCAAGGCTGAGGCTATATCATTAGGGAGAGGACATGAGTTGGGGTTGCTTGGCTCCAAGGCTGAGGCTATATCATTGGGGTGAGGACATGGGCTGGGGTTGCTTGGCTCCAGGACTGAGGCTATATCATTAGGGGGAGGACATGGGCTGCGGGTTGCATGGCTCCAAGATTGAGGCTATATCATTAGGGTGAGGACATGAGCTGGGGATTGCTTGGCTACGAGGCTGAGGCTATATAATTAGGGCGAGGACATGGGCTAGGGGTGCTTGGCTCCAAGACTAAGGCTATATCATTAGGGTGAGGACATGGGCTGGGGGTTGCTTGGCTCCAAGACTGAGGCTATATCATTAGTATGAGGACATGGGATGGGGTTGCTTTGCTCCAAGACTGAGGCTATACCATTAGGGTGGGGGCATGGGCTGGGGGTTGCTTGGCTCCAAGACTGAGGCTATATCATTAGGGTGAGGACATGGGCTGGGGGTGGCTTGGCTCCAAGACTGAGGCTATATCATTAGGGTGAGGACATGGGCTGAGGGTGGCTTGGCTCCAAGACTGAGGCTATATCATTAGGGGGAGGACATGGGCTGGGGGTTGCTTGGCTCCAAGACTGAGGCTATATCATTAGGGTGAGGACATGGGCTGAGGGTGGCTTGGCTCCAAGACTGAGGCTATATCATTAGGGTGAGGACATGGGATGGGGTTGCTCTGCTCCAAGACTGAGGCTATATCATTAGGGTGAGGACATGGGCTGGGGGTGCTTGGCTCCAAGGCTGAGGCTGTATCATTAGTGTGAGGACATGGGCTGGGGTTGCTTGGCTCCAAGACTGAGGCTATTTCATTTGGGGGAGGACATGGGCTCGGAGTTGCTTGGCTCCAAGACTGAGGCTATATCATTAGGGGGAGGACATGTGCTGGGGTTGCTTGGCTCCAAGACTGAGGCTATATCATTAGGGGGAGGACATGTGCTGGGGTTGCTTGGCTCCGAGGCTGTGGCTGTATAATTAGTGTGAGGACATGGGCTCCAAGACTGAGGCTATATCATTAGGGGGAGGACATGGGCTGGGGGTGCCTGGCTCCAAGACTGAGGCTGTACCATTAGTGTGAGGACATGGGCTCCAAGACTGAGGCTATATCATTAGGATGAGGACATGGGCTGGGGTTGCTTAGGTGAGGAGATAGAGCAGTGGAGAGGATTGGGGTGGCTGGCATTGGATGGGAGTGTCAGTAAAGGTAGCAGCCCAGACTGCCCCAAAGCAGTGTGGCCCATCGGTCATTTGCCAGAGTCTCCCTATTTACCAGTCCGCCCCTGTTTGTGCTAAATACTAAGAGTTTCTGTTTATAATTACTCCCAGAACTCTTAAAGTGGACTAAAACCCCGGATTTTGACTATCCTGGGTGTTGGTCCTTGCCCCCAGGGCACACTGATCAGGGGGTGCCCCGCTGTGTGAAACCCCCCAGGTCGCCCGAACAAACTCGCCTCTCCTCGGTCCTACGGCGCATGTGCGGCTGCTCGTCCAATCAGCGCGCTCGGATCTGCTCGAGCCCCTTCGTCCATGACCTCATGTAATGCGAGCTAATCCGAGCACGCTGGCGAACACATCCCCCACTACCCTCTAACAGGGAGCGGGCACGCGCCCTGCTAAAGGCATCATAGACTCCAAGTCTCATAGACTCCAGGGTGGGTTTTGGTCCTCTTTAAAGGGATAGAGCCACGCAAATAACGCCGTATTCACTTACATCAGCCCTTGTCACTTAAAGCGGACCAAAACCCAGGATTTTGACTATCCTGGGTTTTGGTCCTTTCCCCCAGGGCTCCCCGATCGGGGCGGGAAACCCCCCAGAACACCTAAGGTAACTCACCTCTTCCCAGTCCTACGGTGCATGCGCGGCCACTCGACCAATCAGCGCGCCTGGGGAGCGGCAAGCGAGGGCCCCCTCAGTGTTTATGCGACCCTGCATCAGTTACTTTTTACGGGCTTTGCCTGTTTTTCCTGCTCGCCGACGCCGAACAATCAGAATACTGTGAAAATTTTCCAGAGCCACTCGAAGGCGTTTAATTCAGGCGAGACGTAAAACGTGATCTGAAGGCCTGAGGACCTCTTAAAATAAAATCAATAGAACGCCATTAAAATGTTGCCAGCTATGATCTTTGGGTTTGTACAGGTTTTACTGCAACATTTCATGAATAAATTGTGCCTCGTAGATAAACAGCGGGGCGGGGGGATGGGGGGGCGCGCCTCACCCAGCCAGCACCAACGAACAGAGAGCGGAGAGACCTCCTCTGTATAAAGTGTTTTCTGCACCATCCTGGAGAGGAAAAGAAAGATATTGTTCGTATTTTTTGGGAATTTTGACGTGTTTCATTTGCATAAATACTTCATCAGAGACCTTCAAAATAAGTGTTCAGGTAAAGCCGCGGGGGGGGGGGGGGGGGGCTGGGGGAAGGAGAGTGTGCCTCGCCAACAAAGAGAAAGGGGAGAGACCTCCTCTGCAAAAAGTGTTTTCTGCACCATCGCGACCTTCTGGAGATGAAAAGAAAGATATAGTTCACATTTTGTAGGAATTTCGACGTGTTTCATCTGCATAAATACTTCATCAGAGACCTTCGAAATAAGTGTTCAGAAATCACCATTTTCATGAGCACTGACATTAATTACAGTGTTAATCCTAAAAAGGCAGGTCACATGACGAAGTCACATGTATCACTGGAGGATGCGGGTCTGTGTTTTTTACACACAAGAGACAGAGGTCTCCTCTTTTTAGCCCGTAGGCCGAAGGAAATCCATCCCTATAGAGATTGGGGGGGGGGGGGGGCAGAATCTAGTGAAAACCAAGTTTTACTTGTGGATTCTGGCACTTAGGTAGTCTAGTGTAGGGTTTCCTAAATTTTTCACGAGGGGCGGCACCAAGGAAATCCCCTCCTCCTCACTGGGGGAGGGGGCCGCGCCTTGTGAAAAAGTTGGGAAACCCTGCACTAGACTACCTAAGTGCCAGAAACAAGATGGTGCCCCCCTTCCCTAATCCCTATAGGGATAGACTGGGCTTCAAGGACACTTTGGGTCATCCACCGGGAACAACTAAGCTCCTTTTAGGCCTTTCCTATAGGAATACTTCAACGCAACGGAATCGGGAAAAGAGCGCTATCTATTGAAAAGAATAGGCACCTTCACATCTATGCATATCTCCCAAGTGTCCCTGATTTGAAGGGACTGTCCCTCTTTTGAGTCCATGTCCCTCTGTCCCTTGTTGTTCTCATTTGTCCCTCTTTGAAGTGTAACATGCAGATCTGCAGCAATAAATGATTCATTTGCCTATTCAAAGTGTTTCTATCGTTGTAACTGTTACAATGTATCTCCTATCCATCCCTCAATTAGGGGGCGTGGCTTCACCCATCCATCAACAAGTGGGTGTGGCTTCATCCTTCAATGAGGGGGTGTGGCTTTACCCACCCCTTAATGAGGGACATGGGTTAATGCATCCCTCAATAAAGAGGCATGGCTTAATTTACATATTGTCCCTCTTTGAGGTGTGACATGCAGATCTGCAGCAATAAATGAATCATTTGCCTATTCAAAGTGTTTGTATTGTTGTAACTGTTACCTCCTATCCATCCCTCAATGAGGGGGCGTGGCCTAATGTAACTATTGTCCCTCTTTCCCACCCTAAAAATTTGGAAGGTATGCATAGCATGTCGGAATGGCTCTCAATGCCCCCAGCGTTGTTGGTGTCTGGTCACAGACATGGGGGGGGCAGGGCGTAGATAGCAGGGGGGGTACTTGCCCCGGGTGCAGCAGGTCAGGGGGGGCTCAAAAGGGGGGCCTGAGAACAAGTGGGGGCACTATTACGAATCTTTGCCCCGGGTGCCAGAAAGCCTAGCCACTTCCATAGATCTTGTAATTGTCCATCTCTTCCCCTCCCCGTAGCTCCGGAGACATGTGTTTGTGTCTCGCTTTCTCGTCACTCACATCTCACACCAGAACCCGAGGAGCTCAGACTTATTAAAACATTCTGAAAAGCTTGAGGAAAAAAAAAACCTTCCCTCCTGCATGGTGCGCAGCGCCTCTTTCCTTCCCGTAATTAGACCAATATTTTTAGAATAATCTCTCCACTACTCCGGATAATATACGATTGTGTACAAAAGGAGCACAGCGGCCGCCATCGCTTCCCGTAGCCATAGAAACCCCCGAACCGACAGATCTTCCAGAATAAAGGCCTTCGTAAACCGCTCCCGTCATGCAACAAAATGCATCTGGACGTTCGTACAATGCTGAAATGATTAAAGGGGTTGTTCAGAGGCATGTTCTAAAAGAAAAAACATAAAAGAAATGTGAAATTAAACTAATCATACAGTGAAAGGTTCAATGAAACAAAGCGACTTTAAGGGTCGATTCATGTTCGGTGCGCAAAAACGTTCAGGCGGAGAGTGAACTATTCCGCACTGAGTGGCAATCGCTCGGGAGATGCGCAAATAGCCTCTTCTTGCGCCAATTTGCGCCTTCCGCAAGGAAAATCTGCTGTTTTGAAGCTCAGATGGCCCCGTCCCATGCACATTTGGCTGGCTAAGCCCCTGGTCCCGATGGTCTTCCATGTTTCCCTTTCCATGTGTCCCCTTTCCTTTGCTGTTTCTCCTAGGCGATTTGATCTCTCTAGCTTCAGTGTTTTCTGCACAGTACCCAATACAAGGACAGATAGCATTACCCATCTATCCTTGCAGCAGGCGGAGCTATGCAAATCATCTCTTTACACCTCTGTACCACCCAAGGCCCTCAGAAACGCTAAGGGTGCAACGCCAAGGATTAGCTTTAAATTTACACAGCCAAACACATCCAACTAGTGGACACATGTTTTTTTTTTTTTTTTTTAATTTAAAAATATACTTTATTTATAAATAAATAAATATAAATTTACAGGTACATTCATACTTTGTATCACGTCGCAGTACAAAAATATATACTACAATGCAAATACATTTCATGCAATTCACAATTCACTTTACGTCGCATTCTTTCAACAGTAGGTGGGCAATGCCTGATGATCAGTCCTGAGCAATGGTCCTGACTGTTCATCATTCATGGTTCCACCAAGTCATACATTACAAAGCAACAGGTGTGAGGGGGTGGGGGGGTAAGGGGTGGGAGGATAAGGGGGTTGGGGGGGTAAGGGGGTGGGAGGATAAGGGGAGTGGGGGGTAATGGGGTGGGATGATAAGGGGGTTGGGGGGGTAAGGGGGTGGGAGAATAAGGGGGTTGGGGGGTAAGGGGGTGGGAGGATAAGGGGGTTGGGGGGGTAAGGGGGTGGGAGGATAAGGGGGTGGGAGGATAAGGGGGGGTGGGGGTGAGGGGTGGAGGATAAGGGGGGGTGGGGGTGAGGGGTGGGAGAATAAGGGGTGGGGGGTAAGGGGGGGGACTTCACAGGCCAGCTTTAGGCTCTCATCAGCACTAGGGCGGGTGTGTCTGGCTTTATAGGGGGTGAGACTTGGTGAGTACCAAAACAGAGTCACAAGCCAGTATGTGGAGAGATAGATGGGTAATGCTATCTGTCCTTGTATTGGGTACTGTGCAAATACTTTTCGTTCTAGGAAAGCTCCTCTCTTCCTTTACCTAAGTAGAGGGTATTTTGGTCTCTTTAGCCCCCCTATATTAAGCCTAACATGAGTCTCTCCACATACTGGCTTGCGACTCTGTTTTGGTACTCACCAAGTCTCACCACCCATACAGCCAGAAACATCTGGTCTAGTGCTGATGAGAGCCTAAAGCTCAAAACACGTGTCTACTAGTTGGCTGTGTAAATTTAAAGCTAATCCTTGGCGTTGCACCCTGTTTTTGAGGGCCTTGGATGGCACAGAGACATAAATAGATGATTTGCATAGCTCCACCTGCTGCAAGGATAGATGGGTAATGCTATCTGTCCTTGTACTGGGTACTGTGCAAATACTTTCCGTTCTAGGAAAGCTCCACTCTTCTGTGTTTTCTGCGAAGCTCTATTCGCCATTTCGGAGTGTATTCTCTGGAGAACCTGGGTTCTCCATTTTTTGGGGGGATATTCTGCTTCCAGTTAACCCTTAACGTTTTTTTTGCCCATTGTTTTGTCCCAGATGTTCTCTTTAACCCTCCCTCCCCTGTTTGTTTTGCATTATAAAGGAGCATTATCGTGAAAAATGATTCAATTATAAAAATCCATATTAATATGCTGGATGGCGGGAGGAGGGGCCACTTATACACCAAGCATCAAGAAATATCCAGCCAGGCTTGTTTTTTTTTTTTTATTTTAATGGAAGGAAGAGGAAACCAGGGGTGACAGGTTCTGCCGGCCCTGATAAAGTAAACCTGTCACAACTGGATTTAATTCCTACAAGGAGATAATAAACAACAAGCTTGGCGGGAGTTTTTAATTAGCTCTGGTGTATAAGTGACGCCTCCTCTCATTAGCCGACGTGCTTATATAGATTTTTAATATTACGCAATTTCGCGATAGTGCTCCTTTAATGATTAAAGTGGACCAACACCCAGGGGTGATCGGCCCGGGAATCTATAAGATTCCCGGGCCAATCACCTCCCTCACCGCGGGACATCCGAGATCGGGATGTCCCTCGGGGTGAAACCCCCCCAAAACCCCCAAAAAACCTTACCTTATCGGCGGCGGCCATTTGTGAATGGCCGGCGCGGGCGCGCGCCCTGTAAGAGTGACATGCGGGAGGCGCCGGCGGACGCGCTGTCTGGGACGTCGCTGTCACCCGCTTGGACGTCGGGGGGATTGGACGGCGCGGTCACGTGGGAGCGTGGTGAGGTGAGTTTTTGGGGCTTTCTGGGGGGTTTCACACAGCGGGGCACCCCCAATCGGGGTGCCCCCCCGAAGTGGACCAAAACCCAGGATAGTCAAAATCCTGGGTGTTGGTCCACTTTAATAATTTAACTATAATTTTTTTTCATTGTTTTTGGTAAACTTTGGGGCCCAATATCCACATTTTTGTAGTTTTGACCTTAATTTTTGTGATTTTTGACAACTTTTTACCATTTTGTTTTGCGAACAAAAGCCAAAAAAAACGTTTATTCTACTAAAAAGAACTTGAAGCTGACACTAGGGATGAGTGAACTGGTTCGTCAGAACCCAAGTTCGTCCTGAAATTTAGGAAAAATTTGATTCAGCACGAAACCAAATTTTTAGCGGTTCGTGCTGTCTGCATGAAATTCACTGGGCGGAGGGTAGGAAAAAAAAAAGAAACACCACCATCCTCGTTCCAGCGCCACGCTTGGATCCAGTGTTGACAGCTGACAATGCAGCCTGCTCCCCACTCCTCCCCTGCACAGCTGCACTGTCAGCTGTGAAAGCCGGCTTCCGCTGCCCGCTGATGGTGCGGCCGGCCTCCCCCGCTCCCACCGTGCAATGTGTTTTCCAGAGGTGAGAGATTCTCAAAGATTCGATTCGAACAAATCCAAATTTCTTGGAGAAATTCCGCGAATCGCCCAAATCGAATTTTTAGGAAGTTTGCTTATCTCTAGCTGACACTTTCATTGTAAAAAAACATGCTGGACTCTGCCAGCATTTGTTTTCGGAATGAAATAATCCTGTTACTCATTGGAATCGACAGTTTCCTCTACCTATTTGCTGGAGGAAATTCACTCTTAAAATTGCCACATTTGCGCACACTTACTGCCCTCTGAAGATACCAGAAATCAGGCGCCAGAAACAGTTTGGTGGGCAAAAATGTCATGAGCTGAAAATTTCAGGCGCAAACTAGAGCATTGGTGAAATCTAGTGCGCAAATTGGCGCAAAAACAGATGCGCGTCCCATTTTGATGACCATGAATCATGTGAAAGCCAGAGCGTGACTTGGCGCTCCGAAGAATGTGTGCAAATTTGTTCTCACATGACCATGAATCGACCCTTTTGTAATATATAAAGAATAAAATTTAAATCAGTGTAAACCTTTTAGGTGATAAGTACATAATCAAGGAAGTATAAAACAATAAATGGAAGTCGCTCAACTTTGAACCAGTCACGAGGTCTGACAATACAGTGCAAACCCAACCGCAGGGTGGTCTCCAGCAGAGGTCTGAGAATGAGAGCTCGTCTACTCGTGCATCCCTTGGAATCTCGATAAAGCTCTTTCCCAACACGGGCGTGAGAAACGCAGCATTCTGATCTGATAAATGAAAACGTTTTTAGTGTGATGAACAACTCTCAGCTTGGTGTAAATCGTAAAGAGCACCCTAGAGTCTTAAAGAGGAGCAACCACCCCTCGAGTCTATAAGACTCTCTTTATGGGGCATCTCGAATGGGAATGCCCCGCTCTTTGAAACTCCTCAGATTGCTCAAACGACTAGCCGCTCTGAGGTTCCGCATCACCGGCATGCAACTAGCTGTGGGCGCACCCATACCAGGTCTTTCTGAGTGGACGGCACGCACGTACACAGCTAGAGACAGGGACAGGAATGCGGCCGGCGGCGATTGCTACATTCAGATTTCCTTTGCCACACTGAACGATTTGCCAAAGGAAATCTGAATGGAACGAGCACTGCTGGTTGGCTGAGCGGCCGAGCAGCCCATGTGGGAACAAGGAAGGAGTGAGTTTTTGGATGATCCATGCGGATACACACAGTGGGGCATCCTAAATCAGGAGACCTCACCTAGGATGAACAACACCATTGAACAAAGTCATTTTCTTGGGTGTTGTTCCTCTTTAAAGACTCCAGGGCCTGCCATGTAAGAACCCCTGGGATGCCCTGCTGTGTGCACCCACCCACAATTGCCCTGTAATAACTCACCTTTCTGGGGGTCCCACACTTGCGGGCCATGGGAAGATCCCCAGCCTCCCTGTAGCTAAGGCATATTCTCACGCCCAGCCATTCAGATAGGGTGCTGGGAGGACAAGGACGCGCTCTCTCCTGCTCCCATATACTAGCACTCTGTTTCAAACAGGCCCCTATGCCATGCATTCACAAGACGAGAGCCTGAGCATGATCCATGCAACCAAACAAAAGGTAATTTTTTAGGGTGATCTGGGGGGGGGGGGGTTTCACACAGCAAGGCATCCCAAATAGGCATGCCCCAGGAAAGTGGACCAAAATCCTGGGTTGGTCAAAATCCAGGGTACACTATCAATGGATAGAGCCCATATTGCACAAGCAGTGAGTCACCTGAGGGCTGTTTACACTAACAGCAGACTCTTGATTGCTATACAATGTAACAACAGGGCACCAATCTTGTTACAGCTGTAACATCAGCCACAGCATGATTGTTACAATGTGATGCATAGCATCATGATGAGAGGCAGCAGTGCCAGTTTTAAACCCCCCAGTCTGAGTTTCATTACATAAACCACAAACTCACACATTGCAGAAAGCTGTGAGCTGACCTGTGAGCTGTTTACAGTGTAATAGCAGGCATTGGTCTGCCATGCAATGTATCACAGCAGAGCCGATTATGTTACAAATGTAACATCAGCCAGAGTCTAGATGTTACAATGTGATGCACATCAGCAAGCATGCCTTTGTATTACACTGCACAGCAGCAGGAAGAGAGGCAGCAGCATGAGGTAAAAACCTCCTAACTTGAGTTTCATTAAAGTCAATGTCTCGTTACTGCATGTAAGCTAAAACAAATGCCTTTTAAAGTGGACTGTTCCGGCCATTCACAAATGCCTGGTGCGGGGATGCAGCTGCAGCTCGTGCATGCACCGTTGGACCGGAAAAGAAGATGAGTTTTTGGGTGACCTGGGGGGTTTCACACTGCGGCGCATCCTGCATGCGTGGCCGCTCGTCCAATCAGCGCACTTGGAGCCACTGATGTCACGTTGTCTAAGACTTCGTCTAAGGCCAGCGGCTCCGATTGCACTGACGGCTGCATCCCCCGCTTCCCTCTAACAGGGAGCGTGCTTGCACCGGCCATCCATGAATGTCTGATGCGGGCACTCGCCCTGCTAGAGGAATAGGGGGGATGAGGCCGCGGCTCATGCATGCGCCGTTGGACTGCAAACAGAGCAGGGGCACACAGCGGGGCATCCCTTTTTTAAATACCCCGGGGGGGAGGGAATCGATTGGCCCGGGAATCTTTTAGATTTCTGGGCCGATCTCCGTGGGTTTTGGTCCACTTGAACACCAACCATTTCATTAACAGCCTTTTTAATGAGTTTTCCTGGAGTTCTACTTTAAAGTGGACCAAAACCCATGGAGATTGGCCCAGAAATCTATAAGATTCCCGGGCCAATCGATACCCTCCCCCGGGGCTTCCAAAATCAGGATGCCCCGCTGTGTGAAACCCCCCAGGTTGCTCCATACACTTACCTTGTTTCCCAACGGCGCATGTGCTAGCAACGGCCACATCCCCACTATCCCTCTAGCAGGGAGCTTGCCCACGCCAGGCATTTGTGAATGGCCGATGTGGGCACGCTCCCTGTTAGAGGGAAGCGGGGGGATGCGGGCGCCAGCACGCTCGGAGCCGCTGGCCTTAAACGGAAGCTTAGACGATGTGACATCAGTGGCTCCGAGCGTGGTGATTGGATGAGCGGCTGAACATGTGCCGTAGGACCGGGAAGAGATGAGTCGGCTGTGGCGATCTGGGGGGTTTCACACAGTGGGGCATCCCCAATCGGAGTGCTTCGGGGGAAAGGACCAAAACCCAGGATTTTTACTATCCTGTGTGTTGGTCCTTGCCCCCAGGACACTCCACAAATGCCTGGCACGGGCAAGCACACTGCTAGAGAGATAGCGGGGACGAGGCAGCGGCTTGCGTATGTGCCGTTGGACCGGAAAGGAAGGTGAGTTTATGGGCAAACTGGGGGTTTTCACAAAGCGGGGCATCCAAAAACTGGGGGGGGAGTGAATCGATCGGCCCGGAAATCGCATAGATTTCTGGGTCAAACTCGATTAAGCAGCAGAATATTTAGTTTTTTTACAAATCCCTTGTTTGTGTCTTCCAGGATCCCACCAACGGCTACTACAGCGTGAACACCTTCAAAGACCACCACTCAACTCCCACCATCTCTCTTTCCAACTGCCAGCCCGACGCCAGGCCGGCCAACAAGCAGAGGGTCCCGACGGGCATGTCCTTCACCAACATCTACAGCACGCTGAGCGGCCAGAACCGCCTCTACGACTACGGCCAACGCTTCGTCCTGGGGATGGGCAGCAGCTCCATCGAGCTGTGCGAGCGCGAGTTCCAGCGGGGATCCATGAGCGACAGCAGCTCCTTCCTGGACACTCAGTGCGACAGCAGCGTGAGCAGCAGTGGCAAGCAAGACGGCTACGTCCAGTTCGACAAATCCAGCAAAGCCTCGGCTTCCTCTTCGCACTACTCTCAGTCGTCTTCTCAAAACTCTGACCCGAGCCGGCCTCTTCAGAGGAGAATGCAGACGCACGTGTGACTTCCTCCCCGAGCGACGTCAGGGGCCTTATGTGAAATACTATAAACGTGGGACCTGGTGGGGGGTAAGGGGTAAAAAAAAAAATAATAACACAACAAAAAAAAAAGGAACGATTGGGTTGTGATTGGTCGTGACGCAGGATGAGGACTTCGGACTTTGCAAAGCCGGGAAAATACGGGAGCAAACCTCTCTCGCCGAGATATTTATTTAGTTTTATATTTATACGAGAAAAACATAAAAAACGAGAGGATTTTACGATTGTACAAAGCACTTTGATCAATGGAGTTCAACAAGCCATGGTTCTCTTAAGTGGGTGGGAGGTTCACGTTTTTTTAAACCGATCTCCATCAAATAGGTAAAAATCATTGAAAAAAAAAGTGAGCTCCCGCCTTTGACCAGGGGCCCGCTTGGTACCGCGTTCACTCCATTAGGATTCTAGCCATTCGTAAGCACAACGATGTGTAGAAAAAAGAAATAAAACACAGCCTGGCAGAGAGAAGAGACGCAGGACTGCACATATGCTCGACTTCCAATATGGCCGATCCATGACGGCCGGAGAACCCCTTTATATAATCTAAGCCCCCGGTGTATCTTTTGTAAACAGATATTTAGTAGAAGTCAATAGGGAATGATGGCCTCCGGTTATCGCGAAGGAAATAGAGAAACCGCGAGAGCACTTCCCGTCTCGGGCGATCGCTTCGGTGTTGGTCGCCGTGTTGATTAAAAAAAAAACTTACAAGGAAATCTCTAGTTTCAGGGACTGAATGAGAAATAGGGATCGATTACTACTAGTGTATACGCTATCGATCCGACTGTATGTACTGAGCCACAGCATTTCAGGACCATGCGACGCACCCTCCCCCGAGCACTTCAACACACATCTTATCAATCTATTTATGTACTATTATTTTATACTGTTCATACTTCGTCATTGTTTCTACCTGTTCATGGTCATTGTACATCCTACGAAACAAACAAAAAAAAAAACACTGATAAAATCGTTTCCCCAACAAATGTTTTGACGTGTCATGTGTGAAGGCGAGAGTTGGGGAGGTAGGCATCTTATGGAAGAAAGGAGTACCCAGATAGTGGGGGTACCCAGAAAGGAGTACTCGGATAGTGGGGGTACCCAGAAAGGAGTACTCGGATAGTGGGGGTACCCAGGAAGGAGTACTCGGATAGTGGGGGTACCCAGAAAGGAGTACCCGGATAGTGGAGGTACCCAGAAAGAAGTACCCAGACTGTGAAGGAAAAGCTGGATAAGTCAAGGTGTAAATAATTTAATCTCCTGAATGGCTCGTCTAAATAATGTAAACAAATAATCTTCTAAAAAATCATAACCAATATGACCAAATATTATTATTATAAAAAAAATCAATAGAAATATCAATGATTGATACAATAATAACTTCCGCCTGGCTTGGCTAAGACAGATAAATGTCAACAATTTTGATAATAAAAAAAGCTACATTTTTAATTTATTAATAATTATATTAATAATATATCTATGATATATCTATATCTTAAATAGGCAAACAAATATATCAACATATTAATAACTGGCCAATGGTAACGTAATGTATACACACAAAAGACTGTAGGATCTTTTAGATATCTGGTAGATCAAAGAACACTGAGATACATGGTAAATAAAGAGATATATTGTTGGTAAAATAATACAAGATGCAAACAAATCTTACAAAACAACAAGATACAACATGCTATGATTCAGAGTTATACACATATACAGTGGTTAAGGCAGACTTTACCTGAACAGCAACTGATACAATTACCCTCCTTACAGGGGTACCCACAAGCAGCCTTTTAAGCTGGCAGCTTTCTTTCTCCTTGTGCCCGTTTCCTCGGTCTCTCTCTCGGGCCCTCTCCTAAGGCCTCCTTTACTCCCCTAGGCGCTCTCCCTGTCAGTTATACCCTGATCTTACTTTGATGTCCAGACTTGTCCTTCCAGTTTTGCTAGCCTGAAACTTGTGGAATCCCGCTTTGCAGAGAAACCTTGGGCTTTTCCCCAAACCCTGAAACTGGTTTTGCTAACTATAGTTTTGGTTTTAGGAATTTAAATAACTTTATAGACTGGTTGTTTGTGGTTTTAAGTGGAATACCTTCTGTTCATAAAAACCTGGTTTTATTAGGGTCGGAAAGGAACTCTGGGCCTGTGAGGGACATTAGCATGCCTGAATGATCAGACTTGTATGACTATGTATGACTGTTCAAAAGCAACTGATTAGACATAGTGAGAGATACAAATAAATAAACAATATTAATTTTCCTGTTTACAAAGGCAGACAAGAACAACTTCCTGTCCTTTTCCGGCATGGCAGATAGGACATCTAGCAAGGTAGTGATCTTTTTACAGGAGTTAAAAGCCCTAACCCATAGTCAGATCCAGCAACATCTTCTCCAGGGCTGGATTCAGGATCTCCGATGTGACATGCGCAACTGTAAAAGGTTTTTATGTCATCTGCAAGCCTTACCAGCCTGGAAGAAATCAATTTCCAGATAAGCTACATTCTGCTCCCAGCACTTATCCAATGAGGTAATGCTGGGAGAGGAGGGGGGATCATGGGCAGAGTCTTAGAATGCAGGCTGGACCAGGATGGGGGGGACAAAAGAGCCCAGCAGGCTCATGCGAGTAAATGTCTTGTCTTGTCATAGACTTGACAGATCATGAACAGAGACTCGCATAGGCTTATAAAGGTGTGGCGAACAAAATATTGCTGCCATGATCTGCGGGCCCTGCACAGGGGTTGTTGATGAGGAGACCAGGCAGCTCCTGCTGGTAGTAAGAGGAACAGCAGTTTGTGATGTTACCCCCCCCCCCCCCCTTTAAGGAGTGGGCACCGGACGCTCACCTAAACATGATCAGATATTCCATGAGACAAGTCCAAGGAAGTCCATCAATGAGGGATTTCAGCCAGGTGCTCCCACAAACAGCCCATGTACCCAGGATCACATGTTGGCATAGAGATGAGGTGGGGTACTGGACTTAAGGCAGGATGCTTGGCACATTAGGACTAGGACTAGAGCAGGAAACCTCAGGGTCATATCTGGGTGCAGGCTGGAACTTAGGGTCAGACCTGGTGCAGGCTGAAGCTCAGGATCAGGCCTCAGTGCATGCTAGAGCTCAGGGTCAGGACCAGGTACAGGCTGGAACTCAGGGCCAGGCCCCAATGCTGGCTGGAGCTCAGTGTCAGGCCCGGGCCCAGCTGCAGATTAACGATGGGGCCCGGCTGCAGGTTCAAGATGGGACCCAGGCAAGGCAGGTTCAAGATGGGGCCTAGGCAAGGCAGGTTCAAGATGGGGCTCATGCAAAGCAGGTTGAGACTGGGTCCCAGGCAAAGCAGGTACAGGCTCAACCATAGGTGGGATGAGAGCCAATTGAAAGGGTTAATAGGTATCACTGGCTCATCTAGTCCCTCTGCATAGGGTGCCTGTCCAACTCCACGGCCGCTGGATATTACTTTTAAAGAAACCATGAGACACACACAAGGTGTAATTTCACCAGAGTAATCCGCTGTTTATTATTACACATTGCATTTATATAACACAGCACAAAGAACTATCTAGAAAGTCCCACCCTCTAGTGATGAAAGCGAAACTGGGTGGTCTTGCCATGTCACGTCATTTACAAGAAATCACTCTTTCCAAGAAATAGAAACTTATCTCATATGCTACGTGCCCAAACAATTTCATCAAATCGAGCGTATTTATACAAGCTGGATTCTCTTCACATAAAGCAAAAGCCATTTAACCCTTCAGTAGTATTTTTGAGGAACCTCTCCTGAAAAGGCAAAGAAGCCAAGGCAGACAGGAACAAATTCCGAACCTGTCCCGGCATGGCAGGTGGGACATCTAGCAAGGCGCAGTCGTTCTTCCAGCGCTGGGTTAGGAATATCTGTTGAAATACAATAGAATCTTCTGTTTTATGTAAGCCTCAGTGGTGGAGCCACTCTCAGCAAAGAATAATGCAGCTACCAGCCGTTATCCAACAGGGTCATGCTGGGGGGCATCAATGGTATTTATGCCCACTAGGTGGGAACCATCCAAATTTTATTGAGAGTATGACATTTTTTGGCAGAGAATATCCACTGTCCCAATGGGCCACACACATTCAGCAATGAGGAAGCATAGCCAACCCACCCTCGGTGAGGAGGCAACATCATCAACACCATAGACTGGATGAGAGCCGAACCTTAAATTTTTTGAGGAACCCTTTCAGCCACTCCAGGAGGAAATGGATTTTACAGTAAGCAACTAAAATCCTGTTCTCTTGTGTGGAGGGGTCCCTCAAAGTTTAGTTATGATCATGACGTTCTAATGCATTACCCACATAGGAAAGGAAAAGGTGGAAAAGGCAAGGCAGGAACAATTTCCAATCCTCTGCCAGTGTTGCAGCAAGGGTATCTGGCAAAGCGCTGAGTGATCCTTTCCTGGCCTTCCCCAGCTCCAACCCTGTGACCAGGTCCAGCGACATCTCCCCCAGGGTTCGACTCAGGACGTCTGATGGGACACAAGTAGCTGTAGAATTTTCTTCTGTCTTCTGCAAGCCGCAGTGGTGGGGGCACTTACAACAGAGCATCATCGAGCTCCCAGCACGTATCCAATTGTGTCATGCTCAGGGGGAGCATCACCAGCAGCCGACACTGCTGCCCACATGGTATATATGACCACTAGGTGGGACCCATCCTAGTTTTTTGATCGTGCCAGTTGTTTTTTTGCAGCGAACGTCCAATGAGCCACTCACATGCAGCATTAGAAGGAGCCCGGCAAACCCACCCTCAGTCAGAAGACAACATGTCTTAAGCATAGATGAAGTGAGACCTATAGGTAATGTAAAATAAACATAAATATATTTCGAGGAACCCCTCCTGCCACTCCAGGGGGAATGGAGAGTGGCTGGAGGGGTCAACCAAAATGTATGTTTGGGACGTCCTAAAGCAGTTCCCACATATGGTAGGGAAGTAAAAGGCAAATAAGGCAAGGCAGACAGGAACAATTTCCCAACCTCTTCAAGCTTGAGATCTTCTGACATGAGGCAAGACACAGAATTCCCTTTTCTGGCCATTTCAAGCTTATGGCCAGGCCCAGCAGCATCTCCTTCAACATGTCTGGTGGGACTCATGCATCTGTAGAATCCTTCTCTGTCTTCTGCAAGCCTTACCAGCCTGGAAGGAGCCATTTCTAGATAAACTACATTCAGCCCCCAGCATTTATCCAATGAGGTCATGTATCATTGGCAGCCAGTACTGCTGGACACAGGTAGGTGCGAACCATCCAAGTTCTGTTTTTAGTAGCACTTTTTCCATACATGCAGCAACAAATGCAGCTAGTGACCTCATTGGAAAGGTGCTGGGAGCTGAATATCCAGAGGCGACAGATCTCACAGCGCCAAATAATGTGATGGGAGTTTAAAGACTCAGGATGCATTATCCCTCCCTACTGCTGTTACCCCCCTGGAAGGAAGGGGGGGGGTATCGGTTGGCGAAAGCGCCATAGTAGTAAGTTATATTACTTTCTCCAAAAAAATGCATTGATACTTTATACTGCAACCACAACATGCAACCCTCAATCTTCTTGAAGGACCCTCACCCCCTTACCTACCACATACAGGCACCGCTCTACAAAAAACAAGTACTGGAGAAACACCCTGGGTTACAGGAAACAGGCAACCTGAGAGAAACAACCAAGTGTAAGTAAGTAGGCTCATTTGTATCATACCTTTGCATTATTCATTAAATCTGCTCGGCTAATCACCCCATCAACTATGTTACCATCACCAGGACACCAAGTACACTGAGGAAGCCCAAAAGACGAAACGCGTCTGTACAGGAATACTTGCTACAAATGGGGTACCAAGCTTGCTACAAACTAAGGAGTGTATGCCCAAAGGCTTGCTACAAAGGGTATAACTCTGAAACCTCACTACAGAGGAATGAGAACTGCTCTCGACATAGGAGCTTTCAATTTGTATTTTGTACAGTTTTAATACAATTCTGTTTAACTTGTATTGTAATTAATAAATGTCGCTGCTTTAATGTGATAAGATAGGTAAATTTAATCCAAGGTAAGTTGCACAATTGGTCAGAGGGAGGAATAGGGCACTGGAGCCACTTCTCTGAACCTGGTAAGGGGGATCACATCCAGGACACAGGGTAGGGCCCCAAAAATCCTTTGTAGCTTATCTGGCAATGGCTCCTTCTAGGCTGGGAAGGCTTGCAGAAGACAGAAGAGGAGTCTACAGCTCCATGTGTTCCATCAGACATCTTAAATCCAGCCCTGAAGGACATGTTGCTGAACCTGGCCATGGGCTTGGGATGGCCGCGAAAGGAAATCCTGTGTCTTGCCAGATGCCCGAGCTCTCAAGCTGGGAGAGGTTGGGGAATACGCTCCTGTCTGCCTTGTCTTCTGTGCCTTTTCTTTTTCAACCATATGTGGCAACTGCTTAAGGATGTCACAAACATAACTACATTTCGAGGGAAACATTCAGCCACTCAGCAACTCTTGGTGGAAAATAGGAGAGCAGCCAACCCATCCTCATTCAGGGGACAACTGTGGGAACTGCACATCTTCACCGGGGGTTGGATTGGACCGAAATGTACGCATGCACACCTCCAACCACTCCTGGGGGAAATGGATTTTACAGTAAGTGACAAAAACCCAAAAGCAGTACCCACACAGGCAGAGCCGTATTTGGTGTTCATGCTGCCCTAGGCACTTCAAGGTCTGGCGCCCCCTTTTGTTAGATAACGTCGAGCAGGGCCAACTTCAGGTCTATGCGGGCTTTTGGGTGATCGAGTTTCAGTGGGCCCCTTGCGGTGTGGTTTGGCTCCATACATGGTGATAAAGTTGCATGCATGGTGAATACTGCTAAAGAATAAAAAGAAAAAAATAATAGAAGGAATGACAATGTATAGAAGGAATATTATAGAAATATATAATATATATATATAACATATAAAATATATTATAGAATATAGAAAGAAGGTATCACAAAAAAGGATGGAATGGAATAAAAAATAAATGTAAAGAAACAAAGAAAGAGATAATAAGTGGAAAAAAACAGGTAAGAGAGAAGAAATGGGAGAAAAAAAGAGCTGGAAGGACGGAAAGAATGGAAGGAATTGCAGACGAAAAGGGAAGGAAAGAAAAGGAATGGCATAACAGATAAGAGGAAGGAAGATACTAGAAGAAAAGAATAGAGTGACACAAAACTGAATAAACTGATAAAAAGGCTCTGCCAATGAGCAATTTGCCCCGGCTGACAGTCCTTAGTCCTGGTTACTGCACAGTCCTGCCCGGGGGCGGCCCAGGAAAGAGGGAATGAGGTGGGGCCCATCCAAGGTGCAGCAGCTCTGGCACCTGCCTAGTGCTGACGCCTGCCCTGACGTTGCAGTCCCCCAATATAAAAAATAAATGTGTAGAGAGGAGAGGTTTCAATGGGTGAAATGCAGAGGAGCGTGCACTTGTATTAGGGATTACTGACACACAGGAGTCACATGGCCACAGCTATAAAGGGGAGAGGTTCAGGCTGCAGACTGCCTTTAACCCGTTGCGCCCTCTCCCTGTCTAAATATAATATTTATACACACACACTCTGTGGGGGAGCATTTGTAACTAGGCTTTTTTGGTATGTCCCAACAGGTGGCCACCCTAGGAACAGGCCTAGGTTTGCCTAATGGTAAATACAGCCCTGCACACAGGAAAGAAAAAGACGGAGAGGGTGCAACATGCCATTCTTTCTTGGTGCGGCAGCCAGGACTATGCACGGTTGTTGCTACCTGACCATCCCAAGACCTAAGCCCATTACTAGGTCCAAAAACATCTAATTTATGGCTGGATCTGATGCAGCCATATAATCCAATTCTGTCTCCTGCAAACCTCAATGAAGGATCTGCTTACAGCAAAGCATCATCTAGCTCCCAGGAAGTCAGGTGGGGTCATGCTAATAGGGGTGGGCATCTTGGGAAGCCAAACCTACTTGAGGAGAAAGTTCTTTACTTTTTCATTTATACCTACCTTTATACCCATTGTTCCCCAACCCTCTCCTCGCAATCCAGCGACAGGTTATGTTTTGGGGATCTCCACATGGCAGCCTCTAGACCTCTGCTGCTACACTAATGACTTAACCTTTACATCTCGGAGGACATCTTCCATACCTGACCCTCTGGTGGCTCTCGAGGAGCGGGTTGGGAACACTGCCTTAACCTTTTGGTAGGGTCTTATAACTTCCTTTCCAGGGCTTGATTCAGGAAGTTTGATGGGGCACTTCTAACTTTAGAATCTTCTATTGTCTCCTGCAAGCCTCAGTGGCACTGAAGAACCCATAGCGGGCAGAGTTACAATGGGCCTAAAGAACCCATTAAGCTGCATTGGGCAGCCAGAACCCAAGACTTGACCCTGTAGCATGAATCTTAAGGACCTTATCAGTCTTCTCTACAGCCCCCCACAAAGGAAGATTTCAGACCAAAGGTCTACGGTCGGCAGCAAGCTAGGGTTTAGTCAAAGTCTGTAAGCGGAGGCATAAGACTGGCGGTAATAAAGCCAATTCCAAGTCCAGGCAAAGGTCGGCAACAAAGAAGCAAACTAGGTTCCAGCGTTCAAGGTTCTGAAATAAAAGACAGGAGGCAAGTTAGATTGACCTACACAGGTGGCAGATCTCACAGTGCCAAATATCAAAGTTTAAAGTGGAACTTTGGACCTTTGCTGGATACCTTTTGGATGATGGTGTCTTCCAGATCTCCATCATCCAGCTGCTTTTTCCGCCCCTCAGTGTATTAGCCTCTGTGACAGACGCCGGGGGAGCTTAGCCATCCCGCCATCCTCCCCCTCTGCCCTCGCTAGTCGCGCTGACATCTCCATCTGCAGCCGCCTTGGCCTGGGATGAGGACTTCACTGCACAGGTGTGAGTTCTCTGGGCGGCGCAGTGCATTGTGGGACAGAGAAGAAGACAAGATGACGCTGCTCTACAGAAAGCTCCTGGGACGAATGGTCGAGCGCCGGAGGAAGAGCAGAAGACACTTAAGTTAAACCTGCCAAATGTAGATAAGGAATTTTAAAGGGATCAGAGGGCTAAGTTTGGGGAGTTTTTGAGAACTCCCCAGACTGTCCAATGTTCCTCTTTAAAATATCGGGATCCATTCCATCCATTATCTCTCCCTCTTGCTGAGTTTGTAACAAACAAGATGAGTCATTCCGAAAAGCTGGCCAGCTCCGTGGTGAGAGTTACATTGTGTTACATTGTTGCAGACATGGAGAAGCTGATGTAGCATAGTTGTTTGTAGTGTAATAATTGTTTCTAGTGTAATCAGATGTGATACATTGTAAAGCAGTCATGAGCCTGCTATGGAAACAGCTCACAGATAGCTCACAGCTTTCTGTAATATGTACATTGTGCACACTTAGAAGATTGTCTCCTCTGTAAGAGGAACTTGTGGTACCATCTTAGATACTGGACTTCATATTCATAAAGCACTACATGTCAGCAACACGACATCCTACTTAGAGAGTAGCAATCACCCCCTTGACTTTGCAAGTGGTCCCCCTATTTCTGGGGCATCCCAAATTGGTGTGTTAAACCTCCTGGATCTCCCAATTTACTCACCTCTTCCTTCCTCGACATACCTCAGTGCCGTGGCTGCATCAACAGCATACCTCAGAATCTGGGGCACGTACCCATGCCAGACATTTCTCAGCGGGCGGCATGGTCATGCCTGGAGCTAAAGGTGAGCAATGGATTTTGACTTTCCGGACTATTCTGATCAGGGATGCCCCGCTGCTTGAAACCCCCCCAGAACGCCGAAATTATCTCACCTCTTCCCAGTACTATGGTGTATGCACGGCCGCTCGTCCAATCAGCGCGTTCGGAGCTGCTGATGTCACGTCGTCTAAGCCTAAGCCTAAGAGCGCGCTGACGGCCGCATCCCCCGCTACTCTCTAACAGGGAGCATGCCCGCGCCGGCACATGCGGTGGTTCTGCCTCAAAGCCTGTTATGGGGGGCCTCTGCCTCAAAGCCTGTTATGGGGGCTTCTGCCTCACAGCCTGTTATGGAGGGCTTCTGCCTCACAGTCTGTTATGGGGGGTTTCTGCCTCACAGCCTGTTATGGGGGGCTTCTGCCTCACAGTCTGTTATGGGGGGCTTCTGCCTCACAGCCTGTTATGGGGGGCTTCTGCCTCACAGCCTGTTATGGGGGCTTCTGCCTCACAGCCTGTTATGGAGGGCTTCTGCCTCACAGCCTGTTATGGGGGGCCTCTGCCTCACAGCCTGTTATGGGGGGCTTCTGCCTCACAGCCTGTTATGGGGGGCTTCTGCCTCACAGCCTGTTATGGGGGCTTCTGCCTCACAGCCTGTTATGGGGGGCTTCTGACTCACAGCCTGTTATGGGGGGCTTCTGCCTCACAGCCTGTTATGGGGGGTCTCTGCCTCACAGCCTGTTATGGGGGGCTTCTGCCTCACAGCCTGTTATGGGGGGCTTCTGCCTCACAGCCTGTTATGGGGGGCTTCTGCCTCAAAGCCTGTTATGGGGGGCTTCTGCCTCACAGCCTGTTATGGGGGGCCTCTGCCTCAAAGCCTGTTATGGAGGGCTTCTGCCTCAAAGCCTGTTATGGGGGGCTTCTGCCTCACAGCCTGTTATGGGGGGCTTCTGCCTCACAGCCTGTTATGGGGGGCTTCTGCCTCACAGCCTGTTATGGGGGGCTTCTGCCTCACAGCCTGTTATGGGGGGCTTCTGCCCCACAGCCTGTTATTGGGGGCCTCTGCCTCACAGCCTGTTATGGGGGGGCTTCTGCCTCACAGCCTGTTATGGGGGGATTCTGCCTCACAGCCTGTTATGGGGTGATTCTGCCTCACAGCCTGTTATGGGGGGCTTCTGCCTCACAGCCTGTTATGGGGGGGCTTCTGCCTCACAGCCTGTTATGGGGGGCTTCTGCCTCACAGCCTGTTATGGGGGGCTTCTGCCTCAAAGCCTGTTATGGGGGCTTCTGCCTCACAGCCTGTTATGGAGGGCTTCTGCCTCACAGCCTGTTATGGGGGGCTTCTGCCTCACAGCCTGTTATGGGGGGCCTCTGCCTCACAGCCTGTTATAGGGGGCTTCTGCCTCACAGCCTGTTATGGGGGGCTTCTGCCTCACAGCCTGTTATGGGGGGCTTCTGCCTCACAGCCTGTTATGGAGGGCTTCTGACTCACAGCCTGTTATGGGGGGCCTCTGCCTCAAAGCCTGTTATGGAGGGCTTCTGCCTCACAGCCTGTTATGGGGGGCTTCTGTCTCACAGCCTGTTATGGGGGGCCTCTGCCTCACAGCCTGTTATGGGGGGGCTTCTGCCTCACAGCCTGTTATGGGGAGCTTCTGCCTCACAGCCTGTTATGGGGGGCTTCTGCCTCACAGCCTGTTATGGAGGGCTTCTGACTCACAGCCTGTTATGGGGGGCTTCTGCCTCATAGCCTGTTATGGGGGGTCTCTGTCTCAAAGCCTGTTATGGAGGGCTTCTGACTCACAGCCTGTTATGGGGGGCTTCTGCCTCATAGCCTGTTATGGGGGGCTTCTGCCTCATAGCCTGTTATGGGGGGCTTCTGCCTCACAGCCTGTTATGGGGAGCTTCTGCCTCACAGCCTGTTATGGGGGCTTCTGCCTCATAGCCTGTTATGGGGTGTTCTGCCTCACAGCCTGTTATGGGGTGATTCTGCCTCACAGCCTGTTATGGGGGCTTCTGCCTCACAGCCTGTTATGGGGTGATTCTGCCTCACAGCCTGTTATGGGGTGATTCTGCCTCACAGCATATTATGGGGGGGTTCTGCCTCACAGCATGTTATGGGGTGATTCTGCCTCACAGCCTGTTTTGGGGGGCTTCTGCCTCACAGCCTGTTATGGGGGGCTTCTGCCTCACAGCCTGTTATGGGGGGTTCTGTACATTGCCTGTTATGGTGGGTGGGGGGCACCGGGCTGGACACAATGCAGAAGGGCCGGTGTAACCAGAAAAGCCCCGGGCCATTTTTTAACCACAGTCCTTCCCTGGGTTAACTGGCACATTGCATTGTGTGTTAGTCGGAGCTATTGTAGCCGGCATTCATTACTCCCAGTTGCAGGATACCGGGGACTGTCCGGCCAGGGGGCGACCGAACCACATTTTCCCTTCTCCGGCTCATCACAGCTTACTCAATGAGACCGCGCTGTGCTCTCGGCAGCATCCCCAGGCGAATGCTATGCAGTAAGACTCTACTCTTTGCCTGCGGCATCCCCCATCCATACTATTCCTGCCTTTCCCTTTAGGCTCCTTCTGGGGATAAATTGCTGAAAGATTTCCTGCTATACTCTGTGTACCTGGCGAATTAGGTCATTGTTATTCTTATTCTGTTTCTTCAGCTAACATTGTCGTTTTATTGGTTTTCAATTTGTCTGCCTGCAACGCGGCTAGTTTCCATTTTACAGAGGGTTATTTAAAGGGCTGTTTGGCATGGAGACTGATAGGTACCGTATTTTTGCCCTTGAAGACGCACCTAGAATTTGGAGGAGGAAAATAAGAAAAAAATATTCTAAACTGTTGTGCTAAAACACCCCATTACAGGCAGTGTGGCATTTCCCCTCCATTCCCATAGTCAGTGTGGCATTCCCCCTCCCATTCCCATAGGCAGTGTGGCATTCCCCCCTCCCATTCCCCATATAGGCAGTGTGGCATTCCCCCTCTCATTCCCCATATAGGCAGTGTGGCATTCCCCCATCCCATTCCCATATAGGCAGTGTGGCATTCCCCCATCCCATTCCCATATAGGCAGTGTGGCATTCCCCCATCCCATTCCCATAGCCAGTGTGGCATTCTCCTCCCTCCCATTCCCATAGGCAGTGTGGCATTCCCCCTCCCATTCCCATAGGCAGTGTGGCATTCCCCCTCCCATTCCCATAGGCAGTGTGGCATTCCCCCTCCCATTCCCATAGGCAGTGTGGCATTCCCCCATCCCATTCCCATATAGGCAGTGTGGCATTCCCCCTCCCATTCCCATAGGCAGTGTGGCATTCCCCCATCCCATTCCCATATAGGCAGTGTGGCATTCCCCCCTCCCATTCCCCAGATAGGCAGTGTGGCATTCTCCTCCCTCCCATTCCCAAAGGCAGTGTGGCATCCCCCCTCCCATTCCCATAGGCAGTGTGGCATTCCCCCATCCCATTCCCATATAGGCAGTGTGGCATTCCCCCATCCCATTCCCATAGCCAGTGTGGCATTCTCCTCCCTCCCATTCCCATAGGCAGTGTGGCATTCCCCCATTCCATTCCCCATAGGCAGTGTGGCATTCCCCCATTCCATTCCCCATAGGCAGTGTGGCATTCCCCCATTCCATTCCCCATAGGCAGTGTGGCATTCCCCCTCCCATTCCCCATGTAGGCAGTTTGGCATTCCCCCCCCCCATTCCCATATAGGCAGTGTGGCATCCCCCATCCCATCCCCATAGGCAGTGTGGCATTTCCCCATTCCATTCCTCATAGGCAGTGTGGCATTCTCCTCCCTCCCATTCCCATAGGCAGTGTGGCATTCCCCCATTCCATTCCCCATAGGCAGTGTGGCATTCCCCCTCCCATTCCCATAGGCAGTGTGGCATTCCCCCTCCCATTCCCCATATAGGCAGTGTGGCATCCCCCCCCCCCATTCCCATATAGGCAGTGTGGCTTTCCCCTCCCATTCCTCATAGGCAGTGTGGCTTTCCCCTCCCATTCCCATAGGCAGTGTGGCCTTCCCCCATCCCATTCCCATAGGCAGTGCGGCATTCCCCCATTCCATTCCTCATAGGCAGTGTGGCATTTCCCCCTCCCATTGCCATATAGGCAGTGTGACATTCCCCCCCTCCCATTCCCATATATGCAGTGTGGCATTCCCCCCTCTCATTCCCATATAGGCAGTGTGGCATTCCCCCCTCCCATTCCCTATATAGGCAGTGTGGCATTTCCCCCTCCCATTCCCTATATAGGCAGTGTGGCATTCGCCCCTCCCATTTCCCATGTAGGCAGTGTGGCATTCCCCCTCCCATTCCCCATATAGGCAGTGTGGCATTCCCTCCTCCCATTCCCCATATAGACAGTGTGGCATTCCCCCTCCCATTCCCTATAGGCAGTGTGGCATTCCCTCTCCCATTCCCCATATAGGCAGTGTGGCATTCCCCCTCCCATTCCCCATATAGACAGTGTGGCATCCCCCTCCCACTCCCATAGGCATTGTGGCATTCGCCCCTCCCATTCCCTATGTAGGCAGTGTGGCATTCCCCCTGCCATTCCCCATATAGGCAGTGTGGCATTCCCCCATTCCATTCCCCATAGGCAGTGTGGCATTCCCCCCTCCCATTCCCCATGTAGGCAGTGTGCCATTCCCCCCTCCCATTGCCATATAGGCAGTGTGACATTCCCCCCCTCCCATTCCCATATATGCAGTGTGGCATTCCCCCCTCTCATTCCCATATAGGCAGTGTGGCATTCCCCCCTCCCATTCCCTATATAGGCAGTGTGGCATTTCCCCCTCCCATTCCCTATATAGGCAGTGTGGCATTCGCCCCTCCCATTCCCCATGTAGGCAGTGTGGCATTCCCCCTCCCATTCCCTATATAGGCAGTGTGGCATTTCCCCCTCCCATTCCCTATATAGGCAGTGTGGCATTCGCCCCTCCCATTCCCTATGTAGGCAGTGTGGCATTCCCCCTGCCATTCCCCATATAGGCAGTGTGGCATTCCCCCATTCCATTCCCCATAGGCAGTGTGGCATTCCCCCCTCCCATTCCCCATGTAGGCAGTGTGGCATTCCCCCTCCCATTCCCCATATAGGCAGTGTGGCATTCCCTCCTCCCATTCCCCATATAGGCAGTGTGACATTCCCCCCTCCCAATCCCCATGTAGGCAGTGTGCCATTCCCCCCTCCCATTGCCATATAGGCAGTGTGACATTCCCCCCCTCCCATTCCCATATATGCAGTGTGGCATTCCCCCCTCTCATTCCCATATAGGCAGTGTGGCATTCCCCCCTCCCATTCCCTATATAGGCAGTGTGGCATTTCCCCCTCCCATTCCCTATATAGGCAGTGTGGCATTCGCCCCTCCCATTCCCCATGTAGGCAGTGTGGCATTCCCCCTCCCATTCCCCATATAGACAGTGTGGCATTCCCCCTCCCACTCCCATAGGCATTGTGGCATTCGCCCCTCCCATTCCCCATATAGGCAGTGTGACATTCCCTCCTCCCATTCCCTATGTAGGCAGTGTGGCATTCCCCCTGCCATTCCCCATATAGGCAGTGTGGCATTCCCCCATTCCATTCCCCATAGGCAGTGTGGCATTCCCCCCTCCCATTCCCCATGTAGGCAGTGTGCCATTCCCCCCTCCCATTCCCATAGGCAGTGTGGCATTCGCCCCTCCCATTCCCCATATAGGCAGTGTGGCATTCCCCCTTCCCATTCCCCATATAGGCAGTGTGGCATCCCCCCTCCCATTCCCCATATAGGCAGTGTGGCATCCCCCCTCCCATTCCCCATATAGGCAGTGTGGCATCCTCCCTCCCATTCCCCATATAGGCAGTGTGGCATTCCCCCATTCCATTCCCCATAGGCAGTGTGGCATTCCCCCCCTCCCATTCCCCATATAGGCAGTGTGGTATTCCCCCATTCCATTCCCCATAGGCAGTGTGCCATTCCCCCCTCCCATTCCCCATATAGACAGTGTGGCATTCCCCCTCCCATTCCCCATATAGGCAGTGTGGCATTCGCCCCTCCCATTCCCCATGTAGGCAGTGTGGCATTCCCCCTCCCATTCCCCATATAGGCAGTGTGGCATTCCCTCCTCCCATTCCCCATATAGACAGTGTGGCATTCCCCCTCCCATTCCCATAGGCATTGTGGCATTCGCCCCTCCCATTCCCTATGTAGGCAGTGTGGCATTCCCCCTGCCATTCCCCATATAGGCAGTGTGGCATTCCCTCCTCCCATTCCCCATATAGACAGTGTGGCATTCCCCCTCCCATTCCCATAGGCATTGTGGCATTCGCCCCTCCCATTCCCCATGTAGGCAGTGTGGCATTCCCCCTGCCATTCCCCATATAGGCAGTGTGGCATTCCCTCCTCCCATTCCCCATATAGACAGTGTGGCATTCCCCCTCCCATTCCCATAGGCAGTGTGGCATTCCCCCTCCCATTCCCCATATAGGCAGTGTGGCATTCCCTCTCCCATTCCCCATATAGGCAGTGTGGCATTCCCCCTCCCATTCCCCATATAGGCAGTGTGGCATTCCCCCTCCCATTCCCCATATAGGCAGTGTGGCATTCCCCCTCCCATTCCCCATATAGGCAGTGTGGCATTCCCTCTCCCATTCCCCATATAGGCAGTGTGGCATTCCCCCTCCCATTCCCCATATAGGCAGTGTGGCATTCCCCCTCCCATTCCCCATATAGGCAGTGTGGCATTCCCTCTCCCATTCCCCATATAGGCAGTGTGGCATTCCCTCTCCCATTCCCCATATAGGCAGTGTGGCATTCCCTCTCCCATTCCCATAGGCAGTGTGGCATTCCCCCTCCCATTCCCAATAGGCAGTGTGACATTACCCCCTCCCATTCCCATAGGCAGTGTGGCATTCCCCCTCCCATTCCCATAGGCATTGTGGCATTCCCCCTCCCATTCCCAATAGGCAGTGTGACATTACCCCCTCCCATTCCCATAGGCAGTGTGGCATTCCCCCTCCCATTCCCATAGGCAGTGTGGCATTCCCCCTCCCATTCCCAATAGGCAGTGTGGCATTCCCCCTCCCATTCCCCATGTAGGCAGTGTGGCATTCCCCCCCCATCTCATTCCCATAGGCAGTGTGGCATTCCCCCTCTCATTCCCAATAGGCAGTGTGGCATTCCCCCTCCCATTCCCCATGTAGGCAGTGTGGCATTCCTCCTCCCATTCCCCATATAGGCAGTGTGGCATTCCTCCTCCCATTCCCCATATAGGCAGTGTGGCATTCCCCCCCATCTCATTCCCATAGGCAGTGTGGTATTCCCTCCTCCCATTCCCCATATAGGCAGTGTGGCATTCCCCCCATCTCATTCCCATAGGCAGTGTGGCATTCCCCCCACCTCATTCCCATAGGCAGTGTGGCATTCCCCCTCTCATTCCCATAGGCAGTGTGGCATTCCCCCCATCTCATTCCCATAGGCAGTGTGGCATTCCCCCCATCTCATTCCCATAGGCAGTGTGGCATTCCCCCATTCCATTCCCATAGGCAGTGTGGCATTCCCCCCACCTCATTCCCATAGGCAGTGTGGCATTCCCCCATATCATTCCCATAGGCAGTGTGGCATTCCCCCCTCCCATTGTAATTCATCTCTTATAATATCCAAAATATTAGTGACGGAGAGATAACAGATTGTACAGGTGTATCATGGATCTGTGCACACGCACCAATAAGCGGGGGATGCGAATATAGGCGTGCAGCACGTATGCACAGGTATGGCTCATGATACGCATTCACTGAGCGTAAGTGGTCGCCAGCTAGCAGGCTGGTTTGTGGTGTGCACCTACTGAGCATGCTCAGGACCCTTTAAATGGGAAATCCTGCGTGCTGACAAAACAGGTGCAATACCCTTTAAAGTGGACCAAAACCCACAGCGATCGGCCCAAGAATCTTATACATCGATTCCCTCCCCCAGGGCCGATTGCGTTGGGTTATGGGAAATGCATGCGATCACATTGGAATGCTTGTGGCATTAAGTCTAAGGACCTCATAAGGCTTATCTACACCCCCCCCCCCGCAAGGGTTCGCTGTGTGCGTTTCCCCAGGTCAAGGGCCAGGGCAGCCAGGCAAAACCATAGGCAGACATGGTCAGGGAGCTGAGAGCAGAATGGTCAGAGTTCAAGCCAAAGATCAAAGGTCAGCAGCTTAATCCATACCTCCCAACTTTTGAAAACAGTAAAGAGGGACTTTTGTTGCCCTTAAACCACGCCCCCTGGTCACGCCCCCAGCCACACCCTTAAAGGGAAACACCACATAATAAACATAATAACAAATAAATTACATGAAAACACCCCCCCCCCCCCCCCCACACACACACACACACACACACACACACACACGAATGCAGGCAAGCCCCCACACACATGAATGCAGGCAAGCCCCCACACACATGAATGCAGGCAAGCCCCCCTACACACATGAATGCAGGCAAGCCCCCCTACACAGACATGAATGCAGGCAAGTCCCACACACATATGAATGCAGGCAAGCCCCCCTACACACACATTAATGCAGGCAAGCCTCCCTACACACACATGGATGCAGGCAAGCCCCCCTACACACACATGAATGCAGGCAAGCCCCCCTACACACATGAATGCAGGCAAGCCCCCTACACACATGAATGCAGGCAAGCCTCCCTACACACATGAATGCAGGCAAGCCCCCCTACACACATGAATGCAGGCAAGCCCCCCTACACACATGAATGCAGGCAAGCCTCCCTACACACACATGAATGCAGGCAAGCCCCCCTACACACATGAATGCAGGCAAGCCCCCTACACACATGAATGCAGGCAAGCCCCCCTACACACATGAATGCAGGCAAGCCCCCCTACACACACATGAATGCAGGCAAGCCTCCCTACACACATGAATGCGGGCAAGCCCCCACACACATGAATGCAGGCAAGCCCCCCTACACACATGAATGCAGGCAAGCCTCCCTATACACACATGAATGCAGGCAAGTCCCCCTACACACACATGAATGCAGGCAAGCCCCCCTACACACATGAATGCAGGCAAGCCCCCTACACACACATGGATGCAGGCAAGCCCCCCTACACACACATGAATGCAGGCAAGCCCCCTACACACATGAATGCAGGCAAGCCTCCCTACACACATGAATGCAGGCAAGCCCCCCTACACACATGAATGCAGGCAAGCCCCCCTACACACATGAATGCAGGCAAGCCTCCCTACACACACATGAATGCAGGCAAGCCCCCCTACACACATGAATGCAGGCAAGCCCCCTACACACATGAATGCAGGCAAGCCCCCCTACACACATGAATGCAGGCAAGCCCCCCTACACACACATGAATGCAGGCAAGCCTCCCTACACACATGAATGCGGGCAAGCCCCCACACACATGAATGCAGGCAAGCCCCCCTACACACATGAATGCAGGCAAGCCTCCCTATACACACATGAATGCAGGCAAGTCCCCCTACACACACATGAATGCAGGCAAGCCCCCCTACACACACATGAATGCAGGCAAGCCTCCCTACACACACATGAATGCAGGCAAGCCCCCCTACACACACAGGCAAACATAAACAATAAGGCAAACACATACATGGCAGGCAAACTTACACCCTGCATGCATGCATGAATGCAAGCCCCCTCCACTCACACACATGCATGTGAGCCCCAACACATAGGCACACACACATATGCAAGCACACACACACATGCAGACAAACACACACTGCATGCATGCAAGCCCCCTCCACACACACATACATACACACACACACACGCAGGCAAACACACACATCATGCATCCAAGCCCCCTCCACACACACATACATGCAGACACACACACACGCAGGCAAACACACACTGCATGGATGCAAGCCCCCTCCACACACACAAACATGCAGACACACACAAACACACACACACATCATGCATGCAAGCCCCCCACACACACAAACATGCAGACACACACACACACACACATGCAGGCAAACACACACATCATGCATGCAAACCCCCCACACACACAAACATGCAGACACACACACACACACACACACACACACACACACAGACACGCAGGCAAACACACACCACATGCATGTAAGCCCCCTCCACACACACAAACATGCAGACACACACACACACACACACACACACACACACACACACACACACACACACACACATGCAGGCAAACACACACACATCATGCATGCAAGCCCCCCCCCCCCACACACACACACACACACAAACATGCAGACACACACACATGCAGGCAAACACACACATCATGCATGCAAACCCCCTCCACACACACAAACATGAAGACACACACACACACATGCAGGCAAACGCACACCACATGCATGCAAGCCCCCTCCACACACACACACATGCAGGCAAACACACACATCATGCAGGCAAACACACACTGCATGCATGCAAGCCCCCACACACAGGAAAACACACACGTGCAGAAACACACACACAAAGACACGTGCGCGCGCGCACACACACACACACAGAGACTTGATGGAGCGTATGCTCTCCTATTGCCGTCAACCTTCTATGTTTCTATGTCTTGGGGCAACCCTGCCGACATCTGGAGTATGGAGTCCCCCCTCTTCCTTCCTTGGCGTCCCGCCAAGCTACTCCCGACCCACAGAGGAGGAGTCTTTGTGGAATCCCCCTCATGTGACTAATGCCATCACTGGAGGGTAGGGACATGGTGGGAGATTGTGGCTGCCATAGCGGTTCCCAGCCAGCAGCAGACCAGGAGTGAGCCCCCCAACCCCACGATCCTGCAGACAGGATGCCACCCAATGGGGGACAGGTGTAGGAAGAAGCAGGAATGGTGAGTTCTTTTCTTTATTAAAGAGAAACATCTGAGACCCTGGAGTCTAAAAGAGTTCCAGTCTTTGGGGCATCCCGAATTGGGGTGCCTCGCTGTGTGAAACCCCCTGGAACACTCCCCCTCTCCTGGACCCCTCGCTCGTCTGTGCAATCCGGCTGCATCCCCGCTCACCTCTAGCCGTGCCCGTCCTTCCTAAATGGGTGGCGCAGGCATGCCACTGCTGCAAGCTGGGCTGGGGGTGCAGCTGGCAGTGCCACTCGGCTCCCTTCGGCACTGCTCGGCTGCCGAGCCGAGTGACAGCGAGCACACTGATTGGCTGAGCGCACCACTCAGCCAGTCAGCGCACTCTCTCTTGTCCAAGTCTGTGCCGTAGGAGTGGAAGGAAGGTGAGTGAAACAGAGCGACTTGGGGGGGGGGGGGGGTACACACAGCGGGGCTTCCCAATTCCGGTTGCTGCCGCACTGAGGAAAAGCACACAGGACAGTGAAATTCTTTATCAATCTTTTTATTGTGTATATTGGGAAAATTATTCTAGAAGCATAACACTGTTCATACACAGAATGTAAAGATTACAGACAACTTAAGTCACAATCAGAAGCTTATTCACTGCATACACGAAAATCGAATAAGATTCAAGAGTTACTAAGGAAGTTCAATTCAATTAAATTAAAGAAAAATAACAACCCCCATGAGGGGGGGGGGAAGTAAAATCAGATGCTCATTAGGATCACATCAAAATCTGTAGGGAGAAAATTCCAGGCCCAAGGATTCCACGCCTCCCTGAACAGCTCCAAAGTCCCATTGTGAATGGCGGACATTTTTTCCATGGTCATAATGCAGTTAACCTTGTTTTTAAAGGCGTTGAAGCTCAAGGTGGCGGACCTCCAAGCCCCAGCTATCACCAGCTTTGCCCCTGATAGGATATAATACAAGGTGGGGGACCTCCAAGCCCCAGCTATCACCAGCTTTGCCCCTGATAGGATATAATACAAGGTGGGGACCTCCAAGCCCCAGCTATCACCAGCTTTGCCCCTGATAGGATATAATACAAGGTGGGGGACCTCCAAGCCCCAGCTATCACCAGCTTTGCCCCTGATAGGATATAATACAAGGAGGGAGACCTCCAAGCCCCAGCTATCACCAGCTTTGCCCCTGATAGGATATAATACAAGGTGGGGACCTCCAAGCCCCAGCTATCACCAGCTTTGCCCCTGATAGGATATAATACAAGGTGGGGGGACCTCCAAGCCCCGGCTATCACCAGCTTTGCCCCTGATAGGATATAATACAAGGTGGGGGACCTCCAAGCCCCAGATATCACCAGCTTTGCCCCTGATAGGATATAATACAAGGTGGGGGACCTGCAAGCCCCGGCTATCACCAGCTTTGCCCCTGATAGGATATAATACAAGGAGGGAGACCTCCAAGCCCCAGCTATCACCAGCTTTGCCCCTGATAGGATATAATACACGGTGGGAGACCTCCAAGCCCCAGCTATCACCAGCTTTGCCCCTGATAGGATATAATACAAGGTGGGGGACCCCCAAGCCCCAGCTATCACCAGCTTTGCCCCTGATATGATATAATACAAGGCGGGGGACCTCCAAGCCCCAGCTATCACCAGCTTTGCCCCTGATAGGATATAATACAAGGTGGGAGACCTCCAAGCCCCAGCTATCACCAGCTTTGCCCCTGATAGGATATAATACACGGTGGGAGACCTCCAAGCCCCAGCTATCACCAGCTTTGCCCCTGATAGGATATAATACAAGGTGGGGGACCCCCAAGCCCCAGCTATCACCAGCTTTGCCCCTGATATGATATAATACAAGGCGGGGGACCTCCAAGCCCCAGCTATCACCAGCTTTGCCCCTGATAGGATATAATACAAGGTGGGAGACCTCCAAGCCCGAGCTATCACTAGCTTTACTCCTGATAGGATATAATACAAGGTGGGGGACATCCAAGCCCCAGCTATCAACAGATTTGCCCCTGATAGGATATAATACAAGGAGGGAGACAGTGGCGGACTGGGACCAGAAATCAGCCCTGGATTTTTCCTGACTGGCCCAAGACATCTTGGCTGAGGCCCCCCAACCATGATACTGGAGCTATAGCATTGGGGGCTGGGGTTCCCTTGCTTGTGGGTGCAGTGGGGCTGAGTACAAGGGGCTGAAAGGGAGACTAAGGGGGCAGGGATTGAATGCGGGTGTTAAAAGCAGCAGCCCAACTGGCCCCAAAGCAGTGCGGCCCACCGGGCATTGTCCCGGGTCTCCCTATGGCCAGTCCGCCCCTGGAGGGAGACCTCCAAGCCCCAGCTATCACCAGCTTTGCCCCTGATAGGATATAATACAAGGTGGGGGACCCCCAAGCCCCAGCTATCACCTTGTATTATATCCTATCAGGGGCAAAGCTGGTGATAGCCGGGGCTTGCAGGTCCCCCACCTTGTATTATATCCTATCAGGGGCAAAGCTGGTGATATCTGGGGCTTGGAGGTCCCCCACCTTGTATTATATCCTATCAGGGGCAAAGCTGGTGATAGCCGGGGCTTGGAGGTCCCCCACCTTGTATTATATCCTATCAGGGGCAAAGCTGGTGATAGCTGGGGCTTGGAGGTCCCCCACCTTGTATTATATCCTATCAGGAACAAAGCTGGTGATAGCTGGGGCTTGGAGGTCCCCCACCTTGTACTATATCCTATCAGGGGCAAAGCTGGTGATAGCTGGGGCTTGGGGGTCCCCCAAGGATATAGGATATAATACAAGGTGGGGACCTCCAAGCCCCAGCTATCACCAGCTTTGCCCCTGATAGGATATAATACAAGGTGGGGGACCTCCAAGCCCCAGCTATCACCAGCTTTGCCCCTGATAGGATATAATACAAGGTGGGGGACCTGCAAGCCCCAGCTATCACCAGCTTTGCCCCTGATAGGATAAAATACATCAACCGCTTTTTCAGTCTAGAACTGTGGGGAATTGGGGCATTGACGAGAGTTATCTACCACATACCTTGCTGAGAACTTGCTGAAAGATTCTTGAACCAAAATCCCCTATCTACTGGGCAATCCCACCACACATGCCGGTACGACCCCGGAGAGAGGCACCCCCGAAAACAGTTCCCCTGGAACTCAGTGCAAAAGTGTTTCATTCTCTCTGGGACCATATACCATCTTGCCATTAGCTTTACGTTAGCCTCGATTAAAGTCACAGATTCAGAGCAAGCAAAGGAAGCGTTCCACATCCTCAGCCATTTTTCTTGATCCATCTTCCTACCCAGTTCCGGATAGTGATATTCATGTGTGTTGCTCCTCTTTAACTGTTAGTGAATTGGTAAGAATCCAGGGACCCCCTTTACCAGTTCACATGGTAGTAATAGTTGTCAGTCCAGCTGCCTGCATCAGTGGGATCTGGGTGGGAGTGAATCAGCAAAATCCGGGAGAGTTGTCATAATGTAATTAGTATGTTTCTGGGAACAATCTACTTTTTGCAAAAAGAAAAGTTGTCTTTAGGACAGCTGAGATATTTTTATCCCAGAAGGTTGTCAGATAGTTTGACTTTGAGAAAGGGGTCCTGGACCCTTTAAATCTCTTTGCTGCCAATGGATTTAAAGAGGCAGCAACACTTAATGCACTGAATTTTATGCTGGGAGGTTGATACCTCGTGCTGATGCCTCTCTCCCTCCTGCTGTACATCGTATTAAGCAGAGTCATGATCGTACATTGTAAAAGCCAGCCAGCTCCCCTCCCTGAGGAATACATTGTAACAGCCGGACTCCTTGCAGTTTAATGCATTGTAACAACCGGGCTCCCTGCTGTGTAATGCATTGTAACAGTTGGGCTCCTTGCAGTTTAATGCATTGTAAGAACCAGGCTTCCTGCTGTATAATACATTGTAACAGCCAGCTCCCCTCCCTGAGTAATGAATTGTAAGAACCAGACTCCCTGCTGTATAATACATTGTAACAGCCAGCTCCCCTCCCTGAGTAATACATTGTAACAGCCGGGCTCCTTGGTGTGTAATACATTGTAACAGCCAGGCTCTTTGCAGTTTAAGGCATTGTAACAACCGGGCTCCCTGCTGTGTAATACATTGTAACAGCCAGCTCCCTGCTGTATAATACATTGTAACAGCCAGCTCCCTGCTTTATAATGCATTGTAACAGCCAGCTCCATGCTGTATGATACATTGTAACAGCCAGCTCCCTGCAGTGTAATGCATTGTAACAGCTGGGCTCCATGCAGTGTAATGCATTGTAACAGCCAGCTCCCTGTGGAGTAATACATTGTATCTGTCAGGCTCCCTGCATTGTAATACATTTTAACAGCTGGGCTCCCTGCTGATTAATACATTGTAACAGCCAGCTCCCTGCAGTGTAATACATTGTAACAGCCAGCTCCCTGCTGTATAATATATTGTAACTAGTAATGAGCCAACTGATTTTAACATATCAGATTCTCTATAAGATTCCCAGGCCGATCGATTCCCTCACCCCAGGGCATCCAAAATTGGGATGCCCCGCTGTGTGAAACCCCCCCAGGTTGCCCCATACACTTACCTTTTTTTCCGGTCTAACGGCGCATGCACGAGTCGCGGCCGCATCCCCGCTACCCCTCTAGCAGGGCACGTGCCTGCGCCAGGCATTTGTGAATGACCAGCGTGGGCATGCTCCCTGATATAAGGAAGCTGGGGGTGAGGCTGTCCGTGAACCTTAGACGAATGCTTAGACGATGTGACGCCAGTGGCCCTGAGTGTGCTAATTGGATGAGCGGCCACGTATGCGCCGTAGGACCGGGAAGAGGTGAGTTGATTTTGGTGACCTGGGAGGTTTCACACCGATAGGGGTGCCCCGGGAGCAAGGACCAACCCAGGATAGTCAAAATCCTGGGTTTTGGTCCACTTTAAGAATTGTCTCTGTATAGGGAATCAGCCATTTACCACCCAGACACCTACAATGACCCAATGGTGTGCAGCCAGTAAGGATGGGTTATGGTTGGAGTAACGTGCACCCATCACGTATTTTACGGAGCTAGAAACAAAGCTCAGGCTTTTAATACTTCAGCAAACCTGCTCCAATCTCTTGGCTGTGCCCCAGAAACGCCGGGGTGAAATCGGTACACTGGATCAGGGTGTGCTTTAAAGCTCAAGCTGGGAGTCGCCAGAAACAGCACTATTGATCTAACAGCAGGCATTAATTCAGTGAATGGAAAAGCAGGGAGTTCACTCGTCTCTAATGATTGAGTATAATAAATACAATAAAGTGGCCTCTCCGGAGGGAGGCTGATCAATCCCCGACTAGTAAAGTTCAATTAAAATGCAGAAAATTGGAATAATCCTCCTTGCGGCCGCACTGATGGCGGACGGCTATGCATTCCTAATGAAGGGAAATACGGCGGCATTAATCCCCCGCTGAGTTCCTGCGCCGACCAGGAGCGCATTAGATAACCGCCGACTGCTATTCCCGCTAACCCGAGGAGTACCGTGCACGGACGTGAGGATCATCAATAAACCTGCCTAAAAAGAGAGCGGCCGCCATGTTGTCCTGCTCTTGCTTCTCCTTCTCACTCCTCTATCACATCATCAACATCAACCGTGTAAAGACATTGATATAAAAAAGCACTGCAATTAAAAAAGGCAAACATGCGATCATGGGTCTGTCATGCAAAAAGTGCTCAGGATACAGATGGGGGAAGAGCTTACAATGAGAGATGTTGAGATGAGATGAGAGAGATATTTATTGTAACTTTGTATACCGTATATACTCGAGTATAGGTCGATCCGAATATAAGCCGAGGCACCTAATTTTACCACAAAAAAATGGAAAAAGTTATTGACTCGAGTATAAGCCGAGGCGGCTTTTTTAAATTGGAATTGGAGTTGATTTGAGGAATCAACGGGCTGATACAGAATTTGGTCTGCTTTACCATGTGCCTTTGCTTGCAGTCATGAACGCGCTTCCTCAACCATTAGGGCACAGAACTCTACCCTTGTGCTTCTGAGCCACTGATGCTTAGCCGTAATAGACAGCACAGACCCATACCTCCCAACTTTTGGAAACAGTAAAGAGGGACATTTTTTGTCATTAAACCACGCCCAAAGTGTCTGGAAAGACCCATCTTTAGCCTCAATAGGTGCCCGATTTCCCTATATCTAAATGAAGGAAGAGCTGGGTGTCAGCGGGGAGCACTCAGAGTGTCAAGATTCGCCACTACTTCCCCCCTGAGGGACCTTCTAGCACTGGAGGGAGAGGCAGCAACATGGCGCCTGTAAAGCAGAAGAAGGCGACATGTGCGGCAGCGGGGGCCGGTGGAGAAAGGAGGCGGAGAGAAGTGGAGCCGCCGGAGAGTTACCTGCCGCAGGAGAAGTAAGCGGTGAACTGACAGCCCCGGCCCCGATCTCTGATGTGGCAACCTGTCGAGGAGTAGAGGGGCGGGAGCCCGAAGTAGCGGTGCAGCCGACGGAGGTGGCAGAAGCGGCGAAGGATCGCCGCTGCTCTGCAGTTATACCGGTAATGACAGCGGCTCACGTGGCGGGGCAGGAGAGGGGGGAGAGGCGCCCTGCTAGTAGGCGATCCACCGCGGAGTACTCGCCTGCACTTTCCCAGGCAGCAGGCACCAGCAGAAGCCCCGGGAAGTGACAGAGGGTGAGTGCGGGAGCCGGCACGGGGGCGGGAAATGAATGGGCATGTCTCCTCCATTTCACTGACCCGAGTATAAGCCGAGGCAGCTTTTTTCAGCCCAAAAAGTGGGCTGAAAAACTCGGCTTATACTCGAGTATATACGGTATATTGTATATATTGTATATGATTGATTAATTTCACCCAATTAAAAAAGTTACAATGAGAGATGAGCGAAGCTCTTTTTATACGTCAGCTTCGTCTGTGTTTTGCCAGTATCTCTCTACACCAGGGTCTACAGCGTGTTTTTCCAGATGTTATAGGGAAACCGCATGAACCTTGTGAAAAGAAATGTCACCTACCTATCCAGGCGAGAGGGTGCCCTAGGGATGGTCAACCAGGTCGTATTTTTCTCTCTCTTGTTTCTGAAACATAATTTTGGAAGCATGTTGGCAGAGAGCCCACCTGGCTGGGTGGGTATTTTCCAGTCCTGGTTTAGGCCCTTTCTGCGAGACTGGCAAAATGGTGGCCACGTGAAATTTTATTTTATTTATTTAGCTATTTATTTATTTAATGTAACTTTGTATATTTTGTATATAATTGATTGATTTTACTCAATAAAAAAGTTACAATGAGAGATGAGCGAAGTTTTAAAAAATTTGGTTTGGCCGATTGGCTGAATTTTTTCCAAAAGTTTGGGTTCCATCCTAATCCAACCAAAACTGAATCACTATAAATCAGCAAAACTAAGGCGACATAGCTCAAAGAGTCACATATTGAGATGGGCTATCTCCCCCTCCTTCTAGGACTGTAAAAATACAATTCTGTGAAACTCACCTGTAGAATTGTTTTTGATTATATCCAGTCCAGGTCGTCCCAGTGATGACATGTGGGTATTCGGCCCCCAGGGGGCGCTCGAATGCAGGATCAAAAGCTGCAGCTCTTCCCGGCCCCCTATAAAGGCAGGTGTCCCTCTATCATTCTCCAGTGGTTAAAAAGCACAAAAAACAAAGAGAGGACAGGCCGGAAGGCCAAGAAACCATGTTACTTCACATAGCTTCAGCTTGTACTCTCTCTAACAAGACTTAAAAATACAAGTCCAATGAACAAAAAATGGTAATCGCCATAAAAGGCAAACAGGAAAATGAACAAAAGGGCGGGGTGGGACGACCTGGACTTAATATAATCAAAAAGAATTATACAGTTGAGTTTCACAGAATTGTATTTTTTCCTATATCCAGTCCAGGTTCTCCCAGTGATTACATGTGGGGAATCCAAAAGCAGTGTCCATTGGGCGGGATCCCCAGTGCGGAACAGCATGTAGTTCATTTCACTACCACCTGAAGCACCTTTCGGCCAAAAACAGCGTCAGCTGAGGCCCTGACATCCACCTTGTAAAACTTTGTAAAAGTATTAACTGAAGACCAAGTGGCGGCCTTACAAACTCAACTGATGCCTGGTGCTGAAAAGCCCAAGAAGCACCAATAGCTCTGGTAGAATGAGCTGTGATCCGAAAAGGGGTTCCTTCCCCTTGGCAGAATATGCTTGCACCACCGCCTGTCTTATCCACTTACTGAGAGTGGACTTGGCTGGTGGCAAACCTTTCCTAGAGCCCTCTGTTAGGACAAAGAGCAAATCCAATTTCCTGAAGGATTCAGTCGCAACCAGGTAATACTTAATGGCTCTGAGCACATCCAAGGCATGGAGGGTCCTTTCCTTAGAATTAGTCGGTGCTGGACACAAGGGAGGCAAGACAACTTCCTCATTTAGGTTAAAGCGAAAAACCACCTTATCCTTATGCCGCTCAAAATAGGGAGGCTTCATACAAAGCACGGCCAGCTCTGATACGCGATGCACCGAGGTGATCGCTACCAAAAAGACCACTTTGAGAGTCAAAATAGGCAATGCAGCATCGCACAATGGTTCGAATGGAGGACCCTGAAGAGCAGACAGTACTAAATTCAAGTCCCACACCGGTAATACTGACTTACACGGTGGCCGGACATGGGTGACTCCCTGGAAAAAAGTCTTGATCAACCTATGGTTGGCAATGGATCTCTGGAAGAAGATGGCTAAAGCCGAGACCTGATCCTTGAGGGTGCTCAGCTGGAGACCCAAGTCTAAGCCGTGTTGCAAAAATTCCAGAATCCTGGAAATAGAAAATGTGTGGCAAGGGACACTCTTGGTCTCGCACCAAGCAATATAAGCGTGCCAAACTCTGTAGTATATCATGGAAGAAGACTTCTTCCGCGCCTGAATCATGGTATGCACAACCGTGGCCGACAGCCCCTTCTCCGTCAGGATTGAGGTTTCAATAGCCAGGCCATCTAAGCCAGTGTTCGTAAATTGGGGTGCCGCAGCAACCCCTGTGTGAGAAGCCCTGGGTCGTCGGGCATGATGTAGCGATCTACTGACATCTGAACTATGTCCGCAAACCAACTCCTTCTCGGCCAGCGAGGAGCCACCAGGATAGTGGCAGCACTCTGCCCAGGAATGGAAACGGAGGGAATGCATAAAGGAGCCTGAACTCCATCCAAGGAATTGCCAGAGCGTCTGTGGCAATGGCCAGAGGATCTCTTGAGAGGGAGACGAACCTCGGAAGCTTGTGATTGTGTCTGGACGCAAACAGGTCCACGTCCGGCTGACCCCAGCGGATACTCAGAGCGTGAAAGATCTTGTTGCTGAGAGACCACTCCCCCAGACGAGAGGCCCCCCTGCTCCGGGAGCCTGCCTCCTGGTTCTCTACCCCGGGGATGTAAACCGCCGAGATGCAGGGAACATTCTTCTCTGCCCAAATCAGAATTTGCGTCACCTCCTTGAGGGCTCTCTTGCTCTGAGTCCCGCCCTGGTAATTGATGTAGGCGACAGCCGTTTGATTGTCCGAGCGAACCTGGAAGTGGGAAGTCAAGTGAAGAAGCACCAACCGGATCGCTCTCAGCTCCAAGAGATTTATGGGTAAGCAGTTCTCCTGCGGACCCCACTGCCCCTGGATCTGCTGGGTCTGCCAAATGCCTCCCCAGCCTGTCAGATTGGCATCCATGGTAACTATCTCCCAATGGGGAGTCAGAAAGGACTTGCCCACCAGCAGGTTCCGGGATTCCAACTACCACAAGAGGGACTGCCTGGCCAGGGGGGCCAACGGAAATTCTTGTTCCAGAGAATCCTGCATCCGATTCCAGCCGGTCAGCAGGTTCAATTTCAGAGGTCTAATGTGAAATTGGGCGAAGGGCACTGCCTCGAAGCATGACACCATTAGGCCCACCAATCTCATCCCCAGACATATTGACGGCCGCTGACAAGACAGCAAGGCCTGTACCTGCTTCTGGAGGCCCAAAACCTTCTGCTGTGGCAGAAAGACCTTGACCTGAGCAGTGTCTATCGTCATTCCCAGAAAGGATCTCACTGTTAAAGGGACTGATAAATGACTGGGCCGCAATCAACAAGTCGTCCAGATAAGGCAGCACACGAATGCCCTGGTTCCTCAGAATAGCCATGATGCCTGCCAGCACCTTGGTGATGACACGTGGGGCTGAGGAAATCCTGAATGGAAGATCCCCAAACTGGTAATGCTGGTCCTCCAGAGCAAACCTCATGAACTTCTGATGCCCCAGGAAAATCGGGATGTGCAGATAAGCATCCCTGATGTCCACCGTGGTCATGAAGTCGCCGGGCTGAAGCGAGCTCACCGCCGACTGTAAGGTTTCCATGCGGAAACCTGTTGAGACCCTTCAAGTCCGGAATTGGTCTTAACGTTCTGTCGTTGGTTGGAGTAAAAACCTTGACCCTGTTCCTGCTGAGGTACAGGGCAAACCACACCTAACCGCAGGAGGTGTTGCACGGCTAATCTCAAGCCCTGTGCCTGCTTTGGGATATCCGAGACTGGATAAATCTTGTGGGCGGCCTGACTACCAGCTCTATTTTGCAACCGGAGGACACTACCTCCTGAATCCACCGATCCGAGACGTGCCGTCTCCAGATTTGAGCAAACAGCATAAGCCGTCCCCCCACCCAGATGGTTGAGGGCGCCCCCTCATGCCTGAGGGGACTTGGCAGGGGGCTTGGATTTGGCTCCCCAGGCGGGATTGGGTCGGCCACGGGACCTACCTCTACCCCAGGTATCTCTGCGACCACCTGGAAATGAAGAGCCTCTTCCTCCTTGAAAGGAACGATAGGCAGAGGGATTCCGAAAGGACCGAGCAGGCTTCTGTCTCTGAGGGAGTCTACCATCCTTGACCAAAAGGTCCAGGCGCTCCCCAAACAGTCTGTGCCCCACAAAGGGGATACTCGTAAGCGACTTCTTGACCGCGGCATCAGCCGACCATTGCCGCAGCCAAAGCGAGCGGCGGAGGGCAACAAGCAGGGCCGAAATCCTGGAACCAACCCCCATCGTCCATGGCAGAGACAACAAAACCAATGAATTCCAAACAGGTGTTGAGTCCTTTATACTCCTCCGCCCGCTTGCAAGCCTTAGCTCTATCCACAAGGTGTCCCACCTTCTTTCTGATGGCTAAAGAGACAATCGCCGCGGCACACACAGGGCGAAAGAGGGCACCAGCAAAGGTGAACGCATGGAAGACCAACTGATCCATGCGCTTGTCAGCCGGGTCATGTAAGGAAGCAGTATCAGGTGATGGCATAACAGTAGTGTTGGACACCCCCGACACGGGGGAATCCACTTCGGGAGGGTGAGACCATAGCCGAACGAGCTCCTCAGGGAAGGGATACACCTATCCAGGCCCTTAGGCACTGATGGTAACTTGTTAGGCCTCTCCCATTCCTTGAAAATCATGTTAGAAAAATGGGCCTGCTCCGGAAAGACCCACCTTTGTCTTTCGGGCCTAAACAAATCACCCTGCTTCCTCTTAGCCGCTCTGGGAGGAACAATGTGCAACGTCTCAAACACTGAGGTAAGCATTTTCTCTGTATCCATCATCCGGGAGCCACGCATCCTCATCCGAGGAAGCACCAGACATACTGTCATCGCCAGCAGAATAATCCACCGTGGAGCGTGAATCCTCTGGCAACTCACCTTCCTCCACAGAGCCCAGATCATCAAATAGATCATCATTATCTAAGTAAACGGGCTCGAGGTGCCGTTTCTTACTTGTGGCCTTCTTGGGAGCCGTCCGTGAGATCTGTCTCTCGAGATTGGCCAGCCTATGTGCCAATTCAGCATGGGACCCCCTGCTAGTTCCCCCCTCGCTGGGGGCTGAGTGCAGCAGCGGAGGGTTCGGAGAGGCCGCAGGCAGTGAAGGGCTAGGGGCAGGGGCGCCCGCCCGGTCATGGTCCAAAATAATGCCCCTGGCGCAAGTGGTACAAACAGTGCTGAATCCGCCCAGAGGATTCGTACTGCACAAGGGGCAGAGCCCAAATGGGGCCCCCAGCTTACTATCCCCTGATGCATCCATTATGGTGATTAAAAATGGTCAATCCTTAAGGTTACAAGACACTAACGGCCCAAACCTACAATGATCCCTCTTAATAGAGAAAAAGGGGGGGACCGGGAGGAACCATAACCCTCAACCACAAAGCCCACGACCTATACAAAAAAAGGGAGAGAGGCCCATCAGAAAATGCAAAGCAATTTGGCATAATAAAAAGTCACACAAAAATAGGGACTCACGACACCGACAGAGGGACAGTCCTTGGAGCCGTTGCAGACTCCGATGACGGAATCCCCAGCAGCCATTGAAGAAGGGCGCAGTCAGCAGCCAGAAGAATCGGCCCCACTGCAGCAGAGCACACACACACACAGAAGACACCTTTCAGAGCGTTCCTCGAGGGGCGGGCGGCGCCTTGATGACGCGGAACGCGTCAGCGCCCGGCTCCGCCGCCTTCGACGGTGCGATAAGACGCGCCTGCCCATCTTTGTCAGTCCTCTGCAGTATGGCCTAAGCGGCCATTAAGAACATGGCCACGGAGGTCCGCGACCCATAACGTAGCAGCACGGCTCCCACACGGCTCCCTTCTTGGAGCCGTCGCCGCACCACACAGCGCAGCACAAGCAACGTCTCCCTCCCCCCCCGTCACGGACAGCACCGCCACAGAGAAGCGGAGGCCCGCGGGGTACGGCAACTCCTCAAGTGGGCAGCGACGAGGGAGCAAGGGAGGTAAGTATGTCATGCTCCAATATCCAGCTGAGCCAGCGCAGAGCCATAGTGAAAACACACAGTAAAAACACAAGTGCCAAAACACCATTAAAGCTTGTGGGCAGGGAGGGTACATTACATAACAAGTGGTCCCCCCCCCCAGGCTCACCATAAAGCCTGTGGCCGGCTACCCTTTAGTATAGGGTCTGCGGCCCAGAGCCTAGCTCTGCCAAACGCCCGACCCCGGCGTTCACCCTACCGTCACGATCCTGTAGCAGCCAACGGCTGGGAGGCAAGAGTGGGTCAGACCGGATCAGTGGAAATAGGGCCCGCAGCGGCCGACGGGCTAGGAGGCCCCGCTCTGCTGCCATTGTCTGAGAGAGTATCCAAACGATCTTCTGCAGCCAAGGACACCTGCCTTTATAGTGGGCCGGGAGGAGCTGCAGCTTTTGATCTTGAAGTTGAGTGCCCCCTGGGGGCGGAATACCCACATGTCATCACTGGGACGACCTGGACTGGATATAGGGAAAAAACAAGACGAGTATGGTTAAGCGAACAAGAAGAAGTTCGGGCTCGTCAAGTTTGGCTGAACTTGCTGCCAAAGTTCGGTTTGGGTCCCCGGACTTGACCCCAATCCCATTGAAATCAAGGGGACCTGGACCACGTGTCCCATGGACCACTTGTCCCATGGAAGGGCCTTTCACCCCCTGTCGTCTAAGAGGTGGCTATCTGGGGACTGGGAAAGTCTACTTTTTTTTCTCTCTGCTTTCAGGCCTCCAGAGAATAAGGCCACGTGCTAGGTTCCCAATATTCCTTTCAGTGTAATCCCAGGTTATGGCTACTACTAGGAATACCCAGTACCCACCCCACAACTATTCAATTACCAAAGATCTTATGCCAGGTGAGTGATCCGGAAGAGAGGAAGAGACTTTCCTTCCCAATCCCCTCCTAAGTCCTATCTAACCCACCATTATTTTTTCTTCCCTTAAGGGTGTGATGCTATCTCAACCCTTTGGAGCTGATAGCCAAGCTTAATGACGCACCCGGGAGCTCCCTTGTCCAGTTTTTGAAATCCCATTGGTCTCCCCTCATTCCACTGCTTTTTTCTCCCTGCCTCCACCCTTTATGTATCCCAAATATACTATAATGTTTAGCACAGCATAAAAGGTGGTGGGAGACATTTCTGCCCAGGAAGGGGGGGGGGGGGCAAAACAAAAAAGAAAGCAAAAAATGCATGTTACAGCCACTGGAGGACGACGATAGGAGCATCAGCCACAACATCAGCAGTCTCATTGAGCCCCTAGGGCCTGTGACAGCCAGTTAAGGAGGGTGACAGCAGCAACAGCAATCTCTCTAAACCCCTAAGGCCAGTGACAGTCAGTTAAGGAGTGTAATAGCAGCAACAGCAGTCTCTCTAAACCTTAGTCTCTCTAAGGCATGTGCCAGCCAGTGAAGAGGGATAACAGCATCAGTCTCTCTGAGTCCCTAAGGCCTGTAACAGCAAGTGGAGGAGGGTAATAGCAGCAGCAGTATCTCTGGGCCGCTAAGGCCTGTGACATCCAGTGGAGGAGGGTAATAGCAGCAGCAGTATCTCTGAGCCGCTAAGGCTTGTGCCAGCCAGTGAAGGAGGGTAACAGCAGCAGTCTCTCTGAGTGTCTAAGGCCTGTGACAGCAAGTGGAGGAGGGTAATAGCAGCAGCAGTATCTCTGAGCCGCTAAGGCTTGTGCCAGCCAGTGAAGGAGGGCAACAGCAGCTGCAGTCTCTATGAGCCCCTAAGGACTTTGACAGCGAGTAGAGGAGGGTACCAGCAGCAGCAGTCTCTCTGAGCCCCTAAGGAATGTGACAGCCATTGGAATAGGGTAACAGCAGCAGCAGTCTCTGAGTCCCTAAGACCTTTGACAGCCAGTGGAGGAGGTTGACAACATCAGTCTCTCTGAGCCCCTGAAGCCTGTGACAGCCATTGGAATAGGGTAACAGCAGCAGCAGTCTCTCTGGACTAAGGGCTATGAAAGCCAGTGGAGAAGGGTAACAGCATCGATCTCCCCATAGTCCATAGGGCCTGTGACAGACAGTTCAGGTTCGGGTTGTGCCTAAGTCCCTTAGGCTTGTGCCTAGCCAGTGGAGGAGGGTAACAGTAACAGCAGTCTCTCTGAGCCCCTAAAGACTTGTAACAGCCAGTGGAGAAGGGTAACGAGAGAAACAACAGCATCGGTATTGCTGAGTTCCTTAGGCCTGAGGGAGGCAGTGATGGAGGGTAGCAGCAGTCTCACTGAGTAGTATTCAGGCCCAAAGAGCAATTAAACACATCTAATGACACACAAAACAATAAACGGGTTATACAAGCTTTTTTACAGGCTGTTCTCTCCACAAGCCCCCCTCCCCTTCTTAGCGGTAGTGCTGACAGGGAGGCTAAAAAGAAGAGGAGAATCCACAATGAATTCCTAACAATACACCAGCGCTATCTCTGTCCATTATTGATTTCAATTAAAGCTCAGCTTTCCCTATCGTTAGCTACTGGAAGCCTCGGCTCTGCTGTGATTAGGCCTCAGGAAGCAGCAAAAACAGCCATGTCTGGCTCTATATTTTATAATGGCAGTGCATGTTTGACATCACAGGGGGGAGCTAGCAGCGGATTGGCCAGCTGCAACATTTCTGTTTACTAACTGTAATTTTTTGGTTTTAGATTTAGAGACAGATTATAGGTTTGGCTGCAAGCTAACCGGGTTGAGTGCTGTGGCTCCTTTAAGACTTGTGTAACCTAATTGCCCTGCTAACGTGCACCTCCCAGGTTAGTTATAAAATGCTCTGAGCGGCTGCCACCCCCCTTTGCTTCTTCTGAATTTGTGCAAGCACATGGGTTGTGGGGTGTACTGTGAGGTATTCGACCATTCCACCCCATGATCTGCACTTGTGGATATAGGACAACCTCAGGTAAGCCTGCTCCCAATTTATCTATTGCATTGTATGTCCCAAAAGGGGCTCTCAGAGATTAGAGTTAGGACTGCACCTCACAGAGGAACCTGTCATGTCTGGAGTTCCTCCTTAGCTTTCAGCTGATCCTTTCTGAGGACTTGTCTCTGCTGTATGCAGCTTGACCAGCAGATGGCGCTGTTCTGCAGAGTTCCTGGAAATCAGCTTGCACCTGTGACATTACCTGGCCTATATAAGCTGATTCTGATCCACACATGGCCTCAGTGGATCAGCATTAAATCTGTCTTCTGTACCCGGACTCTGTCTTTGGACTTCTGAAGCTGAATCTGAACCTGTAACTTGTGTGTAAGCACTCTGACTCCATATATATATATATATATATATATATATATATATATATATATATATATATACAGCAGCCTGTTTGATGTGTGTGTGGTTCACTGGTCGTTTCCATTAAACACGGTTTGTCACATATCAGTTTCTGTCTTGCCGGTCTCAATTTCTACACTCAGGATTTCGCCGTTGAGAAATCCTCTGTTTTTAACCAGATTTAGACACAGATTTTAGGTTGGTTTGCAAGATAACGGGGTTGAGTGCTGTGGCTCCTTTAAGACTTGGGTAATTTTTTGGTAATTGCCAAAATTTTTGCTACTGTCAAGCAACAAAGTCAGGGGTTGTGTCCCGGCAGATCTATTGTTTCTGAGCAATCTGGGGAAGTGTGCTGTGTGTGTGTTGGCTGTTGCACGGGCCCCAATCCCCTCCCTCCTCTGTTCTTGGCGCTGTCAGCCGTGACCTTCCTGCCCCCTCTATGCTGTGTCCGCTCAGGAGGGAGGGAGGTCATGGCATTGGCCAGCACAACAGCCAACTCCCTGGATCCCCAATGACACTTGCGCATAAGCAGGTGCACAGCCAATCAGCTCGCTTGGGTTTATTCAGGTTCTCTTAGCTGATGAGAGGTGTCATTGGCTAGGGGCCAAATGGAGGTGAGCGCACTGACAGCCACATCCCCGCTAGCCTCTAGCTGGGGGCCTGCCTACGCCGGCCATTCGCAAATGCCTGAAAGGTACCTGGCTGAAATAGGTCAATTTTACTAGGGATCGGGGGGGGTTCACACAGCAGTGAATCCCAAATCAGGAATGCCCCCGGGGAGAGGTAATCAGGCTTTTGGTCCACTTTAATAATTGGATGTCAATGTGGTAGGAGAATGTGACTTTTTGTTAGTACAATATAACAGAATTTAGAACCCCCACCTCTAAATTTTGCCTAGGGCCACATCTTGTCTAACACCCATCTGACTTTTAACCCCCTTTTAAGTGGGAAATAAAACTGGTCATAAAATTAAAAAGCATAATCTAACAACACACCCCAAAACCTTTATAAATTCCCTGCGAGAGGCTTTTAGGAAACCAGTTCAGCACTACAAAGGGGCGAGTAGTGTTGGGTGAAGTCCGTGTTCGAGTTCAGTGTTCGGCCCGAACCCAGAAAAGCTTGTTAATGGGCTGACCTGTCAAATAGGCTATGGCCCGGGCTACAGAAAGATGGCCACCGCTCCTATGAGTGAGGCAGTTGGATCGCTGGCTCAGGTAAGTTGTACAGCCACTTCCTACTGCACACTCTGCATTTGTTTCAAGCGCCCGCCCCCATGCACACACACCCCCCCAACAATTTTTTTTTTTTACAGTCTCGATTCTGCTCCTTGATAGGTGCCCCCCAAAGTTTGGGTCAATGGGGATGAATGGAGACCAGTTTCGGATCCCCCAAACCAAACCTTTGTTCAAAATTTGGACAAACTTTCCTAACCTTTGGGGTTCGCCCAAAACTAGTGGCAAAGACGTGCACAGGAAGCAGGGCTCACACATAGGGCTACCCGAACCCAACAAAAAATACCGACTGACTTTTCACGGGCACGTGGGTGTAGGAGGTGTGGTCTTGTAAAATGTTTAAAAAGTTTAACCATAATTCTCTTTCTAAAATTAAATTAAATTGTAGCCAAATATGTTCCAGAAAGCCCAGTATGGTTATTTATAGGAGGATGGGGAGAAGAGGGGCGGAGCTCACAGAGGAGGGAGGGGGGTCACGGGATTGGCTGACATGATGGGGCGTGCACAGCATAGAGGAGGGAGGTCACTGATTGGCTGACATGATGGGGCGTGCACAGCATAGAGGAGGGAGGTCACTGATTGGCTGACATGATGGGGCGTGCACAGCTTAGAGGAGGGAGGTCACGGGATTGGCTGACGTAATGGGGCGTGCACAGCATAGAGGAGGGAGGTCACGGATTGGCTGACATGATGGGGCGTGCACAGCATAGAGGATGGAGGTCACGGGATTGGCTGACGTAATGGGGCGTGCACAGCATAGAGGAGGGAGGTCACGGATTGGCTGACATGATGGGGCATGCACAGCATAGAGGATGGAGGTCACGGGATTGGCTGACGTGATGAGGCGTGCACAGCATAGAGGAGGGAGGTCACGGGATTGGCTGACGTGATGGGGCGTGCACAGCATAGAGGAGGGAGGTCACGGGATTGGCTGACGTGATGGGGCGTGCACAGCATAGAGGAGGGAGGTCACGGATTGGCTGACATGATGGGGCAGGCACAGCACCCCCATACCTTCCTATTAGGCACTAAAGGTCCCTTTTATTTGAGTTCCTAAAACCTGTGAAAGCCGGTGGGGGAGGGGGGGGCTAACATCATCAACAGCAGTCTTTCTGTGCCCCTTAGGCCTGTGACAGTCAATGGAGGAGGGTAACAGCAGCAGCAGTCTCTCTGAGCCCCCAAGGCTTGTGCCAGCCCATGAAGGAGGGTAACAGCATCAATCAGTCCATATGGCCTGTGACAGCCAGTTGAGAAGGGTAACAACGGCAAGAGCAGGAGCAGCAGCCATATCTCTGGGTCCCTTAGACTTGTAAGAGCCAATGGAGGAGGGTAACAATAGCAGCACCAGCATCGGTATTGCTGAGTTCCTTAGGCCTGAGGTAGCCAGTGGTGGAGGGTAGCAGCAGTCTTACTGAGTAGTATTCAGGCCCAAAGAGTAATTAACACATCTAATGACAGCACAGCACCCCTATGCCTTCCTACTAGCCACTAAAGGCCCCTGGTATTTGGGGACCCTAGGCCATTGCCCAGTTTACCTCCCCCTATCTCTGGCCCTGCCTACTGTGTCATATAATTTTGCAAGCTGCTCACCACATTCTGCAGGGGGGTAGCTGCTTATTTCTGGGCTTGTTTATCTATTCATATGCAAATCTCAGAATGCCTATGCCATAACCTGAGAGGGATAAAACACCGGAAAAAAAGAGAAAGTGGACAAATTACTTAAATTAAAAAAAGAATTTGGTTTGGGAGCCCCTGGAGTGCGGCTTTACTGGGGCGAACAACCCCCCCACCCACTTCCCATCATGTCCGTCTATTACAAGTGATCTTTAGAGCCTAAGTCTTTTTTATCAGCACTCTTCTGCTTTTTATTCATCAATGCCTCCGAGAGATAGGACAATGGCGCATGCTAATTAATCCATTTAGAGCCCTGCGACCTTCACAGCGCGCGCCATTGTTTTACGACAATAACTACGCAGACGCGCCAACGTTGTTAGGGGGATATAAAGAAAAAAAAAAGAGGCTCCGATGGGTTTCACTGTTAAATCAATATTTTCATACGGCTCTTTGTTGTTCAGCTGCAACCAAGGCCAGGCACTGTGTAAATGGCAGAGTTAATATGTCACTGAAAGAAGCACGAATGCTTTGCTCCTGCCGACGTGCGTCTCGCCGTCTGAGCTTCCTCAGGTGCGTCTGGAGTCGTAGAGGGGCTCTCTTGTCAATAACAAAACCCGGGATTTTGAATATCCCCTATTTTGTTAATTCCTGAATTACGATGCCCTGCTGTGTGAAGCCCCCCAGAACGCCCCAAGAAAAACTCTGGCAAAGTTAATATGTCGCTGAAAGAAGCACAAATGCTTTGCACCTGCTGGCGCGTGTCTCGCCGTCTGCACTTCCTCAGGTGCATCTGGAGTCATAGAGGGGCTTCCTTGTCAATAACTGAACCCGGGATTTTGACTAGCCCCGTATTTTGTTCCTTTTCTGCATTGCGATGCCCTGCTGTGTGGAATCCCAAAAACACCCAGTCTGAGCTTCCTCAGGTGAGTCTGGAGTCGTAGAGGGGCTTCCTTGTCAATAACTGAACCCAGGATTTTGACTATCCCGTATTTTGTTCCTTCCTGAATTACGATGCCCTGCTGTGTGGAATACCCCAGAAAGCCCCAAGAAAAACTCTGGCAGAGTTAATATGTCGCTGAAGGAAGCACAAAATGCTTTGCACCTAGCAGCGTGCTTCTCAACGTCTGCGCTTCCTCAGGTGTTTCTGGAGTCGTAGAGGGGCTTCCTTGTCAATAACTGAACACGGGATTTTGACTATCCCCGTATTTTGTTCCTTCCTGAATTACGATTCCCTGCTGTGACAAATCCCCAGAACGCCCCAAGAAAAACGCTTCCTGGTCTAACTGCTCATTTGAAGGCTGTCATCCATTCAGAGCCTTTTGTTGTGGCTATGTAATTGGGAAAATGGCTCTGATAGGCTTCAAAGGAGAGCAGACCTCTTTTTGCAGCCTCAGTTTCTTTATCAATCTTTTTATTGTGTATATTGGGAACATTATTCTATAAGCATAATACTGTTCATACACAGAATTTAAAGATTACAGACAACTTAAGTCACAATCAGAAGCTTATTCACTGCAGACAAGAAAATCAATTCAAGAGTTACTAAAGATATTCAATTCAAATTAATTAAATGCAGTTAACCTTGTTTTTAAAGGCGTTGAAGCTCAAGGTGGGGGACCTCCAAGCCCCAGCTATCACCAGCTTTGCCCTGATAGGATATAATACAAGGTGGGAGACCTCCAAGACCCAGCTATCACCAGCTTTGCCCCTGATAGGCTATAATACAAGGTGGGAGACCTTCAAGAACCAGCTATCACCAGCTTTGCCCCTGATAGGATATAATACAAGGTAGGAGACCTCCAAGCCCCAGCTATCACCAGCTTTCCCCCTGATAGGATATAATACAAGGTGGGGGACCTCCAAGCCCCGGCTATCACCAGCTTTGCCCCTGATAGGATATAATACAAGGTGGGGGACCTCCAAGCCCCAGCTATCACCAGCTTTGCCCCTGATAGGACATAATACAAGGTGGGGGACCTCCAAGCCCCGGCTATCAACAGCTTTGCCCCTGATAGGATATAATACAAGGTGGGGGACCCCCAAGCCCCAGCTATCATCAGCTTTGCCCCTGATAGAATATAATACAAGGTGGGGGACCTCCAAGCCCCAGCTATCACCAGCTTTGCCCCTGATAGAATATAATACAAGGTGGGGGACCTCCAAGCCCCAGCTATCACCAGCTTTGCCCCTGATAGGATATAATACAAGGTGGGGGACCTCCAAGCCCCAGATATCACCAGCTTTGCCCCTGATAGAATATAATACAAGGTGGGGGACTTCCAAGCCCCAGCTATCACCAGCTTTGCCCCTGATAGGATATAATACAGCAACCGCTTTTTCAGTCTAGAACTGTGGGGGATTGAGGAGAGCTACCCAAGGGTCACCACACATGCCAGTACGACCCCGAAGAGAGGCACCCCCGGAAGCAGTTCCCCTGGAACTCAGTGGAAACGTGTTTCATTCTCTCTGGGACCATATACCATCTTGCCATTAGTTTTACGTCAGCCTCGATTAAAGTCACAGACGCCGAGCAACCAAAGGAAGCGTTCCACATCCTCAGCCATTTTTCTTGATCCATCTCCCTAACCAGTTCATGGTCAATTTTTGGTATAGAATGGGCATGTATCCGTACCCCTATGAGGCCAAATTATGATTTATCTCTGAGGTTGCTCCTCTGCCTCTGGGAAGCTCAAACTCCTGCCAATTCCCCACTGTGGATTTCACAAAATGGCAAACTTGCCGAAAACGGAAAAGCTCATTAGATGGCAGGTGAAATTTATCCCTCATCTGTTGGAATGTACTGACCTCTGAAGATTGCAGACAATCTCATACTCACCTCCTTTCATGTATTAAATCTACTTGCAGCCTCAGTTTCATGTTGCAGCTCTGTTGGCAGGAGACAAACTTGTGTGACCCAACAAGAAAAGCAGATCCAGCGGCGCACTTGACCCACGAGACCTGGAGTCTAAGACCAACCCTTGTCTTCACTGAAGGCAGAACAGTCTGAGCTGCAGGGGATGCCCTGGCCATGCAATCACCGACTGGATCACTAAACTGCAAGGCCAAGGTAAGTAATCTGGTGGCAGAAAGTAATTGAGCTTGTAGTGGAAAAACAGGTTAAAGTGGAAGTCCAATGACCGGGTAACACCACCACCACCACCACCCTCATCTGGCACTGAGCCATGGGGGGTTTCAATAAAGAAGATCCTTTCCCTGACCGGCACCCCACGCATGGGCCATGCACCGAGAGGCTCCCCCTGCTCTGTGCTCGTACCCCCACGCCCAATCAAGTAAATAAGCATCAGATCCAAGATAGCAGCACCTGAATCGCCGAGTGAACAGTGCAGGATCCTGGGTGAGGTAAGGAGGTTTTTAATGCAGCCCCCCTCCACCCTATCTCAGTGGGGGGGGGGGTTGCTTGGTTACTGATCTTCCCCATTAAGGTCAAAGAGCAGAGGTGTGTAGCTGACATCTAGGCAGGGTCTAATCCAGTTAAATTTGCAGAATTCTTCAGCGTAATCTCTCCATCACAGCACTATGATAAAAAAAAAAGACTCATTTCAGAAAGCTGTGAGTCATCTGTGAGCTGTTTACACGACGTATGTCTGATGTACAATGTATCACAACAGGGACTCACTTAGCAATTTTAACACCAGCCGCAGCTTGGCTGTTACAATGTGGCGCATGGAAGGGAGCTGGCTGATTTTTATAATGTGAGACCCTGACTCGTCCTGCTTGTTACATCGCACAGCAGACGGGGAGCGAGGCAGAAACACAAGGTCCAATGCTTTCAGTGCTACTGCCTCTGTGCCACAGGAACAAAGGTCCTCAGTAGAGATGAGCGAACTTTTGAAAAATTCGATTCGACTGATTCGCCGAATTTTCCGACAAAAATCGTTTCGACCCGAATAAATTCGCGACGAATCGCTATTAAAAACGGCTATTTCTGAGCCTCCTAGAGCCTCAATAGGGTTGTAAACCATTCTGCCTTGCTGTAACACGCACAGGATGCGTGCTGGGTTAGTTAAATAATACTTTGAAGAAATATCACATGCAGATCAGAGGCATCGCTAATAGAATCGCAGAGCGGCACAATTGCAGAGAGTTGAAGTGGCATCACTATGAGGGGCAGAAGGAGCCCAAATATACACTGGGGTTGGCCTCAGGAGCCCAAAAATTGGATGAATCACACCCTGGAGTTGGCAGGAGTTGACAGTAGCAGCAGCAGGAGCCCAAATATACACTGGAGTTGGCTTCAGGAGCCCAAAAATTGGATGAATCACACCCTGGAGTTGGCAGAAGTTGGCAGCAGCAGCAGCAGGAGCCCAAATATACACTGGAGTTGGCTTCAGGAGCCCAAAAATTGGATGAATCACACCCTGGAGTTGGCAGAAGTTGGCAGCAGCAGCAGCAGGAGCCCAAATATACACTGGAGTTGGCCTCAGGAGCCCAAAAATTGGATGAATCACACCCTGGAGTTGGCAGGAGTTGACAGTAGCAGCAGCAGGAGCCCAAATATACACTGGAGTTGGCTTCAGGAGCCCAAAAATTGGATGAATCACACCCTGGAGTTGGCAGAAGTTGGCAGCAGCAGCAGCAGGAGCCCAAATATACACTGGAGTTGGCTTCAGGAGCCCAAAAATTGGATGAATCACACCCTGGAGTTGGCAGGAGTTGACAGTAGCAGCAGCAGGAGCCCAAATATACACTGGAGTTGGCTTCAGGAGCCCAAAAATTGGATGAATCACACCCTGGAGTTGGCAGAAGTTGGCAGCAGCAGCAGCAGGAGCCCAAATATACACTGGAGTTGGCTTCAGGAGCCCAAAAATTGGATGAATCACACCCTGGAGTTGGCAGGAGTTGACAGTAGCAGCAGCAGGAGCCCAAATATACACTGGAGTTGGCTTCAGGAGCCCAAAAATTGGATGAATCACACCCTGGAGTTGGCAGAAGTTGGCAGCAGCAGCAGCAGGAGCCCAAATATACACTGGAGTTGGCTTCAGGAGCCCAAAAATTGGATGAATCACACCCTGGAGTTGGCAGGAGTTGACAGTAGCAGCAGCAGGAGCCCAAATATACACTGGAGTTGGCTTCAGGAGCCCAAAAATTGGATGAATCACACCCTGGAGTTGGCAGAAGTTGGCAGCAGCAGCAGCAGGAGCCCAAATATACACTGGAGTTGTCTTCAGGAGCCCAAAAATTGGATGAATCACACCCTGGAGTTGGCAGGAGTTGACAGTAGCAGCAGCAGGAGCCCAAATATACACTGGAGTTGTCTTCAGGAGCCCAAAAATTGGATGAATCACACCCTGGAGTTGGCAGAAGTTGGCAGCAGCAGCAGCAGCAGCAGCAGGAGCCCAAATATACACTGGAGTTGGCCTCAGGAGCCCAAAAATTGGATGAATCACACCCTGGAGTTGGCAGGAGTTGACAGTAGCAGCAGCAGGAGCCCAAATATACACTGGAGTTGGCTTCAGGAGCCCAAAAATTGGATGAATCACACCCTGGAGTTGGCAGAAGTTGGCAGCAGCAGCAGCAGGAGCCCAAATATACACTGGAGTTGGCTTCAGGAGCCCAAAAATTGGATGAATCACACCCTGGAGTTGGCAGGAGTTGACAGTAGCAGCAGCAGGAGCCCAAATATACACTGGAGTTGGCTTCAGGAGCCCAAAAATTGGATGAATCACACCCTGGAGTTGGCAGGAGTTGACAGTAGCAGCAGCAGGAGCCCAAATATACACTGGAGTTGGCTTCAGGAGCCCAAAAATTGGATGAATCACACCCTGGAGTTGGCAGGAGTTGACAGTAGCAGCAGCAGGAGCCCAAATATACACTGGAGTTGGCTTCAGGAGCCCAAAAATTGGATGAATCACACCCTGGAGTTGGCAGGAGTTGACAGTAGCAGCAGCAGGAGCCCAAATATACACTGGAGTTGGCTTCAGGAGCCCAAAAATTGGATGAATCACACCCTGGAGTTGGCAGAAGTTGGCAGCAGCAGCAGCAGGAGCCCAAATATACACTGGAGTTGGCTTCAGGAGCCCAAAAATTGGATGAATCACACCCTGGAGTTGGCAGGAGTTGACAGTAGCAGCAGCAGGAGCCCAAATATACACTGGAGTTGGCTTCAGGAGCCCAAAAATTGGATGAATCACACCCTGGAGTTGGCAGAAGTTGGCAGCAGCAGCAGCAGGAGCCCAAATATACACTGGAGTTGTCTTCAGGAGCCCAAAAATTGGATGAATCACACCCTGGAGTTGGCAGGAGTTGACAGTAGCAGCAGCAGGAGCCCAAATATACACTGGAGTTGGCCTCAGGAGCCCAAAAATTGGATGAATCACACCCTGGAGTTGGCAGGAGTTGACATTAGCAGCAGCAGGAGCCCAAACATTACTTCAAAGAGACCCTGGGGTTGGCTTCAGGAGCCCAAAAATTGGATGAATCACACCCTGGAGTTGGCAGGAGTTGACAGTAGCAGCAGCAGGAGCCCAAATATACACTGGAGTTGGCTTCAGGAGCCCAAAAATTGGATGAATCACACCCTGGAGTTGGCAGAAGTTGGCAGCAGCAGCAGCAGGAGCCCAAATATACACTGGAGTTGGCTTCAGGAGCCCAAAAATTGGATGAATCACACCCTGGAGTTGGCAGGAGTTGACAGTAGCAGCAGCAGGAGCCCAAATATACACTGGAGTTGGCTTCAGGAGCCCAAAAATTGGATGAATCACACCCTGGAGTTGGCAGGAGTTGACAGTAGCAGCAGCAGGAGCCCAAATATACACTGGAGTTGGCTTCAGGAGCCCAAAAATTGGATGAATCACACCCTGGAGTTGGCAGAAGTTGGCAGCAGCAGCAGCAGGAGCCCAAATATACACTGGAGTTGGCTTCAGGAGCCCAAAAATTGGATGAATCACACCCTGGAGTTGGCAGGAGTTGACAGTAGCAGCAGCAGGAGCCCAAATATACACTGGAGTTGGCTTCAGGAGCCCAAAAATTGGATGAATCACACCCTGGAGTTGGCAGAAGTTGGCAGCAGCAGCAGCAGCAGCAGGAGCCCAAATATACACTGGAGTTGGCCTCAGGAGCCCAAAAATTGGATGAATCACACCCTGGAGTTGGCAGGAGTTGACAGTAGCAGCAGCAGGAGCCCAAATATACACTGGAGTTGGCTTCAGGAGCCCAAAAATTGGATGAATCACACCCTGGAGTTGGCAGAAGTTGGCAGCAGCAGCAGCAGGAGCCCAAATATACACTGGAGTTGGCTTCAGGAGCCCAAAAATTGGATGAATCACACCCTGGAGTTGGCAGGAGTTGACAGTAGCAGCAGCAGGAGCCCAAATATACACTGGAGTTGGCTTCAGGAGCCCAAAAATTGGATGAATCACACCCTGGAGTTGGCAGGAGTTGACAGTAGCAGCAGCAGGAGCCCAAATATACACTGGAGTTGGCTTCAGGAGCCCAAAAATTGGATGAATCACACCCTGGAGTTGGCAGAAGTTGGCAGCAGCAGCAGCAGGAGCCCAAATATACACTGGAGTTGGCTTCAGGAGCCCAAAAATTGGATGAATCACACCCTGGAGTTGGCAGGAGTTGACAGTAGCAGCAGCAGGAGCCCAAATATACACTGGAGTTGGCTTCAGGAGCCCAAAAATTGGATGAATCACACCCTGGAGTTGGCAGAAGTTGGCAGCAGCAGCAGCAGGAGCCCAAATATACACTGGAGTTGGCTTCAGGAGCCCAAAAATTGGATGAATCACACCCTGGAGTTGGCAGGAGTTGACAGTAGCAGCAGCAGGAGCCCAAATATACACTGGAGTTGGCTTCAGGAGCCCAAAAATTGGATGAATCACACCCTGGAGTTGGCAGAAGTTGGCAGCAGCAGCAGGAGCCCAAATATACACTGGAGTTGGCCTCAGGAGCCCAAAAATTGGATGAATCACACCCTGGAGTTGGCAGAAGTTGGCAGCAGCAGCAGCAGGAGCCCAAATATACACTGGAGTTGGCCTCAGGAGCCCAAAAATTGGATGAATCACACCCTGGAGTTGGCAGAAGTTGGCAGCAGCAGCAGCAGGAGCCCAAATATACACTGGAGTTGGCTTCAGGAGCCCAAAAATTGGATGAATCACACCCTGGAGTTGGCAGGAGTTGACAGCAGCAGCAGCAGGAGCCCAAATATACACTGGAGTTGGCTTCAGGAGCCCAAAAATTGGATGAATCACACCCTGGAGTTGGCAGAAGTTGGCAGCAGCAGCAGGAGCCCAAATATACACTGGAGTTGGCCTCAGGAGCCCAAAAATTGGATGAATCACACCCTGGAGTTGGCAGAAGTTGGCAGCAGCAGCAGCAGGAGCCCAAATATACACTGGAGTTGGCCTCAGGAGCCCAAAAATTGGATGAATCACACCCTGGAGTTGGCAGGAGTTGACAGTAGCAGCAGCAGGAGCCCAAATATACACTGGAGTTGGCTTCAGGAGCCCAAAAATTGGATGAATCACACCCTGGAGTTGGCAGGAGTTGACAGTAGCAGCAGCAGGAGCCCAAAAAATGGCCTAAAGACATAAATATGTTTTGCACCATTTGGAAAGTGTAAAACGTGGCACCATGCTGAATCTAGTCGCATGCATCAGGCATTGGTGGGTGGAAATCCTGGCTGATCCATCCCTGATTCATTTTGACAAAGGTGAGTCTCTCCACATTTTTAGTTGACAGACGAGTTCTCCTCGCCGTAACTATGGCCCCCGCCGCACTAAACACCCGCTCAGATGGCACGCTACTTGCCGGGCAGGACAGCTTTTCCAGGGCAAACTCTGCTAGTTGCGGCCACAAATCAAGTTTGGCTGCCCAGAAGTCCAGCGGATCCTCAAGGTGTGTTGGCATGGTCATGTCAAAGTATGACATGACCTGCTGGTTCAGGTCCTGCTCCAGGTCTTCCTGCTGCTCATGAGTAGCCTCACTATGCGGGTGTAGAAAGCTACTCATTAGCGACTGAAGACTGAGGCTGCTGCTGCTGATGGAGCTTCTGCTGCTGCTGCTGCCAACCCCCCCAGCGGCCATGGCAGTGGAAGGTGAGCGCAGAGGTCCCCTCGAGTCAGACCTGCGAGAGTATGGACCATGGCGCAGATAGGCATCGGCCAACTGCCTACGTAGAATGTCTTTGTAGTAGTTGAGTTTGTCCTCCCTCTCGGTGGGTTTAAAAAATGCCCCCATTTTGTGCCGGAAGCGAGGGTCCAATAAGGTGGACAGCCAGAAGTCATCCCGCCGACAGATGGAAACAATTCTGGGGTCACTACGCAAGCACGTGAGCATGCTTCGTGCCATTTGCGCAAGTGACTCGGATGGACTACCTGTCTCCATCTCCACTGCATACTGCCACGGTGTGCCCGGGTCCTCTGTCTCGCCTTCCTCAAAAACCTCTAGCTCCTCTGGCTGCTCCTGCTCCTCCTCTCCTGTCCGCTGACTAGATAAACCAGCCATTTCGCCAAGCCTAAACTGTGTTTCGCTGGGCAACTCCTCCTCCTCCTCTTCCTCCTCCTCCAGTTCAGCTCCAGCGGGGTTCATGTGGCCGTAAGATGTAAACGCCATGTCTCCAGTGCCCTGACCAGCCATGGTTTCCAACATGTGCTGTAGTACATGAAGCAGTGGAATCACGTCGTTCATCCCGTAATCCTGCCGACTGACAAATAAAGTGGCATCCTCAAAGGGCCTGAGCAAACGGCAGGTGTCACGTATGAGCTGCCACTGGTTGACATTGAAGTTACACAGGGGAGTCCCCCTATCTGCTTGGATCATCAGGAAATCCGTGATGGCTTTTCTCTGTTCATATAATCGGTCCAACATGTGAAGGGTGGAATTCCAACGGGTGGAAACATCGCAAATCAGACTATGTTGGGGGATACCATTCTGACGCTGTAGCTCAAGAAGGGTGTGTTTGGCGGTGTAGGAGTGGCTGAAGTGCATGCAAAGTTTCCTTGAAGTTGTTAGGATGTCTTGCAGATGGGGGGAACACTTCAGAAACCGCTTGACAACCAGATTGAAGACGTGAGCCATGCAGGGGGCATGGGTCAGGCTTCCTTGGCGCAGCGCAGACAAAATGTTCTTCCCATTGTCGGTAACCATGATTCCCATTTTAAGTTTTCTCGGAGTAAGCCATGTTTGGATTTCCTGATGAATACATTTAAGCAGTTCCTCCCCTGTGTGACTCCGTTCGCCAAGACAAACCATGTGAAGCACTGCGTGACACCTCCGTGCCCTGCACACATGGTAGACTGGAGGGGCACTGAGACTTGAGCCTACAGTGGAGGGTGAGGAGATGGCGGAGGATGAGGAGGCCGAGTCGCACGGTGTCACAGGCCCAATGGGCAGAGAGCGCGGAGGCCGAAGCGGCGTGACCTGTCCAAGTTGCTGCTGCAAAGGGACCACATTCACCCAGTGGGCCGTAAACGACATGTACTGCCCCTGACCGTAGTTACAGCTCCAGATGTCGGCGCTGCCATGTATTTTGCTACACACCGACAGGCTCAAGGACTGGCCCACCTTCTGTTCAACAAAAGTGTGCAGCGCTGGTACTGCCTTCTTGGCAAAGAAATGACGGCTTGGGACTCTCCACCTCGGCTCGGCACAAGCCATCAGTTCTCTGAAAGGTGCAGATTCCACCACCTGAAAAGGGAGCGACTGCAGCACCAGCAACTTGGACAGGAGCACATTCAGCTTCTGCGCCGTAGGATGAGTGGGCGCATACTGCTGTCTCTTGGACATGGCTTCGCTGATGGATTGCTGGCGGGATGCATGACTTGGAGGAGGAGGAGGAGGAGCAGGAGCGACAGAGGATGGGTATGACGCACAGCTGCCTTCGGCTGAGGTGCTGGAGCCTTGGCTGGCAGAAATTGGGAGCTCACTTGGTGAGGAAGCAGACTGGACCACCCCTTGGGAGCCTCGGTTCTCCCAGGTCGTTTTATGGTGACGCATCATATGTTGACGCAGGGCCGTGGTGCCAACATTTGGACCCTGGCCACGCTTCACCTTTTGCCTACATATCTTGCATGTGGCCATGTTACCCTCCTGCGGATGCCTCAGGAAAAACTGCCACACTGCCGAGTAGCTACTTTTCCCACCCCCTGGCCTCACTGATTCACTGCTGCTGTTGCCAACTCCAGGAACCCCTGCTCCACTACCTCCCGATAAGGTAGACTGCCGCACAGCAGGTGCTCTACCCCGGCCCCGGCCCCGGCCGGCTCCAGCCTTTGGAATTGTGCCCCCATGCTGACTGCTACCACCTTGCTGCCTCAGCTGCTGACTCCGGGGCAACCTGCGCCCCTCTTCTCCTGATGATGACGATGAAGCCCCTTCATCACCCGGCTCCCAAGTGCGATCGGCTTCATCGTCATCATCATCATCATCACCGAGTTGTGGCTGTACGTCACTGATGTTCGTGGCTTCGTCAACAGTGTCTGGCGCAGGAGCTGGAACGCTCGCAGCACCCACGACACTGTCCACATCACTATTTGTCTGCCTAGCTAAAGAAGCCACCTCCATTTCTTGGCTGGGCAGTAGCTGCTGACTGTCCTCCTGTATCTGATCGTCCTCCTCACTAAAGAGTGGAGCTGAACCCAAAGCATAGGATACGTCACTGGGGGAGGGAACGGCGTAGGACAGAGGCAATGGGAGGACAGGGACTGCTCTCGGGGCATGCCAACTCAGGGTTGTGTCAGAGGAACCTACCGACCCTAGACTGGGGGTCTCAGATGTAAGTTGTGATGATGTTGTTGATGAGCGCGTCAGCCAATCTACCACGGCAGATGCGTTACTGGTGGAGACCCGACCGCTAGCAGATACTGGCAGATTAGGTCTCTCAGCGTGACTCCTGCTGCTACTGGCCCCCAGTCTGATGCGAGCTCTGCCTGCGGAATCTTGGCCTCTGCCACTCCTCTTTTCACTTCCAGGCACTTGTCTGCCCGACATAGTCTAACTGGCGTGGTAGTAGGTGATATTTAAAAAAACCCCGGGCAGCGGTGGGTCTATATGAAACAGAATATAATGCACACCAAAAGTGAGCAGTAACACTCAGCCTCCAACAGGCCTGCTTAGTGTAAATAAGAGAGCTGCTTAGTGTAAATAAAGAGGGGTATGCTATGTTACAGAATGGGATGCCTCAACAGAAGTGCACCTGGCAGGCAGCAGTAAGCCTATGCCCAGCAAAAGTGTCTTATAATATAAATATAATAAGAGCAAATGCTTATATGGTCTTAAACAGAGGCTGCTGTAGTCACAGAATGGGATGCCCTGGGCAGGAATGGACCTGGCAGGGTCCAGTAGTGCTTTGCCCAGCAAAAGTGTCTTTATCAGGCTAATTTCAAATATGATAAGAGCAAATGCTTATATGGTCTTAAACAGAGGCTGCTTTAGTCACAGAATGGGATGCCCTGGGCAGGAATGGACCTGGCAGGGTCCAGTAGTGCTTTGCCCAGCAAAAGTGTCTTTATCAGGCTAATTTCAAATATGATAAGAGCAAATGCTTATATGGTCTTAAACAGAGGCTGCTTTAGTCACAGAATGGGATGCCCTGGGCAGGAATGGACCTGGCAGGGTACAGTAGTGCTTTGCCCAGCAAAAGTGTCTTTATCAGGCCTAATTTCAAATATGATAAGAGCAAATGCTTATATGGTCTTAAACAGAGGCTGCTTTAGTCACAGAATGGGATGCCCTGGGCAGGAATGGACCTGGCAGGGTACAGTAGTGCTTTGCCCAGCAAAAGTGTCTTTATCAGGCCTAATTTCAAATATGATAAGAGCAAATGCTTATATGGTCTTAAACAGAGGCTGCTTTAGTCACAGAATGGGATGCCCCAACAGGAATCGACCTGGCAGGGTCCAGTAGTGCTTTGCCCAGCAAAAGTGTCTTTATCAGGCCTAATTTCAAATATGATAAGAGCAAATGCTTATATGGTCTTAAACAGAGGCTGCTTTAGTCACAGAATGGGATGCCCTGGGCAGGAATCGACCTGGCAGGGTCCAGTAGTGCTTTGCCCAGCAAAAGTGTCTTTATCAGGCCTAATTTCAAATATGATAAGAGCAAATGCTTATATGGTCTTAAACAGAGGCTGCTTTAGTCACAGAATGGGATGCCCTGGGCAGGAATGGACCTGGCAGGGTCCAGTAGTGCTTTGCCCAGCAAAAGTGTCTTTATCAGGCTAATTTCAAATATGATAAGAGCAAATGCTTATATGGTCTTAAACAGAGGCTGCTTTAGTCACAGAATGGGATGCCCTGGGCAGGAATGGACCTGGCAGGGTACAGTAGTGCTTTGCCCAGCAAAAGTGTCTTTATCAGGCCTAATTTCAAATATGATAAGAGCAAATGCTTATATGGTCTTAAACAGAGGCTGCTTTAGTCACAGAATGGGATGCCCCAACAGGAATCGACCTGGCAGGGTCCAGTAGTGCTTTGCCCAGCAAAAGTGTCTTTATCAGGCCTAATTTCAAATATGATAAGAGCAAATGCTTATATGGTCTTAAACAGAGGCTGCTTTAGTCACAGAATGGGATGCCCTGGGCAGGAATGGACCTGGCAGGGTCCAGTAGTGCTTTGCCCAGCAAAAGTGTCTTTATCAGGCTAATTTCAAATATGATAAGAGCAAATGCTTATATGGTCTTAAACAGAGGCTGCTTTAGTCACAGAATGGGATGCCCTGGGCAGGAATGGACCTGGCAGGGTCCAGTAGTGCTTTGCCCAGCAAAAGTGTCTTTATCAGGCCTAATTTCAAATATGATAAGAGCAAATGCTTATATGGTCTTAAACAGAGGCTGCTTTAGTCACAGAATGGGATGCCCCAACAGGAATCGACCTGGCAGGGTCCAGTAGTGCCTTGCCCAGCAAAAGTGTCTTTATCAGGCCTAATTTCAAATATGATAAGAGCAAATGCTTATATGGTCTTAAACAGAGGCTGCTTTAGTCACAGAATGGGATGCCCTGGGCAGGAATGGACCTGGCAGGGTCCAGTAGTGCTTTGCCCAGCAAAAGTGTCTTTATCAGGCTAATTTCAAATATGATAAGAGCAAATGCTTATATGGTCCTAAACAGAGGCTGCTTTAGTCACAGAATGGGATGCCCTGGGCAGGAATGGACCTGGCAGGGTCCAGTAGTGCTTTGCCCAGCAAAAGTGTCTTTATCAGGCTAATTTCAAATATGATAAGAGCAAATGCTTATATGGTCTTAAACAGAGGCTGCTTTAGTCACAGAATGGGATGCCCTGGGCAGGAATGGACCTGGCAGGGTCCAGTAGTGCTTTGCCCAGCAAAAGTGTCTTTATCAGGCCTAATTTCAAATATGATAAGAGCAAATGCTTATATGGTCTTAAACAGAGGCTGCTTTAGTCACAGAATGGGATGCCCCAACAGGAATCGACCTGGCAGGGTCCAGTAGTGCTTTGCCCAGCAAAAGTGTCTTTATCAGGCCTAATTTCAAATATGATAAGAGCAAATGCTTATATGGTCTTAAACAGAGGCTGCTTTAGTCACAGAATGGGATGCCCTGGGCAGGAATGGACCTGGCAGGGTACAGTAGTGCTTTGCCCAGCAAAAGTGTCTTTATCAGGCTAATTTCAAATATGATAAGAGCAAATGCTTATATGGTCTTAAACAGAGGCTGCTGTAGTCACAGAATGGGATGCCCTGGGCAGGAATGGACCTGGCAGGGTCCAGTAGTGCTTTGCCCAGCAAAAGTGTCTTTATCAGGCCTAATTTCAAATATGATAAGAGCAAATGCTTATATGGTCTTAAACAGAGGCTGCTTTAGTCACAGAATGGGATGCCCTGGGCAGGAATGGACCTGGCAGGGTACAGTAGTGCTTTGCCCAGCAAAAGTGTCTTTATCAGGCTAATTTCAAATATGATAAGAGCAAATGCTTATATGGTCTTAAACAGAGGCTGCTTTAGTCACAGAATGGGATGCCTCACAGCAGACTTAAGATCAGTTCAGTATATATGCACAGTTAGTTACTATAAGCAGCCTGAAAACGCTAACAAAGGCTGGATGAAAAAAAAAAAATCTCCCTGTCACAGCCTCCGTTTTTCCTACCTTTCCCTGGCTTTCTGTCTGTCTCCTGTCTGTCTCCTGCCTGTCTCCTGCCTGTCTCCAGCCTGTCCCTGTCTGTCCCTGCCTGTCTAAGTGCCTCAGCTACACAGCGTTCTGTCTGTCACGAATGCAATAGAGAAATGAGGAAAAGCAAGATGGCCGCCGTTAAATACCGCTGTGTGACGTCACCGGGCTTGCTGGCTGCTGATAGGCTGCATGTGACTGCCCCAGCTTGCACTGGCGCGGGATAGATGTCCAGACATGTCCCGTCCGCCATCTTAGAATGCCTGTAAATGTAAATGAATGGATGTTAAAGGAAAACTTCGAGTGATCGAATCGCGGGGAAATTCGGATTCGATCCGAATCGAATTTTTCCTGAAATTCGGATCGAATCCGGGTTCGTCCGGATCGATTCGCTCATCCCTAGTCCTCAGGAGCTTTTGTCATGGGTGGTAGACATTACGGTCATTCTTCTGGCACCATCTTGCCACCTCAGCTTTCTTTTCATAGGGCTACAGTATGTGCATGCGCAGGTTGTGGTTCATGAGGCACAATTATGTGCACTGGAACTGGGCTACTGGTTGCCCATTAAAAAGCCCCCCCCCCCCCCCCCACATGCACACATCCCCTGAGATGCGCGGAGTCCCATCAGGCCGAGGACAAATGCCCACAGGGAATTACTGCCGGACTGAACCTGCTCAACCCACCCAGGCACCCTTCTATAATGATGCCCCATCATCACTTGACCCCTTTTATCCCATAATGATAACACACTTATACCTGTAAGCAGTGCTTTAAAGTCAATGTCATTGGCAGGGGTTAAATCTTACCATGCAACTCCCCTGCCTGCAGGTACATTCAGCCAAAGGCTCGCTCCTTTCCAGGCTCCGTTTCACAGCTCCCCTCTCAAGCAAGGAGGAGAGAGGGATGGATGGCTAGAGCAAGGAGGAGCGGATGGATGGATGGCTAGAGCAAGGAGGAGAGAGGAATGGATGGCTAGAGCAAGGAGGAGCGGATGGATGGATGGATGGATGGATGGCTAAAGCAAGGAAGAGAGAGGGATGGATAGCTAGAGCAAGGAGGAGCGGTTGGATGGTTAGAGCAAGGAGGAGAGAGGAATGGATGGCTAGAGCAAGGAGGAGAGACGGATGGATAGCTAGAGCAAGGAGGAGCGGATGGATGGCTAGAGCAAGGAGGAGCAGATGGATGGATGGTTAGAGCAAGGCGGAGCGGAGGGATGGATGGATGGCTAAGGCAAGGAGGAGGGA
>CM051242.1:5663294-6098294 GCA_027917425.1 Gastrophryne carolinensis
TTAAAAAAAAATAGCTTTTAATGAGATCTGTCTAAAATGATTTTACGTGCCTCGGATCTTCGTCTGTCCTTCATCTGTAGAGAGGCACCAATTATTCTCTTCTCTGTTTTCGTAATCTTTTCCAATCTGTAATCTGTTTTGGATCCCATTGAGTAATGTGTGCTGCAGCCCTCTGGTTTCATTGTTGTTGGCTCTGGTGCCAATAAGGGTGGAATGGGCCCAAAAAATCAGCCCGGCATTTTACTGGCTCTGGCCGGCCTACCACCAACCCATGAGTTACTAAGACCCTGCGCCAAGAGCTTCTCAGATGGCAAATAAGTGTGTTTGGAAACTTAGCCTATAGCTTTGCAGGGACAAATCATGGACAGGGGTTAAAGCTTTGGTCTTATAGGGCAGAGTTGACAGTGGTTATGGCCTCCCTCAGTAGGACCATGTAAAGAGAGAGGCAAGTTGGGAGTGAAGGGGTGTTTCCTAGGCTCCAGGTGAGGTAGACTGATTGCTGGGGGCTATGCCAAGCCAAGATGTCCCAAAAGCAATGTGTCCCACATGGGCCCTGTTCTCCCTCAACCAGTGGCCAGTCCAGTTATAGTCACTGCAACTTGCTTGATGAAAGCCCTTCCCGATTTGGAATGTCCCCCTGAAAACCCTGGGGTCTTTTCTCTTTCATCACTCCCATGATGCATACGCAGGCCTATGGCGACATCCCCAACACCACTTCATCTGATGCTGATCTTAATAACTGGTGGCAATTAGACAATTACGGAATAGACTGTTGTTTTTATTAAACCGGGACTACAGTCAAAAATGACTGTAGTTCCGCATTACTTCTTGGCAGTGGGGCAGCACAACCCGTGTATTGCCGGCATTAAAATAAGAAACCGGGTGCGGGTGCCAGGATGATCGCCACTTCTGGGCTTTTTCTGGGGCTGCTGAATCAGAATCACGGCCAGCATAGATAGGCTCGTCTGCTGGTAACGCTGATAAGTTGTTGGTGGTCACAATCATTTTTGACTGTAATTCTGCTTTAATGACTGGCAGGGCATTCTAAATAAATGAAATACAGGAGCTCCTCCCGCTGGCCTCTTTTTCCGACTCTGCAGTCTCTTGGACCTTTTACCAGTTCAAAATGAGTAAAGTATAAATAAAACACATGTAGGACTGTTTTGTTCGGGGGTGATGGTAAACACCCCATTTAAGATAGGCAATGGCGCTAGCCTGTTGGTAACAAAGAGAAGCTGAGCCTTCGCTGAGTGGGTTTAATGGGTGATGTACAAGTGCCTCCACCCAGAATAAGGCCCTTAAAAGTAATAAGGAACACCTTTCTGGGAAACAGATCAGGTTGTCTAAGCAAAACAATACCTTTGAAGCAGAGGGACTACTGTTTCCAGCAACCATTTACCTAAGTCACTCACTGACACAGTTAAGTATAACAGTACTATGAACTTTTTGTAGTAAAGGTTAACTTGGCAAAACAAATGGATCATACACATTATAACACAATGTAAGGCCCAGCTGGGGCTTTAGTTAGTCTATGCACATATACCTGGGTATATATATAGTCTATAGCTAAATACCTCCAGGAGAAAGTCTGCACAGGATGCAGCTGCTGGGCCCCTGATTTTGACTTGAAGATATGATTCACTCTTGACATGCAGGAGTCGATGATCAGACATGCAGGGCAGTGCATGCAGTAACCCTAACCCACACGGCACACAGTAACTGGACATGTGGTTCAGCAGGCAGGAGGCAATAAAGAAGTTCAGGAGCAGCTACAGAAGATCCCCCACTTGGCACTATCAGCTGGACTCACAGGTCACAGTGTAGTAGCCTCCCTGTGAGGCTGTACATGTAGGTTGCAGCAACACAGCTCCTGGCAGCAAGCCATGTGCTCAGTTCTCCTAGCATACAGGAAGTCTGTCCTGTATATATAGTCTTTGATACCTCCAGCTAGAGATTGCAAGCCCCAACTTGCAGTGGCAGAAAGTGTATCATCAGTAGCTAGAGAGAGAGAGAGAGATCTGCAGCAAGCCTAATTCTCCAGTAGGCATGTAAAATCCAGGGCTTATTTTTGGCCCCAGTCCGCCACTGCCTATACCTGGTGAGTCAGGTTAGTAGCCCTTTTTTTTATTAATTAAGGAGGTAATTTACAAAAGCTTTCAGTAGCATTTTTGGTCCATTCACCATGTAATCGCGCATCTACGAGCCTTCGCGGTACTAAAGCTTTCACCGGCGTCCCAGTTTATCCAACCTATTTACAGCGGGTGTTCATCGAGAGCTGATCTGCCCACGAGTGTGTCACATATGTGCCAGCTTTTACTAGCAAACTCCATAGGAATCAATGTTAATTTATTGCGAATGTGTTTCAACTGAGGAAAAAGTGCACCAAAGCCATGCAGACCAGTGTGCTGCGCCGTTAACATCTCTTACACTTGTCAGACACCTAATAGCTTAATCAGTAAAAACATTTAGAAATGCACAGATTTCAGCCATCTAAAGTGTAGTCTGCACATGCTCACTACATTAAAAGCTCAATTACCTGACCAGCTCACGCTTCTATGAGTTTTTCAAATGTTAATTAGCCAGTTTCACTCTTTTTTCATGGCGTTACAGTGCCAGCGAGTCAGTTTCCTTCTCTGTCACTTTGCCGTCAGGTGGCGACAGAAGAAATTAGAAATATACATAGAGGTAGGCGCACACCAAATAATTATAGTTTGCAAAAAGATTATTTATATTCTGAAAAAATAGTATTTACATGGAAAGTACAAACATTTCATTGTACACATATATACACATAACAACTTGAGTGTATGGGGTATCTCATGTCTCCATCAAAAATACATTTATATACAATATAGCCATATGTTCAACTAGAGAAGCTTTGTTGCATTTGTAAATAGTAACCGCGAGGATGACCATGCAATAACATTCAGTGTATGTATGATACAATGTTTCAATTGCAATGCTTCCACAGTATCTCCAGTTCAAACATCCGCTTGTTTCAATATGTAGCAATCTATTCAAGCTATGTAAGAAATGCTGTCCGTCAATATAAATGCAGAGTATCATGTACAGCTGACATCTATGATCACATGCAGTAAGCGTCATTTAGCAATAACAGACCGAGTTTGAATAGAGAAAACCCCATATATACTTCAAACAAATATGCAACTATACAACAGCAGAATCCTAATACATAACAGTTACATATGAACCAAAAGTAAATGATCGCTCATAGGAAAATTTACCGATGTTTCACGGCAGGAGAAATTAGAGAAATATCACATTAGTACAGCTAAATACGCCGACGAAGGGGTCGGTTCGGTTGTCCGGCCTTTACACTACTTTCGTGAATGCGGAAAGTTTCAGAGCGCCCGACGGCCAGGCCTGGCACCTGCGCACTTTTGTCTTCTACACGGAAGCTGGTGCACGTGGACGGGCACAACATCAATGGAAGAAAAAAGCCAAAATACCTTTTTCTGCCCCAGCAAGGGTTAGTGCTTTTGTCCTATTACTGTTGTGATCTTTTGACTAATTGAGTTCTCAGTAGCTTCACATTAGTTTACTAACTTATGTGGGTCGATTCAAAGAAACATGTTACAGCTTTGATTTTGGTGGCGATCATCCTATTTTTCCCGAACGCTCGTGCGTTCGTATGAACTTGCGAGTGATTCTATAAGCAAATACGTTTCTATCCTAAAATGTACATCCGTTCGTATGGCAGTTCGCGAATCAGACCTATGTCAGTTTCCATCCTGAAATTTCCGTTTCATTTCTCAGGTTGCAACATTGGTTTTGCCCTTTTTCCTTTTTTGTCTGGACGTAAATCCTTCTGATCTTGCGCACTACAAACTTACCTCATTAAAGTGCATTCTAAATATTTCGGGGTTTTTTTGTCTTTATTTCATTCATTTTGTAGTAACCAACCATTAATGAATGCATTTGCATAAGTAAATCTTACTTTGTTTAATTTTTAGTTAACTTGCATTTTTTACTTGTGGTTTTAATTTTAATATTTTGGCTTTAAATGGTACAACTTTAAATTTTTTTTGTGGTTACCCACACCCTCTATATACAGATTGCTCTCAAAAATTAAAAAACACCCAGCAACTTCTGCATGTTATGAGCCTAGAAACAGCCAAGATGGGGGGTCAGGTATTATCGGGCAGCCTGCAAACAGAAAGGGCCTTGTGACTGTGTTGCTCTGCATTCTTTGATTTCTGACCTTTCCGTGCCCCCAGCTCTGCTGTGTCTGTGCAAAATACAGCAGTAACCCACATCCTGCACTTTATCCAGCTCTCCTCTCCTCAGTAAGTGTGATGCATCTGACCAAAGATGTGCTTAAATAATTAAACAAAGCAAAGATAAACAACTACACCAATAAATGCAATCTAAAAATATTATTCTAGTACATCAATTTAAAAATAAATAACAAAGGACATAAGTTTCTTTAAATTACGCAAATATATGGATGTGTTGCAAAATAAAGGTTTACATGCAAAGGACTAATTAAGGTCCACATTAAAATGCTTTTATAAGGCATACATGAAATGTATTGAATCAGGTATGCATTGCCATACAATTTATGGCCTCGGCCATGCTGATACATGCAGTTTATTGGAGCTCAAGACGCGCAGACTCCTCCACATAGCCAAAAAACCTGTTCAAGAACAGCAATCCGACTGCTAAAAGGTGTCGGCAGTGGCTTTCTTTTAAAACGGATTTAGAGGTTGGAAAACAGCTCTCTGAATTACACCGAAACACATCCGATTATCCTAAGTTTTAGGTTTTGATCCTAAGTTTTAGGTTTTGATCCTAAGTTTTAGGTTTTGATCCTAAGTTTTAGGTTTTGATCCTAAGTTTTAGGTTTTGATCCTACAATTTAGGAACGAACTTCCGATGATCGTAAGAGCATATACGAAATCGTGCGTAGGCTCGTGCGAGTCGGAAATGGCCAAAAAAACAGGAAAAAATGACTAACACCCACCCAAACTTACGATTCTCGATCCGAAATCAATTAACTTTTGCATTTTGAATCGAGGGGAAGGTCTCTAAGCCAAATCCTGGGGGGGTGGGGGTGGCTTATTTTGTTCTGTTACCAGGATTTCTGTACATTGACAGTTTCAAGTGTATGGTGCAACAAGCAGTAATCCCTTTTTTCAAACTACTTTTTGTATTCATCAGCTGTAATACTTTCTAAAGCACTCATGATTATAGATTTAGGCCCTTATTTAAGAAGGGATAGCATCAGGTAGTGGCTGGTTAATGACAGGTAGCGACAGGTGAATGCCGGACACGGCACGCAATTACACATTTATCAAGCAGAATCTGTTTAGCGACTGGGATAGCGCCATGTAGCGTCTGATTCATCATTTTCACAGCCTCAGCGAACAGCGCCGGCGTTCAGCCTTGCACAGCGCCAGGTATGACCTCTCGCTACCTGTCGCTCTCCCATACATTTCAATGGACGATCCTTTTCTTCTCTTTAAATGGCTTTTTTTTTTTTTTCAAAAAATCACAAATAATTCTGTGACCTCTTCTGGCATTGAAATAGCAGTTGTTTCACATTTTTTTTATTTTTTAAATATTTCTTCAGAAATGACATTACAGGTCTGTCATTAAAGTGTTCATGTTACAATGTTGTTACAATGTAATTCCATATGTTTTCGCTTTGTTACCAGTGGATAGATGCTGAAAAACACACTTTAAACACAACGCCTCCTGCGCTCTAGGCTTCAGAGAAGTATTTTTCAGCGCCAGAGATTTGTGAGGCTGTTTTTTTGCTGAATATGGTGTGAGTCGGTCGCTATGAGCAGTCGCTAACATGCGCTTCCATACAGCGCTGTACTGGTCAAATAGCAAATCCTCACAATGTATTTAACATTAATGAACAGCGACTAAGTCGCTATAAAGTAGCGACCCACGGGCTAGCACAGCGACTACTAGTGGGCGCTCTGAAAATGCCTGCTACAGACGCTCATCTGTCGCTACCTGGCGTTAGTGATGAATCAGCCTGCCCGATTTTTAATAGCTGACACTGAAATGTGATATGAGCATTTGCGTTTCATCTGTAGTAACATACAGCACACAAGCATTTGGTCTGAAACAGGCAACTTAGGGTGTTATTCATCAAGGGTAGCGCCTCGTAGCGTCAGGTAGCGCCTCGTAGTGGCAGGCAGCGTCTGTTGAATACTGGGCGCGGTAGGCAAAACCACATTTATGAAAGCGAATCTGGTGAGTGACTCCAACAGCAGCATGTAGCATCCGATTCATCATTACAGGCAGCTCAGCGTATAGCACTTGCTCTCTAGCTTCCAGAGAGCCAGGTATTACCTGTTGCTCTCTTATACCTTTCAATGGATCTTCATTTTCTTCTGTTTAAACAGGTTTTTTTTTTTTTTTTCCTCAAATCATTGTGTGACCTCTCCTGGCCTAGAAAAAGTCAGTTTCGATTTTTTGTTTTTTATGCAGAATTGTCATTACAGGTCTGGCACTAAAGTGTTAATGTCACAGTGTTAAAACAATGTCATTCCATATGTTTTCGCTTTGTTACAGGTTGATATGTGTTCAAAAACAGACTTTAATCACACAGCGTCTGGCGCTCTGTGCTATAGCGGCCAGATTTAGAGCGCCAGACGCTGTGTGTTGTGGGGGTTGCTGAGAGTCGGTCGCACTGAGCTGCCACTATCTTTCGCTCCCTGCAGCGCTGTACATCCCAATTAGGGATGAGTGAATCATGAACCCGGATTCGTTCCGAATTTCATAAAAAATTCGATTCTGAACGAATTTGAATTTCCGATCGAAGTTTTCCTTTAGACTCTATTTACTTCAATTACAGGCATTGTAAAATGGTGGATAGACATGTCTGGACATATCCCCTGGGGCAAGTTATCATGGGAAGGTCACATGCAGCCTATCAGCAGCCAGGAGCCCCAGTGACGTCACAGCGCTATATAAAGCGGCGGCCATCTTGCTTGTGCGCATTTGAGACTTGCAGTGCACAGACAACGGAGGACAGGGAGAGAGTAACAGAGAGGCAGGGAGACCCACAGAGACCCACATAGTGCCAGGGAGAGCCAGGGAAAGATAGGGAAAGATAGTGAAAAATCGGGAACGATCCAGGCAGGGACAGCAGATAAAGTGACAGGCAAAGAAAGCTTTTTTTATTTTCATTTCACTTCATTTGCCAGATCAGTTTTAAATTGCTGTGTTTTGTGCTGTAAAAATTCCTGGCCACTGTGCATCCCATGTTGGCAGTGGCACATTTAACATTTCATATAGCTCAATTAGTTTTAATTTTTTTGGTCTGCTGTAAAAACCCCAGCCCACATGGGCATTCCATTTCAGCACGTGACCCTATCTTTTATACAAAATCCCACACCTGCACCTAGCACCCTATCTGTTATACTAAATAAGCATGTTTCAGCCTCAGCTGTACTAAGTTATTTTATTTTGCATTGGTTTTGGTCTGCTTTAAATACACCAGTCCCCAGGGTATCCCAAACCACCACGTTGCACCCTATCTGTTATACTAAATAAGCGTGCTTCTGCCTCAGCTTTATTAAGTTATTGCATTTTGAATTGGTTTTGGTCTGCTTTAAATACACCAGGCCGCAGGGTATCCCAAACCACCATGTTGCACCCTATCTGTTACACTAAATAAGCGTGCTTCTGCCTCAGCTTTATTAAGTTATTGCATTTTGAATTGGTTTTGGTCTGCTTTAAATACACCAGGCCACAGGGTATCCCAAACCACCACGTTGCACCCTATCTGTTATACTAAATAAGCGTGCTTCTGCCTCAGCTTTATTAAGTTATTGCATTTTGAATTGGTTTTTGTCCTGCTGTCAATACACCAGGCTGCAGAGTATCCCAAACCACCACGTTGCACCCTATCTGTTATACTAAAGAAGCGTGCTTCTGCCTCAGCTTTATTAAGTTATTGCATTTTGAATTGGTTTTGGTCTACTTTAAATACACCAGGCCGCAGGGTTATCTCAAACTACCACGTTGCACCTTATCTGTTATACTAAATTAGGGTGCTTCTACCTCAGCTTTATTAAGTTATTGCATTTTGAATTGGTTTTGGTCTGCTTTAAATACACCAGGCCGCAGGGTATCCCAAACCACCACATTGCATCCTATCTGTTATACTAAATAAGCGTGCTTCTGCCTCAGCTTTATTAAGTTATTGCATTTTGAATTGGTTTTGGTCTGCTTTAAATACACCAGGCTGCAGGGTATCCCAAACCACCACGTTGCACCCTATCTGTTATACTAAATAAGCGTGCTTCTGCCTCAGCTTTATTAAGTTATTGCCTTTTGAATTGGTTTTTGTTCTGCTGTCAATACACCAGGCCACAGAGTATCCCAAACCATCACGTTGCACCCTATCTGTTAGACTAAATAAGCGTGCTTCTGCCTCAGCTTTATTAAGTTATTGCATTTTGAATTGGTTTTGGTTACTGCATTTTGAATTGGTTTTTGGGAATAGGAGACAGCAGGCAACCTTGTCTGGTGCCCCTACGGATCTGAAATTCTGTGGAGTTAAACCCTGCATATTTGACATGAGCTGTACTGATGTTTCTGTCTGCTGTCATTACACCAGGCAGCAGGGTATCCCAAACCACCACGTTGCACCCTATCTGTTATACTAAATAAGCGTGCTGCATATTTGACATGAGCTGTTGGTTTAGCATACAGTACGGAGATTCAAGAGAGGAAGCCAGGTCTAAAACCCCACTTCTCCAAGGCTGCCCGGAGGTACTGCCAGGACAGGGAGTCAAATGCCTTTTCCACATCAAGTGAAAGAAGCATCGCCTCAAGGTTCTAGGTTTGAGCTCCCTCCACCAACTGTAGGATCCTACGGATTACGTCTCCGGCCTGTCTCCTCGGGACAAAACTCACCTGATCCTTATGAATCACATCTTCTAAAAAATCATTTATTCTACTCGCTAATATTTTAGTGAGGATTTTCAAGTCAAGATTCAACAGAGAAACTGGTCTGAAATTCACCCAGTTCTGTGAGTCCTTCCCTGGTTTTGGTATCATTACTATGGAGGCTTCAGGGTCCTTGGGGTTTCCACCTCTAATATGATTATACACTGTGGCTAGCCATGGAGCCAGAATGGGGGCCAACTTTTTATTAAAATAGGGCGGTGAAGCCGTCTGGGCCGGGTTTCTTACTAGATTTTAGGGACTTAATTGCTTTAAGTACTTCATCTACTCCTATAGCCTCATCCATGCTCTGACTCTGGGACTCTAGGATTGGGGATATGTTACTTTCCCCAAGAAAGGTCTTAATTTGGGAGTCATGCGGAGGGGGGGGGGGGCATCATATCATTTAGATAAACCAGTTGAAAATTTCTGAACAACCGCAATGGGGTTACTGGTTAGCAGACCCTTCCCTGTTTTAAGTCTTATGGTCTTGGGTTTCACCAAATGATCCTGACATTTTAATTGGGTCGCAAGCAGCGTCCCCGGTTTGTTCGCCGATACATAATATTTTTGTTTAGCCCTCCTGAATCTTCTCTCAGCTTCCTCTGTCTGGAGAAGGTTAAGTTTGGTCCTGGAAGATTCCAGGTACCTTAGGCGCTCAGTAGTGGGGTTAGATTTAAAGGCAGCAGCATCCAATTGATATTGTGACTGGAGATTTATAGCCATAGCTGCCCTCTCCCTCTTTTTCCTAGAGGCCAGGCTGATGAAATGACCCTGCATTACTGCATTAAACGCTCCCCAAACCATGGTCGGTGGGACCTCTGTTACAAAATACTCGGTAGCTGCTTTACTAGCTTCCTCCACCAACAGGATTGAGGAGAGCAAGGAGTAATTTAAGATTCATGCGGAGGGTTTGGGTTTAATAAGCAGTGACTTGCAGGAGATTGCCCCCAAATCGTGGTCCGACCAGGGGATAGGGTGGATTTTGGTCTGAGCTACCTGGGGGTGAAATTTTCTTAATACAAATATGTGGTCAATCCTTGTTAATAGTTTATGTGTCGCTGAATAATGGGTATAATCCCTTGCATGGGGGTGTCTGTCCCTCCATGGGTCAGCTAATAGAGCGTTATTTATCAAGTCAGAAAAGAGGCCACTATCCTTAATTACCTGGTTACCAGGATGTAGGGACCTATCTAAGTGGGGATGTAATGTCAGGTTAGAGTCGCTGCACACAAAGACAGCTCCCTTACCGTGAACCTGAAGGAGAGAACATATATGAGCCAAAAATGGAATCTGTCTGGTGTTCGGGGCATAATATGTGAGGAAAGTCACCACGGCATCTTGGAGTATGCCTTGAAGCAGCAAAAATCTACCCCTCGGGTCCGATATTTGTTTGTGACAGGTGAAAAAGGTGCCGTTCCAGAAGGCAATAAGAACCCCTCTCTGTTTGCTCTGGCTGGTGGCCTGGAAGAACAGAGAATATCTATGATTAAGGTGTTTTGGTGAGGAACTGGAGGAAAAATGTGTCTCCTGAAGACAGACTACATCAGCATGAATGGAGTTAAAAAAGTTGAAAGCTCTGGGTCTCTTGTTGGGTGAATTCAGACCCTGTACATTAACTGAAATTATATTAAGTGACATGATATAATTTAAGGAGGCCTATCAACCGGTGTCATTTTTCCCCAGATGGTCCAGGGTCCCGCTCGGGAGGGAGGGAGGTGGAAGGAGACCTGTTAAAAGGTAGGATGTACATATAGTCGAGGTAAAGGGGAGGGTGTAACTAGGTACAAAACCTATTGTAGAGTTTTTTATCACGTAAGTGAGCTTGTGATGGAGGTATCCAGTGGACGGGGACTGTCAAATCCCTAGACTGGACAATAGGGGGCGCTCGTGTAGTGTAGGGAGGCCATGCTAATATGACCTTCAAGGCAAAGGTAACGAATGGATGGTGCTAAGAGAGGAAAAAGAACCCACATAAGAACAAGAACCATGTACAAAGCATAACAATCATTGTCTGCCACGCCACAGCCCCCCCCGGCCCACCAATAGAGGTGAGCTGAGACCCCCCCATAGGGGAGTGGGCCCCACATCGTAGGGCCAGAGAGCTGGGGAGCAGCAGGACTAGGTCACCCCAATGCCACGTCCCAGGCAAAAGGCCCCGGGCCTGCAGCACCAGACGACCTTTAGATGACTGCATCGCGAATGATCCCAAAGAAAAGGGTTTAATGAAAACCACAACATTATGGACCCCATACGGGGAGAAAGCATAAATATTAAACCGATAACAAAATAACACTGACCAGGGGAACTGATGGTTAAGGCTTATGTGCCTGAAGCTGAAATTCCCTGGGCGTCCTCCATGGACCATCAAGACTCATAGACCAGGGACTATCTCAAAGGAGACAGAGCATCCTGCCTGTTTTTAGCCAACGGGGAAGGCGTATCGCCGGTCCGGGGGGCTATAAGCTAAGGAGGGGTCCTCTAGCGTCCCGCCACCAGGTACTACCACCGGGGTCCAGTAGCCCCAGACAAATCACCGTCTCCCCCCTGGGGGGGATAGAGCTAGGTGCCCAGTATTCACATAGTTTAGGGAAGGTCACAACGGGAGAGCCAGAGGAGGTCTCAAACCAATAAGAACAGATGAAAATACAAAGAATTCAATAACGGCAATAAAATTATCAACATCAGCCTAGGATAAAGAACAGTGAACATTCAAGTAACATGTTACTGCAAGGCAGGCAGCCGAGTCAACGCTGCAGGCGTTCCATACGGAGAGTCCCTGGTCAGCAACAGGTGAGCATGTCCCAGCGTCCGGACATACAGTCACATAAACAGGACACTGCGGACACCTCAAATTACGGGGATGAAGCACCCCCGGCAAAGGGGAAAGCGCCCGGAGGATCCTCAAGATGACAGGGGACCATCCCACGTGGGGTACCGGGCCTCACAGGTTTCTCAGAGGGTAATGAAGTGGAGTTAGACTGTGGCGTATGGCTCAGTCCTTTGGAACCGGATGGAACATCTGCGAGAGCAGCCGTTTCATGGTTTGGGATTTCTGTGGTTGTCTGTTCACTTTTGGAGAGGGGGTTGCTTGTGGATGGGTCTCGGTGTTTTTGGCGTAGAGGGGAGCGAAGGAGCCGCCATGTCCGTCTCAGGGAGGCGAAAATCCAGGACTTTTAATCTGTCCATTAATTCTAAGAGAGAGGTGGCTTGAAACTGCTTTCCCTAGTGGGAGAAAGACAGCTTAAAGGGAAATCCCCATCTATACCGTATGCCACGCGCCTGGAGGGCCTGCAGATAGGGCCTAAAGGATCTTCTCCTGAGGATAGTGGTTTGAGACAGGTCCGCGAAGATCTGGTAGCTATGGTTTTGAAACAAGAGGGGTGATTTTTCCCTGGAGGCTTTCAGCACCGCTTCTATAGTTTGGTAATAATGAAACTTGACTATAATGTCACGCGGAGGGCCCTCAGTGGGTCTTCTGGTCAGGGCTCTGTGTGCCCTATCTAGCTCCAGTCTTTCCACTGGGATTTCTGGGACTAGTTCCTGCAGGAGGGCGGTGATAGTGCCCACAGAGTCCTCCATTGTTTCGTGTAGCCCCCTAAATCTTAAATTGGACCTGCAGTTCCTGTTTTCCAGCTCCTCATTTAGGCCCCTGAGGGAGATGATTTCCTCCTGCATTTTCTCCAGGAGAGTTCCCTGGCAGTCAAGAACCACTGTAACATCGTCCATTCTGGAATCGAAGGTGTCTGTCCTCCCACCTAGGTCCCTGATTTCACGCAGCAGGGTTTCAGTATGTTTGGCTGACACAGCAGTGACCTCCTCACGAACTATGATTCTGAGCTGTGAAAGAATGTCATGGCTAATGGAGGGAGCCTGCACTGTGAGGTGAGGGGGAGGTCTGCGGCCAGCTATCTGCTGAATCCAGGGACAGATCCCCGGTCAGGCATGGTCTCTCTTCCCCAATTCTGCCAGGGTCCTCCTGGGGGTAGCCCTCCTCAGCTCTCCCAGGGGCTGCTGTTACCTCTGTACATTCAGCTGCCTCCATTTTAGGCCCTGCTGCTGCTGTCCTGCGAGCCTCCTTTCCTCTTTTCTTACTGCTGGCAGGGTGCATTGCGCCTGTGACCCGTCCCAGCAGGGTCTCCAACGTTTCCTTGGTCTCTGGGGTCGGTTTCTGTGTTTGCCCCCCATGCTGCTGATTGCTTCAGGCCTACCTTCACTGCAGAGCCGAGCCCTCAAGCAGCCATACTGCTCGGCCACACCTCCTCGGCCCCGCTCCCGCTGTCTGTCATGTGTAGCGCATGGCACAGGCAGCATTCCAGAGAATACAACCTTGGAGGTCCTTCCCTTCAACTTGGTGCCTAATTCCTGAAATATATTCTTAAGGATCTTCCACCTCCCATTAATTCTGTCATTGGTCCCCATGTGGACCACAACAGCTGGGTCATCCCCAGTCCCTCCCAGTAGGGAGAGAGCGGTCTTGGTGACAAATTAATCTATCAGTCTGCCTGATAATAGAATCCCCTATGATCAGTAACTGTCTAGTCCTACCTGCAGTCCCAACCACCCTATGTACATTTAAATCATTTCCAGTTGTTTCCAGTTTTATGGCTTCTGTAGTCTATTCATGTAAAACTTGTCTCCCGACCATCTCTTAATGTTGAATGTGGCAAGAAAATTTGGGAACCCCTACTATAGGCTGTGCAGAAATGCAAATTCGTTGTCATAACACATAGGCTGTTGTTGTTTCCAAACTAAGGCCCTTATTTAACAAGGGATAGCGCCAGGTAGCGAATGGTGAGCGAACGGTAATGACAGGCACCGCCACGAGAACGCCGGCTCCCCTACGCAATCACACATTTATCAAGCCGATCCTGCTTAGCGAACGAAAGAGCGCCAGATAGCGAATCATTCATCATTATTCCAGCCTCACCACACAGCGCCAGCGAGCGAACTTGAACAGCGACAGGTCTGACCTTTCGCTACCTGGCGCTCTCCAATGCATTTCAATGGAACAATCTTTAATTATTCATAATTAATTAATAATAATTTTTTATTTTTTTATTTTTTTTAAATGTCAAAAATTCTGTGGCCGCTTCTGCAATGTTAGATAATTTTTTTATGGAAAAAAAAAAAAAAATTGTGCAGAATTGATATTACAGGTCTGATATTAATGTATTCATATTACAAAATATTTTGAAAAACTGTTTTATTTTTTTTTCCAAAAATATGGTTGTTTGGGGGTTAAAAAACTACTTTTAACCCATCGCCGCCAGCGCTCTGGGGTTTAAACAAGCATTTCACAGCGCAAGAATTTTTTGAGCGTGATTTGTTAATGAATATGCTGGGAACCGTTCGCTATGGCCATTCGCTGTCATGCGCTCCCATACAGCGCGAACCTGTCGAACAGCGACTCCTAACCCCGTATTCAACATTACCGCACATCGACTGAGTCGCTATCAACAAGCGAACAACGGCCAAGCACAGCGAATACTAGCGGGCGCAGTGAAAATTACTCATCTGTCGCTACCTGGCGCTATTAATGAATCGGCCTCCCCATTTTGAAAAATTATCCCTATCTCATTGGAAAAAATGCCCCAGTGCATGCAAAGGTGATTTTGTGGCAAAACATTTTATTGCAGATTTTTAAATATGTTAAAGTTAAAAAGCTCACCGAGATACAGGTTGCAATTCACACCCAAACATGCACCCAGAGTTACACTCATTTCACCAAATAATATAGCATGATTCTCTGTTGAGAAGAGTTGCTATACTTGTGCATTATTTTTTGTGCATCTGTGACAAGTTGTAATATTATATAATCATCAGCTTGACTTTACCGGCTGCTTTACTTTTCCTTGTGAGCTAAGATGCATATTATTCCATCAAAATCACACAAGTCACTCTCGGTAGATCTCTGTAAAACTTCAAATTCATCAATAACAAGCTTTTCTCTCACGAGAGCGGAACAAACAAACTCCTTGTCATATTTAAAAACATGAAACCTTTCTCCATTAATAATAATATAACTTTCATTTAAGGCTCCCAGCAGTATGAAGCTTCCTCCAGGTTTCAGGCACTTCAACATATTGCGGAGGTATCTCAGATAATCATTATGGTCATTGCTGATGACATCCAACAACCACACGGTAATGATGCAGTCGCCTTGTGGTGTTTCCACCGGGTCTGTGATGTTTTCTTTCCCTAGGTCGCATCTTATAACATGACTGACCTTGTTCTTCAGTTGCATTTCTTTGTGTTCACACAAATCACTAAAGTAAAAAAAAAAATAACAAAGTTAAATAATAAGCCAGGTCAAAAAAAAAATAGAAAAACCAAGCCTGCTTTCATTCCCCGCTCCTGGAGCCCAGTCTGGTTATTAAGTCCACTGTAGATTTGTAAAAAAAAAAATCCAGTTATTAATTAATGTCCAGTTTAATTAAAACCCCTTACAATCCCTAAGCCAAAATCTCAAATCCAACATGACAATTAGAGATGAGCGAACCGAACCAGTAGAACCCGGATTTGAAATGAATTTCATAAAAAGTTTGGTTTGCTGCTATCTTAAACTTCACGATGGTGATTCATGGCGAAACATGGCGGGATTTCACCAGCACCACCTCACAGGGTCACATGGTCGCAGATTAAGAGGTCAGGGTAGCTAGGCTAATCAGTAGCCGATAGTCATGTGATGGGCTGACTATTCACCATTATCGAACTGGCTGTTGCAGAAAGGTCATTGCTCTTAGAGAAGGAACAGTTTAGGAACAGTTTAGGGCATTTTGAGCCACAGCATAGGGGAAAGTAAGGTACAGGAAAAGAAGTGGGCACAGTGAGATGTTGAAGGGGGAGTGTACTGCCTGCACTGGGATCTGCTGGTCATTGTAGTCCACCCTATGAAGGCCACATCTGTCTGGTTTAGCTGGTCCCTCTCTTGGGGAACTTGGGGTACACAGCGCCACAGTTTAAAAAAATCAATTGTTTTCCCCTGCCAAGAAATATTTTTTTGGGGGGGCAGCTTTGTTTTAGCTGTGCAGGCCATGTCTCACTCAAAGTTGGGGGATATTTTTCACAGGCCAAGCGATATTTTAGGGCACATCTGTCAAGTGTTTGTGACCGCTGCTTTTTTTTAAATACTAAATAAAATGTCTGGGAAAGTAAGGGATGGGAAAGGATGGCGTAGAGGAAAAGACATCCCTGCAATTAATTTTGCCACTAAGGACAAGGATATTGCTGCCAGAACCAACACTGGTCAGCAGCCATATGCCCAGGCCCAATGAAAGTAGCGCCAGCCATTTGCCCATGCCCAGCTATAGTAGTGGCAGCATCCATTTGCCCAGGCACACCACTGCTTAGTAGTAGCAGCAGCAGCAATGCATGCGGTGGTAGTAGTAGCAGCAGCAGGATTGTACATGGTAGTAGTAGCAGCATCAGCAAGTTATTGTTTATAATTTGAAGAATACATCCATTGTGGCCTGGTTGATTTGCTCTCGCTCATCTCAGGAGGAGGAAGACTCTGACGCAATGACTTAGAGCCAGGTTTCAGTGGATTCTTCCTCCACTACAGCTACACGTCACAGTAAACGAAGCCTATCTCTTCCATCCTCTATCTCTTTACTGCCCCACCCAGTGGGGCGCCAGCTTTGAAGTGTGTTGCAGAGGTGGTAGAGATGGAAGCGGTGTACGAGATGTATTGCAATGGCAGTGGGGGTGGTGGTAGATATGGTCATACTGACAGTTATAGAAGTGCTTGTGGTGTAGGGAGGCAAATAGACCATGATGAAACCTCAGAACAGGGAAGTGGCGAGTATCAGGAGAAGCAAGAGTAAGATGATGTCGTTTTGGACAGGAGCTGGGGATCAGGTAAAAAAAAAAGGGACATTGTCAGAGCAGAAGGGTACTTCTGGCACTGGCAGCAACAAAGAGCCTAGCCAAGGTAGGGCCAGATCATCCGCAAAACGGCGCAGGGCTAGGTCTGCTGGTATGGTCCACTCAGGAGCAGGTGACAGCAACACTTGTGCTGCTTTTGCAGAATACAGAATAAAGCCTGCCAGAGGAGAAGCAATGTCTGGTGGTGGTAGTGGGGGAGGGGTATGGCTTGCTCTGTATGGTGCTTTACCATGTGGCAATTAATTTGTACCTTCCCAGAGGAACAAAACCTGCAAGCAAAAAGTTAGCCATGACCATGGCACAAATCTAAGAACTAAGGCTCTATGTAAGCACTTGGGGGGGGGGGGGCATCACAAGGCTGCCTGGGACAATCATAATGTCTCGCAAATGCCCCATCAAAATCTTATTGCTCTTGCTGATGCTGATGCTGATGCTGCTGATGATAGTGCGGCTCCTATAACCTGTCTTCTGTCTAGTAGTCAGGCCTCATCCACAGGCAGTACAGTCTCAGTCTGGTCATCATCATCTAGTGCCCCTCTCCCATCTCATCAGTTATCCGTAATGGAATCTATATCCACCAGATAACAATATGCTCCATGTCATCAGTTGTGGTGCGGCTGAACTCACACCTGGCCAAGTTGTTGGTGGCGCAGTCGCTGCTATACCACCTGGTTGGGTCCACAGACTTTAGGAAACTAATGGGGTGCGCGCAGCCCAGGTGGAGTGTTTCCAGTCACCATTTCTTCTCCAACAAGGCCATCCTCTCCTTGCACAGTTACGTGGAAGAGAATGTGGCTCTGTCTATGCAACTGTCAGTGTGCAGCACAGTGCATGCTGAAGTAGCTATGGACAAGGGCAATACATGTGTGTCATGGCCCATAAAGTCAACCTTGTGCAGCACGATGCTCTGATGCAACAAGGTCAGGCATTAGTAACACCTTTGCGTTGGTGCTGATCCACTTAAGCGTTGGACACAGACGCCTATCCTCCTCTAGGGATGAGCGAATCGATCCGGACGAACCCGGATTCGATCCGAATTTCAGGAAAAATTCGATTCGGATCGAATCCGAATTTCCCCGCGATTCGATCACTCGAAGTTTTCCTTTAACATCCATTCATTTACATTACAGGCATTCTAAGATGGCGGGCGGGACATGTCTGGACATGTATCCCGCGCCAGTGCAAGCTGGGGCAGTCACATGCAGCCTATCAGCAGCCAGCAAGCCCGGTGACGTCACACAGCGGTATTTAACGGCGGCCATCTTGCTTTTCCTCATTTCTCTATTGCATTCGTGACAGACAGACAGAACGCTGTGTAGCTGAGGCAGTTAGACAGGCTGGAGACAGGCTGGAGACAGGGACAGACAGGGACAGGCTGGAGACAGGCAGGAGACAGGCAGGAGACAGACAGGAGACAGACAGAAAGCCAGGGAAAGGTAGGAAAAACGGAGCTGGCTGACAGGGAGATTTTTTTTTTTTCATCCAGCCTTTGTTAGCGTTTTCAGGCTGCTTATAGTAACTAACTGTGCATATATACTGAACTGATCTTAAGTCTGCTGTGAGGCATCCCATTCTGTGACTAAAGCAGCCTCTGTTTAAGACCATATAAGCATTTGCTCTAATCATATTTGAAATTAGGCCTGATAAAGACACTTTTGCTGGCCAAAGCACTACTGTACCCTGGCAGCTCGATTCCTGCCCGGGGCATCCCATTCTGTGACTAAAGCAGCCTCTGTTTAAGACCATATAAGCATTTGCTCTAATCATATTTGAAATTAGGCCTGATAAAGACACTTTTGCTGGCCAAAGCACTACTGTACCCTGGCAGCTCGATTCCTGCCCGGGGCATCCCATTCTGTGACTAAAGCAGCCTCTGTTTAAGACCATATAAGCATTTGCTCTAATCATATTTGAAATTAGGCCTGATAAAGACACTTTTGCTGGCCAAAGCACTACTGTACCCTGGCAGCTCGATTCCTGCCCGGGGCATCCCATTCTGTGACTAAAGCAGCCTCTGTTTAAGACCATATAAGCATTTGCTCTAATCATATTTGAAATTAGGCCTGATAAAGACACTTTTGCTGGCCAAAGCACTACTGTACCCTGGCAGCTCGATTCCTGCCCGGGGCATCCCATTCTGTGACTAAAGCAGCCTCTGTTTAAGACCATATAAGCATTTGCTCTAATCATATTTGAAATTAGGCCTGATAAAGACACTTTTGCTGGCCAAAGCACTACTGTACCCTGGCAGCTCGATTCCTGCCCGGGGCATCCCATTCTGTGACTAAAGCAGCCTCTGTTTAAGACCATATAAGCATTTGCTCTAATCATATTTGAAATTAGGCCTGATAAAGACACTTTTGCTGGCCAAAGCACTACTGTACCCTGGCAGCTCGATTCCTGCCCGGGGCATCCCATTCTGTGACTAAAGCAGCCTCTGTTTAAGACCATATAAGCATTTGCTCTAATCATATTTGAAATTAGGCCTGATAAAGACACTTTTGCTGGCCAAAGCACTACTGTACCCTGGCAGCTCGATTCCTGCCCGGGGCATCCCATTCTGTGACTAAAGCAGCCTCTGTTTAAGACCATATAAGCATTTGCTCTAATCATATTTGAAATTAGGCCTGATAAAGACACTTTTGCTGGCCAAAGCACTACTGTACCCTGGCAGCTCGATTCCTGCCCGGGGCATCCCATTCTGTGACTAAAGCAGCCTCTGTTTAAGACCATATAAGCATTTGCTCTAATCATATTTGAAATTAGGCCTGATAAAGACACTTTTGCTGGCCAAAGCACTACTGTACCCTGGCAGCTCGATTCCTGCCCGGGGCATCCCATTCTGTGACTAAAGCAGCCTCTGTTTAAGACCATATAAGCATTTGCTCTAATCATATTTGAAATTAGGCCTGATAAAGACACTTTTGCTGGCCAAAGCACTACTGTACCCTGGCAGCTCGATTCCTGCCCGGGGCATCCCATTCTGTGACTAAAGCAGCCTCTGTTTAAGACCATATAAGCATTTGCTCTAATCATATTTGAAATTAGGCCTGATAAAGACACTTTTGCTGGCCAAAGCACTACTGTACCCTGGCAGCTCGATTCCTGCCCGGGGCATCCCATTCTGTGACTAAAGCAGCCTCTGTTTAAGACCATATAAGCATTTGCTCTAATCATATTTGAAATTAGGCCTGATAAAGACACTTTTGCTGGCCAAAGCACTACTGTACCCTGGCAGCTCGATTCCTGCCCGGGGCATCCCATTCTGTGACTAAAGCAGCCTCTGTTTAAGACCATATAAGCATTTGCTCTAATCATATTTGAAATTAGGCCTGATAAAGACACTTTTGCTGGCCAAAGCACTACTGTACCCTGGCAGCTCGATTCCTGCCCGGGGCATCCCATTCTGTGACTAAAGCAGCCTCTGTTTAAGACCATATAAGCATTTGCTCTAATCATATTTGAAATTAGGCCTGATAAAGACACTTTTGCTGGCCAAAGCACTACTGTACCCTGGCAGCTCGATTCCTGCCCGGGGCATCCCATTCTGTGACTAAAGCAGCCTCTGTTTAAGACCATATAAGCATTTGCTCTAATCATATTTGAAATTAGGCCTGATAAAGACACTTTTGCTGGCCAAAGCACTACTGTACCCTGGCAGCTCGATTCCTGCCCGGGGCATCCCATTCTGTGACTAAAGCAGCCTCTGTTTAAGACCATATAAGCATTTGCTCTAATCATATTTGAAATTAGGCCTGATAAAGACACTTTTGCTGGCCAAAGCACTACTGTACCCTGGCAGCTCGATTCCTGCCCGGGGCATCCCATTCTGTGACTAAAGCAGCCTCTGTTTAAGACCATATAAGCATTTGCTCTAATCATATTTGAAATTAGGCCTGATAAAGACACTTTTGCTGGCCAAAGCACTACTGTACCCTGGCAGCTCGATTCCTGCCCGGGGCATCCCATTCTGTGACTAAAGCAGCCTCTGTTTAAGACCATATAAGCATTTGCTCTAATCATATTTGAAATTAGGCCTGATAAAGACACTTTTGCTGGCCAAAGCACTACTGTACCCTGGCAGCTCGATTCCTGCCCGGGGCATCCCATTCTGTGACTAAAGCAGCCTCTGTTTAAGACCATATAAGCATTTGCTCTAATCATATTTGAAATTAGGCCTGATAAAGACACTTTTGCTGGCCAAAGCACTACTGTACCCTGGCAGCTCGATTCCTGCCCGGGGCATCCCATTCTGTGACTAAAGCAGCCTCTGTTTAAGACCATATAAGCATTTGCTCTAATCATATTTGAAATTAGGCCTGATAAAGACACTTTTGCTGGCCAAAGCACTACTGTACCCTGGCAGCTCGATTCCTGCCCGGGGCATCCCATTCTGTGACTAAAGCAGCCTCTGTTTAAGACCATATAAGCATTTGCTCTTATCATATTTGAAATTAGGCCTGATAAAGACACTTTTGCTGGCCAAAGCACTACTGTACCCTGGCAGCTCGATTCCTGCCCGGGGCATCCCATTCTGTGACTAAAGCAGCCTCTGTTTAAGACCATATAAGCATTTGCTCTTATCATATTTGAAATTAGGCCTGATAAAGACACTTTTGCTGGCCAAAGCACTACTGTACCCTGGCAGCTCGATTCCTGCCCGGGGCATCCCATTCTGTGACTAAAGCAGCCTCTGTTTAAGACCATATAAGCATTTGCTCTTATCATATTTGAAATTAGGCCTGATAAAGACACTTTTGCTGGCCAAAGCACTACTGTACCCTGGCAGCTCGATTCCTGCCCGGGGCATCCCATTCTGTGACTAAAGCAGCCTCTGTTTAAGACCATATAAGCATTTGCTCTAATCATATTTGAAATTAGGCCTGATAAAGACACTTTTGCTGGCCAAAGCACTACTGTACCCTGGCAGCTCGATTCCTGCCCGGGGCATCCCATTCTGTGACTAAAGCAGCCTCTGTTTAAGACCATATAAGCATTTGCTCTTATCATATTTGAAATTAGGCCTGATAAAGACACTTTTGCTGGCCAAAGCACTACTGTACCCTGGCAGCTCGATTCCTGCCCGGGGCATCCCATTCTGTGACTAAAGCAGCCTCTGTTTAAGACCATATAAGCATTTGCTCTTATCATATTTGAAATTAGGCCTGATAAAGACACTTTTGCTGGCCAAAGCACTACTGTACCCTGGCAGCTCGATTCCTGCCCGGGGCATCCCATTCTGTGACTAAAGCAGCCTCTGTTTAAGACCATATAAGCATTTGCTCTAATCATATTTGAAATTAGGCCTGATAAAGACACTTTTGCTGGCCAAAGCACTACTGTACCCTGGCAGCTCGATTCCTGCCCGGGGCATCCCATTCTGTGACTAAAGCAGCCTCTGTTTAAGACCATATAAGCATTTGCTCTAATCATATTTGAAATTAGGCCTGATAAAGACACTTTTGCTGGCCAAAGCACTACTGTACCCTGGCAGCTCGATTCCTGCCCGGGGCATCCCATTCTGTGACTAAAGCAGCCTCTGTTTAAGACCATATAAGCATTTGCTCTTATCATATTTGAAATTAGGCCTGATAAAGACACTTTTGCTGGCCAAAGCACTACTGTACCCTGGCAGCTCGATTCCTGCCCGGGGCATCCCATTCTGTGACTAAAGCAGCCTCTGTTTAAGACCATATAAGCATTTGCTCTTATCATATTTGAAATTAGGCCTGATAAAGACACTTTTGCTGGCCAAAGCACTACTGTACCCTGGCAGCTCGATTCCTGCCCGGGGCATCCCATTCTGTGACTAAAGCAGCCTCTGTTTAAGACCATATAAGCATTTGCTCTAATCATATTTGAAATTAGGCCTGATAAAGACACTTTTGCTGGCCAAAGCACTACTGTACCCTGGCAGCTCGATTCCTGCCCGGGGCATCCCATTCTGTGACTAAAGCAGCCTCTGTTTAAGACCATATAAGCATTTGCTCTAATCATATTTGAAATTAGGCCTGATAAAGACACTTTTGCTGGCCAAAGCACTACTGTACCCTGGCAGCTCGATTCCTGCCCGGGGCATCCCATTCTGTGACTAAAGCAGCCTCTGTTTAAGACCATATAAGCATTTGCTCTAATCATATTTGAAATTAGGCCTGATAAAGACACTTTTGCTGGCCAAAGCACTACTGTACCCTGGCAGCTCGATTCCTGCCCGGGGCATCCCATTCTGTGACTAAAGCAGCCTCTGTTTAAGACCATATAAGCATTTGCTCTTATCATATTTGAAATTAGGCCTGATAAATACACTTTTGCTGGCCAAAGCACTACTGTACCCTGGCAGCTCGATTCCTGCCCGGGGCATCCCATTCTGTGACTAAAGCAGCCTCTGTTTAAGACCATATAAGCATTTGCTCTTATCATATTTGAAATTAGGCCTGATAAAGACACTTTTGCTGGCCAAAGCACTACTGTACCCTGGCAGCTCGATTCCTGCCCGGGGCATCCCATTCTGTGACTAAAGCAGCCTCTGTTTAAGACCATATAAGCATTTGCTCTAATCATATTTGAAATTAGGCCTGATAAAGACACTTTTGCTGGCCAAAGCACTACTGTACCCTGGCAGCTCGATTCCTGCCCGGGGCATCCCATTCTGTGACTAAAGCAGCCTCTGTTTAAGACCATATAAGCATTTGCTCTTATCATATTTGAAATTAGGCCTGATAAAGACACTTTTGCTGGCCAAAGCACTACTGTACCCTGGCAGCTCGATTCCTGCCCGGGGCATCCCATTCTGTGACTAAAGCAGCCTCTGTTTAAGACCATATAAGCATTTGCTCTAATCATATTTGAAATTAGGCCTGATAAAGACACTTTTGCTGGCCAAAGCACTACTGTACCCTGGCAGCTCGATTCCTGCCCGGGGCATCCCATTCTGTGACTAAAGCAGCCTCTGTTTAAGACCATATAAGCATTTGCTCTAATCATATTTGAAATTAGGCCTGATAAAGACACTTTTGCTGGCCAAAGCACTACTGTACCCTGGCAGCTCGATTCCTGCCCGGGGCATCCCATTCTGTGACTAAAGCAGCCTCTGTTTAAGACCATATAAGCATTTGCTCTAATCATATTTGAAATTAGGCCTGATAAAGACACTTTTGCTGGCCAAAGCACTACTGTACCCTGGCAGCTCGATTCCTGCCCGGGGCATCCCATTCTGTGACTAAAGCAGCCTCTGTTTAAGACCATATAAGCATTTGCTCTTATCATATTTGAAATTAGGCCTGATAAAGACACTTTTGCTGGCCAAAGCACTACTGTACCCTGGCAGCTCGATTCCTGCCCGGGGCATCCCATTCTGTGACTAAAGCAGCCTCTGTTTAAGACCATATAAGCATTTGCTCTTATCATATTTGAAATTAGGCCTGATAAAGACACTTTTGCTGGCCAAAGCACTACTGTACCCTGGCAGCTCGATTCCTGCCCGGGGCATCCCATTCTGTGACTAAAGCAGCCTCTGTTTAAGACCATATAAGCATTTGCTCTAATCATATTTGAAATTAGGCCTGATAAAGACACTTTTGCTGGCCAAAGCACTACTGTACCCTGGCAGCTCGATTCCTGCCCGGGGCATCCCATTCTGTGACTAAAGCAGCCTCTGTTTAAGACCATATAAGCATTTGCTCTTATCATATTTGAAATTAGGCCTGATAAAGACACTTTTGCTGGCCAAAGCACTACTGTACCCTGGCAGCTCGATTCCTGCCCGGGGCATCCCATTCTGTGACTAAAGCAGCCTCTGTTTAAGACCATATAAGCATTTGCTCTAATCATATTTGAAATTAGGCCTGATAAAGACACTTTTGCTGGCCAAAGCACTACTGTACCCTGCCAGCTCGATTCCTGCCCGGGGCATCCCATTCTGTGACTAAAGCAGCCTCTGTTTAAGACCATATAAGCATTTGCTCTTATTATATTTATATTATAAGACACTTTTGCTGGGCATAGGCTTACTGCTGCCTGCCAGGTGCACTTCTGTTGAGGCATCCCATTCTGTAACATAGCATACCCCTCTTTATTTACACTAAGCAGCTCTCTTATTTACACTAAGCAGGCCTGTTGGAGGCTGAGTGTTACTGCTCACTTTTGGTGTGTATTATATTCTGTTTCATATAGACCCACCGCTGCCCGGGGTTTTTTTAAATATCACCTACTACCACGCCAGTTAGACTATGTCGGGCAGACAAGTGCCTGGAAGTGAAAAGAGGAGTGGCAGAGGCCAAGATTCCGCAGGAAGAGCTCGCATCAGACTGGGGGCCAGTAGCAGCAGGAGTCACGCTGAGAGACCTAATCTGCCAGTATCTGCTAGCGGTCGGGTCTCCACCAGTAACGCATCTGCCGTGGTAGATTGGTTGACGCGCTCATCAACAACATCATCACAACTTACGTCTGAGACCCCCAGTCTAGGGTCGGTAGGTTCCTCTGACACAACCCTGAGTTGGCATGCCCCGAGAGCAGTCCCTGTCCTCCCATTGCCTCTGGCCTACGCCGTTCCCTCCCCCAGCGACGTATCCTATGCTTTGGGTTCAGCTCCACTCTTTAGTGAGGAGGACCATCAGATAGAGGACAGTCAGCAGCTACTGCCCAGCCAAGAAATGGAGGTGGCTTCTTTAGCTAGGCAGACAAATAGTGATGTGGACAGTGTCGTGGGTGCTGCGAGCGTTCCAGCTCCTGCGCCAGACACTGTTGACGAATCCACGAACATCAGTGACGTACAGCCACAACCCGGTGATGATGATGATGATGACGATGAAGCCGATCGCACTTGGGAGCCGGGTGATGAAGGGGCTTCATCGTCATCATCAGGAGAAGAGGGGTGCAGGTTGCCCCGGAGTCAGCAGCTGAGGCAGCAAAGTGGTAGCAGTCAGCATGGGGGCACAATTCCAAAGGCTGGAGCCGGCCGGGGCCGGGGCCGGGGTAGAGCACCTGCTGTGCGGCAGTCTACCTTATCGGGAGGTAGTGGAGCAGGGGTTCCTGGAGTTGGCAACAGCAGCAGTGAATCAGTGAGGCCAGGGGGTGGGAAAAGTAGCTACTCGGCAGTGTGGCAGTTTTTCCTGAGGCATCCGCAGGAGGGTAACATGGCCACATGCAAGATATGTAGGCAAAAGGTGAAGCGTGGCCAGGGTCCAAATGTTGGCACCACGGCCCTGCGTCAACATATGATGCGTCACCATAAAACGACCTGGGAGAACCGAGGCTCCCAAGGGGTGGTCCAGTCTGCTTCCTCACCAAGTGAGCTCCCAATTTCTGCCAGCCAAGGCTCCAGCACCTCAGCCGAAGGCAGCTGTGCGTCACACCCATCCTCTGTCGCTCCTGCTCCTCCTCCTCCTCCTCCAAGTCATGCATCCCGCCAGCAATCCATCAGCGAAGCCATGTCCAAGAGACAGCAGTATGCGCCCACTCATCCTACAGCGCAGAAGCTGAATGTGCTCCTGTCCAAGTTGCTGGTGCTGCAGTCGCTCCCTTTTCAGGTGGTGGAATCTGCACCTTTCAGAGAACTGATGGCTTGTGCCGAGCCGAGGTGGAGAGTCCCAAGCCGTCATTTCTTTGCCAAGAAGGCAGTACCAGCGCTGCACACTTTTGTTGAACAGAAGGTGGGCCAGTCCTTGAGCCTGTCGGTGTGTAGCAAAATACATGGCAGCGCCGACATCTGGAGCTGTAACTACGGTCAGGGGCAGTACATGTCGTTTACGGCCCACTGGGTGAATGTGGTCCCTTTGCAGCAGCAACTTGGACAGGTCACGCCGCTTCGGCCTCCGCGCTCTCTGCCCATTGGGCCTGTGACACCGTGCGACTCGGCCTCCTCATCCTCCGCCATCTCCTCACCCTCCACTGTAGGCTCAAGTCTCAGTGCCCCTCCAGTCTACCATGTGTGCAGGGCACGGAGGTGTCACGCAGTGCTTCACATGGTTTGTCTTGGCGAACGGAGTCACACAGGGGAGGAACTGCTTAAATGTATTCATCAGGAAATCCAAACATGGCTTACTCCGAGAAAACTTAAAATGGGAATCATGGTTACCGACAATGGGAAGAACATTTTGTCTGCGCTGCGCCAAGGAAGCCTGACCCATGCCCCCTGCATGGCTCACGTCTTCAATCTGGTTGTCAAGCGGTTTCTGAAGTGTTCCCCCCATCTGCAGGACATCCTAACAACTTCACGGAAACTTTGCATGCACTTCAGCCACTCCTACACTGCCAAACACACCCTTCTTGAGCTACAGCGTCAGAATGGTATCCCCCAACATAGTCTGATTTGCGATGTTTCCACCCGTTGGAATTCCACCCTTCACATGTTGGACCGATTATATGAACAGAGAAAAGCCATCACGGATTTCCTGATGATCCAAGCAGATAGGGGGACTCCCCTGTGTAACTTCAATGTCAACCAGTGGCAGCTCATACGTGACACCTGCCGTTTGCTCAGGCCCTTTGAGGAAGCCACTTTATTTGTCAGTCGGCAGGATTACGGGATGAACGACGTGATTCCACTGCTTCATGTACTGCAGCACATGTTGGAAACCATGGCTGGTCAGGGCACTGGAGACATGGCGTTTACATCTTACGGCCACATGAACCCCCTTGGAGCTGAACTGGAGGAGGAGGAGGAGGAAGAGGAGGAGGAGGAGTTGCCCAGCGAAACACAGTTTAGGCTTGGCGAAATGGCTGGTTTATCTAGTCAGCGGACAGGAGAGGAGGAGCAGGAGCAGCCAGAGGAGCTAGAGGTTTTTGAGGAAGGAGAGACAGAGGACCCGGGCACACCGTGGCAGTATGCAGTGGAGATGGAGACAGGTAGTCCATCCGAGTCACTTGCGCAAATGGCACGAAGCATGCTCACGTGCTTGCGTAGTGACCCCAGAATTGTTTCCATCTGTCGGCGGGATGACTTCTGGCTGTCCACCTTATTGGACCCTCGCTTCCGGCACAAAATGGGGGCATTTTTTAAACCCACCGAGAGGGAGGACAAACTCAACTACTACAAAGACATTCTACGTAGGCAGTTGGCCGATGCCTATCTGCGCCATGGTCCATACTCTCGCAGGTCTGACTCGAGGGGACCTCTGCGCTCACCTTCCACTGCCATGGCCGCTGGGGGGGTTGGCAGCAGCAGCAGCAGAAGCTCCATCAGCAGCAGCAGCCTCAGTCTTCAGTCGCTAATGAGTAGCTTTCTACACCCGCATAGTGAGGCTACTCATGAGCAGCAGGAAGACCTGGAGCAGGACCTGAACCAGCAGGTCATGTCATACTTTGACATGACCATGCCAACACACCTTGAGGATCCGCTGGACTTCTGGGCAGCCAAACTTGATTTGTGGCCGCAACTAGCAGAGTTTGCCCTGGAAAAGCTGTCCTGCCCGGCAAGTAGCGTGCCATCTGAGCGGGTGTTTAGTGCGGCGGGGGCCATAGTTACGGCGAGGAGAACTCGTCTGTCAACTAAAAATGTGGAGAGACTCACCTTTGTCAAAATGAATCAGGGATGGATCAGCCAGGATTTCCACCCACCAATGCCTGATGCATGCGACTAGATTCAGCATGGTGCCACGTTTTACACTTTCCAAATGGTGCAAAACATATTTATGTCTTTAGGCCATTTTTTGGGCTCCTGCTGCTGCTACTGTCAACTCCTGCCAACTCCAGGGTGTGATTCATCCAATTTTTGGGCTCCTGAAGCCAACTCCAGTGTATATTTGGGCTCCTGCTGCTGCTACTGTCAACTCCTGCCAACTCCAGGCTGTGATTCATCCAATTTTTGGGCTCCTGAAGCCAACTCCAGTGTATATTTGGGCTCCTGCTGCTGCTGCTGCCAACTTCTGCCAACTCCAGGGTGTGATTCATCCAATTTTTGGGCTCCTGAAGCCAACTCCAGTGTATATTTGGGCTCCTGCTGCTGCTGCTGCCAACTTCTGCCAACTCCAGGGTGTGATTCATCCAATTTTTGGGCTCCTGAAGCCAACTCCAGTGTATATTTGGGCTCCTGCTGCTGCTGCTGCCAACTTCTGCCAACTCCAGGGTGTGATTCATCCAATTTTTGGGCTCCTGAAGCCAACTCCAGTGTATATTTGGGCTCCTGCTGCTGCTGCTGCCAACTTCTGCCAACTCCAGGGTGTGATTCATCCAATTTTTGGGCTCCTGAAGCCAACTCCAGTGTATATTTGGGCTCCTGCTGCTGCTGCTGCCAACTTCTGCCAACTCCAGGGTGTGATTCATCCAATTTTTGGGCTCCTGAAGCCAACTCCAGTGTATATTTGGGCTCCTGCTGCTGCTACTGTCAACTCCTGCCAACTCCAGGGTGTGATTCATCCAATTTTTGGGCTCCTGAAGCCAACTCCAGTGTATATTTGGGCTCCTGCTGCTGCTGCTGCCAACTTCTGCCAACTCCAGGGTGTGATTCATCCAATTTTTGGGCTCCTGAAGCCAACTCCAGTGTATATTTGGGCTCCTGCTGCTGCTGCTGCCAACTTCTGCCAACTCCAGGGTGTGATTCATCCAATTTTTGGGCTCCTGAAGCCAACTCCAGTGTATATTTGGGCTCCTGCTGCTGCTGCTGTCAACTCCTGCCAACTCCAGGGTGTGATTCATCCAATTTTTGGGCTCCTGAAGCCAACTCCAGTGTATATTTGGGCTCCTGCTGCTGCTGCTGCCAACTTCTGCCAACTCCAGGGTGTGATTCATCCAATTTTTGGGCTCCTGAAGCCAACTCCAGTGTATATTTGGGCTCCTGCTGCTGCTGCTGTCAACTCCTGCCAACTCCAGGGTGTGATTCATCCAATTTTTGGGCTCCTGAAGCCAACTCCAGTGTATATTTGGGCTCCTGCTGCTGCTGCTGTCAACTCCTGCCAACTCCAGGGTGTGATTCATCCAATTTTTGGGCTCCTGAAGCCAACTCCAGTGTATATTTGGGCTCCTGCTGCTGCTGCTGCCAACTTCTGCCAACTCCAGGGTGTGATTCATCCAATTTTTGGGCTCCTGAAGCCAACTCCAGTGTATATTTGGGCTCCTGCTGCTGCTGCTGCCAACTTCTGCCAACTCCAGGGTGTGATTCATCCAATTTTTGGGCTCCTGAAGCCAACTCCAGTGTATATTTGGGCTCCTGCTGCTGCTACTGTCAACTCCTGCCAACTCCAGGGTGTGATTCATCCAATTTTTGGGCTCCTGAAGCCAACTCCAGTGTATATTTGGGCTCCTGCTGCTGCTGCTGCCAACTTCTGCCAACTCCAGGGTGTGATTCATCCAATTTTTGGGCTCCTGAAGCCAACTCCAGTGTATATTTGGGCTCCTGCTGCTGCTGCTGCCAACTTCTGCCAACTCCAGGGTGTGATTCATCCAATTTTTGGGCTCCTGAAGCCAACTCCAGTGTATATTTGGGCTCCTGCTGCTGCTGCTGTCAACTCCTGCCAACTCCAGGGTGTGATTCATCCAATTTTTGGGCTCCTGAAGCCAACTCCAGTGTATATTTGGGCTCCTGCTGCTGCTGCTGCCAACTTCTGCCAACTCCAGGGTGTGATTCATCCAATTTTTGGGCTCCTGAAGCCAACTCCAGTGTATATTTGGGCTCCTGCTGCTGCTGCTGTCAACTCCTGCCAACTCCAGGGTGTGATTCATCCAATTTTTGGGCTCCTGAAGCCAACTCCAGTGTATATTTGGGCTCCTGCTGCTGCTGCTGTCAACTCCTGCCAACTCCAGGGTGTGATTCATCCAATTTTTGGGCTCCTGAAGCCAACTCCAGTGTATATTTGGGCTCCTGCTGCTGCTGCTGTCAACTCCTGCCAACTCCAGGGTGTGATTCATCCAATTTTTGGGCTCCTGAAGCCAACTCCAGTGTATATTTGGGCTCCTGCTGCTGCTGCTGCCAACTTCTGCCAACTCCAGGGTGTGATTCATCCAATTTTTGGGCTCCTGAAGCCAACTCCAGTGTATATTTGGGCTCCTGCTGCTGCTGCTGCCAACTTCTGCCAACTCCAGGGTGTGATTCATCCAATTTTTGGGCTCCTGAAGCCAACTCCAGTGTATATTTGGGCTCCTGCTGCTGCTGCTGTCAACTCCTGCCAACTCCAGGGTGTGATTCATCCAATTTTTGGGCTCCTGAAGCCAACTCCAGTGTATATTTGGGCTCCTGCTGCTGCTGCTGCCAACTTCTGCCAACTCCAGGGTGTGATTCATCCAATTTTTGGGCTCCTGAAGCCAACTCCAGTGTATATTTGGGCTCCTGCTGCTGCTGCTGCCAACTTCTGCCAACTCCAGGGTGTGATTCATCCAATTTTTGGGCTCCTGAAGCCAACTCCAGTGTATATTTGGGCTCCTGCTGCTGCTGCTGTCAACTCCTGCCAACTCCAGGGTGTGATTCATCCAATTTTTGGGCTCCTGAAGCCAACTCCAGTGTATATTTGGGCTCCTGCTGCTGCTGCTGTCAACTCCTGCCAACTCCAGGGTGTGATTCATCCAATTTTTGGGCTCCTGAAGCCAACTCCAGTGTATATTTGGGCTCCTGCTGCTGCTGCTGTCAACTCCTGCCAACTCCAGGGTGTGATTCATCCAATTTTTGGGCTCCTGAAGCCAACTCCAGTGTATATTTGGGCTCCTGCTGCTGCTGCTGCCAACTTCTGCCAACTCCAGGGTGTGATTCATCCAATTTTTGGGCTCCTGAAGCCAACTCCAGTGTATATTTGGGCTCCTTCTGCCCCTCATAGTGATGCCACTTCAACTCTCTGCAATTGTGCCGCTCTGCGATTCTATTAGCGATGCCTCTGATCTGCATGTGATATTTCTTAAAAGTATTATTTAACTAACCCAGCACGCATCCTGTGCGTGTTACAGCAAGGCTGAATGGTTTACAACCCTATTGAGGCTGTAGGAGGCTCAGAAATAGCCGTTTTTAATAGCGATTCGTCGCGAATTTATTCGAGTCGAAACGATTTTTGTCGGAAAATTCGGCGAATCAGTCGAATCGAATTTTTCAAAAGTTCGCTCATCTCTATCCTCCTCCTTCTCCTCCTGAACAGACTGGAGACCCTCCTCCTCCACCATCCTTTCATCACTGCAAGGCACAGTGCTGCCATGCCGTATTACACATGCTGAGCCTGGGTGAGAAAAGTTACACTGCCGAGGAGTTGCTGCCGTGCGTGTATGAGGAAATCTCCTGCTCTCCTGAAAAACATATGTTAGTCTGGCAGTTGTTCTGGACATGTCCAGGAGGATATGCGTTCGGTATAGCCGAGCCTATGCCTTCAAACAAGCTCTCCTAAACTTGCAGCACTATAATGATCTTACTGAAAACTGTCTAATCTGCGATGTCCCCACATGCTAGAATTCCACCCTACATATGCTGGACTGCCTCTACCACCAGCACAAAGCGGTGAACAATTTCTTCATGCAGCAAATGACCAGTTTTTCCAGCCATTGTTATTTTCAGCTCCGCCATTGGCAGATGATCACATGTCGCATGCTGAGTTCTTTTGAAGAGGCAACAAGATTTGTCAGCAAGGACAACAGTAAAATTAATGATGTTATGCCACTGATATTCATTTAGGAGCAAAAGCTCAAAGCCATGATTCAGCAAGGGATGAAGGAAGGATCCCTTCTGTCTCCTTGCTCTTTGAATTTACAAGAGGAGGTGAAGGAGGAAATCAGACCCCAGAAGGCGGATTTGGAGATGGAAACAACCAACTTGTCACAGGAAGGGATAGTGGAGGAGGCACACAATGATGACGATGATGATGACGACAGGCATAGTGATGGTGATGATGATCAAACATGGCAATATGGGGTGGAGCTGGAACCAACCAGGCCCTCAGAAATGCTGGCGAGGAAGGCGAGCTGTAGCCTCGGATGCTTGTGCACTGACAGCAGGATTGTTAGCATGAAGCAAAAAGATGAGTACTGGATCGTTACACTCTTAGACCCTCAGTATAAAGCCAAAACGGGGTTATCTTTTACACCTTCCGAAAGGGAGGCAAACATAAAGACATGCGGCCAGCACACAACTCGCCCTTGTGAATAAGTTGTACAAGTTTTTGCATCCCATAAGCCCACCTGGCACACATCGTCATGGAAGGGATGTTTATCACCAGAAACACCACCACCTGAACAGCCAAGTGCACTCCTACCTCGACTGTGTCCTACCTCGACTGTGTCTTATTTACAGGAGATACACTGAGCTCAGACCCCCTTGAACTTCTGGGTGAGCAGATTGGACCTTTAGCCAGAGCTAGCACATTTTGCCATGGGGGTCCTCTCTTGTCCGCCCTCAAGTATAGCGTTGAAAAGGGTTTTCAGTGTGGCAGGGGGTGTCGTCATCCCTAAGTGGACAAGCATGGAAAAACTAACTTTTTTAAAGATGAATCAGGTGTGGATGGTTGATAATTTAAAAAACCCGGTATCTAATGCCACTGATTAGCATGACGCTACTACCACCAATAGCGCTGCCAGCCTGCTACCCTCTACTACTGCCAGGCCAACACACATACAGGTCAACCCTGTGATGTCCAAAATGGACACATTTTTCAAGGTTTGCAAAAAGCCATTGCTTCTCCTTCAGCTAAATTGTCAGGATGCCAAACCTCCCCCCCCCCCCTTTACAAGTTGGACAATTTTTGAGGGCTTGCCCGCTACTGACAGGCCTACACAACTACCACAGGTTTCCTGTGCCATGGCCTAGTCTGTCTTCAACAGCTGCAGCCTCTGCTAATGCTGCTACTATAACTACCAGCAACAGTGCCTCCACTGCCAGTCTGCCACTCCCTGCTACTGCCAGGCCAACACAAGTACAGTTAAACCCTGTGATGGCCAAAATTGGCACATTTTTCAGTGCTTGTAAAATGCCATTGCTTCTTCAACAGCTAAAATTTAAGGGTGCCAATCCGGCTGCTACCCCTGTTACCCCTGGGACAATCTTTTGAGGGCTTGCAAATACGGCAGTGGGTTATTGAAATGCTAATTAAGTTGTAGGTGATGTATATTTTAATTACCTTTAATAAGTATGCCCCCATCCATGGAGAATCTGAAAGGCTGCTGGAGACAGTCTGTCCCACTACCCGCCTGCCAAGAAGCTTGCTGAAATCAGCCTACCCCCCACCCGCATGCCGAGAAGATGGCTGGAAGCAGTCTGCCTTCTATATGCATGCTGAGAAGTCTTTTAAAGACAGCCTGCCCTCCCACCCATGTGCTGAGATGCAGCCACCAACCACCCACATACTGAGAAGCCAAATTGGGGAACGCATGTCCCCCTCCCGGAGTGCTGAAAAGCCCGCCCATCTGAGAAGGTGGCTGGAGGTACTCCGCATCAGGTAAGTTTATTTTTTTATACCCAGTTAAGGATGAGTGACTAGTAAAATTTCCATTTGGACTAACCCAAAATTCTTGGAAAATTGTTAGGAAGTTCTCTCTCGCAGCGACAATATCGTCCTGGTTAATAGATGTTTCTGCCCCTGTCAGTTCCTGGATCATGGTCTATCCAGATTTTTTAGCAGTCATAGTTCAAAATAGTAACATTAAAACTTATTTTTTACTAGAGATAAAATTTTCCATGTGGTTCTTCTTATTGGCCACTCTCCCGTGTTATTGCTAGTCTTGGTTCAGCTTCCCTAAACTTGTTAATCCTTGTTGGTTATTGTGTCCCCTGATCTCTATGCCCCTGATGCCCATGTATCAGCTTTCTATTTGCCTGTATTGTTGCTAGTGGCTAGTGTTAACCTGAGTCTTTACTCCTTTTGTTTCCGCAACCGCAAGATGGGCCACTCTTTTCATGTGCAATGCGTCGTGGGACCATTTCTGCACTTCCTCAATGTCTTGGCAGGATTTTACGGATCGTCCCACGATGAATTGATCTTGTGCACCTCCAGCTTGTACACACATATATTTTGAACGTGGAATGCTGAGTGGTGGTTGGCTTCTGGGTAAGTGTGTGTATTCTTGCATTTACACTGTTGTATGTTGTTCTCATCTGGGCCCCATTGTTGCCTATTTGTCTTCCTGGCCTCCCTCTGTACTCGTGTGTTCATATACCTATTTGCTGCCCCCATTTCCTGTGTTCCTAGTTTAAATCCTTGGCCGAAAGTGCAGAGCTCTGCAAGACTGTTTCAGCCAGAATTCACAGAGTCACTAATATTCTATGATAACATGTCTTTCTGGAATACCATGGGCCCCTGCACCAGTTTCAGACCTAGGGCTTATGGATGCCCAAGAGCTGTGGCAGCTATCTGTGGGATAATGAGTGCTGACTGCTGCATCTTTCTGCAATGTTGTGGCTGAGAATGCGGCTAGCATGGAGGAGTGGGTGGTGGAGGATGTCAGGGAGGATGATGAGGTCTTAGACCAGTGATATTCAACTAGCAGACGGGGTCCGAATGCGGACCTCGGTGCCAGATTTCCGAACCCCTGCCCTGACAGCCCTGCACTCAGTTGCTTCTGCATTTCTGTGCTCAGAGCTGCAACCTTGATGGGTGATGTAGTGCTTAGTCTCCATGACAGTGTCATGGCTCCCTGGCACCTAGCATTGTAATATGAAGTGCTGCACTGAGGGGAAGTAGCACAGCAAGGTGCAGTCATTGGTTTTCAGTCTCTTTGCCCTATCAAATCTTTTCCCCTCAGCTCAGCCCCATCCATTCCTGTCCCACCATCTTCTCCTCCTGCGCTCTGCCCTATCCCTGTCCCCCCAGCTATGTCCCATCCATCCCTGTTCCCCCAGCTTTTCCCCATCCATCCTTGTGCCCTCAGCTTTGCCCTAGTCATCCCTGTCCCTCTCAGCTCTGTCTCATCCATCCCTATCCACTCAGCTCTTTGCCTGTGGAATCTAGGGATGAGCGAACCGGTTCGGATGAACCGGAATTTGCTCTGAATTTCAGGGAAAATTCGATTCGGCACGAACCCGAATTTTTTTTGGTTCGTGCCGATCGAATTTTCCCTGAAATAAAAAAAAAAAATGCCGGCATGGTGGGAGCGGGCAGGCCGGCTACGCTGTCAGCGGGCGGCGGAAGCCGACCCGCTGACAGCGCAGCCGGCCTGCCCGCTCCCACCATGCCGGCATTTTTTAAAAAAGCAAACATTTAACTGCATGGTCGGAGCATGGAGGCCGGTGCCGCTCTCAGGCGCCCTCTGATGACGCGTCCTCTGATGACGCATCCTCTGATGACAGCTGAGAGCAGCGCCAGCCTCCATGCTCCGACCATGCAGGTAAGTGTTTGCTTTTTTAAAAAATGCCGGCATGGTGGGAGCGGGCAGGCCGGCTGCGCTGTCAGCGGGTCGGCTTCTGCCGCCCACTGACAGCGTAGCCGGCCTGCCCGCTCCCACCATGCCGGCATTTTCTTTTTTCAGATGAGCGATTCGTGAAAGTTCTATTCGGGCGAACCCCAATTTCTTGGGGAAATTCGGCGAATCGCCCGAATCGAACTTTCAAGAAGTTCGCTCATCTCTAGTGGAATCTATAGCCCTATCCCCAATGTGCTGCTTTCTAACACACCCCCCCCCCCATGCTACAGCCCTCTGCTCGGACCTTCACCTCTCATCGGATGCCTTTAAATGGACCTTTACAAGAAATGGTTGAGTACCCCTGTCCTAGACCATATGTGAACTGAAGGTCAGTTTGGAGGAAGAGTTGATGATCACACAGCCCCAGGCAGCCAGCAATAGAAGTAAAAGGGGGCAAACACTCAGTAGTCAGCCTATTACTGCCACTGCCCCAGGGGTTGAGCATGACTAGGCAGGCTCACTGGATCTCACAGAACTACCAAATAGCTACCTGCAAACACCTGAGTCTCCCTCTGTCTCAGCCTGCAGCTCCACCCCCACAACAACAAGGCTACCTGTCTCCTCCCAAAGCGAGAATGTGATCCCATGGAAGAATTCAGCTCTCCATGTCTCAAACTTTGGAGATCGCAGCCTTGACAAAGGGGCCGGGTTGCCCCGAAACGTAGGCAGGTTACACGATCAGGGTACCGCTGTTTTGGTAATGTTATGCTACATTGTTACTATGTACAGCTTATGACGGACGTCATGATTCAATATGCATTATATTTTCTGTTTGTGGCACTTTTGCGCATTTCTGGTATGATGTCTTCCATACATTATATATGCTGACCAGAATCTCTTTTCTGTCATTATATGCATTGCTAGAATATACCTGTTCTCTACCTTAACACATGGACATATAGTTCCATTCTTTGTGACATTCCTTAGGACCGATTGCACAACCACCTCACAATCTCTATGGGTAATTGTTCTTTGTCTCATTTTGATCATATCTACATAAATACTACTGTTATAGCTGAACTTTGCTCTTTCTTTGTTGAGGTGGTTACCGATCCTGGAGACTGGGAATACTGTGTACATAATCTGCATCCTTTTTGAGCCTATGTGAGATCATTATTGTATGAATTTTCAATACAATCTTTTATTTGCAATCTTCAAAACTGTGTGGTGTGCATTAGTCCAATTTCTTTTTATAGTTTCTAATAGAGGTTGTCAGGGGTTACACCTCAGGACTTTTTTTGCACCCAATTTAATTTATAGCTTTTTGCATTTGGTGTGCTTGACCTAACCTTTATGGTTTAATGTATCAAACTTTGGAGAGAAAGCGGAAGTTGTGCCGATCTCACCCAGAGGCCCTGGAACTAAATGGGAACATTTCAAAGTTGCTGGTCACATTCCGCCTGTTGGAGATGGACAGTTTTAAAGTGGACCAACACCCGATGCTGATCGGCCCAATCAGCCCGGGCCGATAAGCTCCCTGCCTGCGGGGCACTCCGATCGGGGGTGCCCCGCTGTGTGAAACCCCCCAGGACGCCCGTAAATCCTACCTGTTCCTCGTTTCAACGGCGCATGCGCGGGCCGCCACTGCCTCTCGCGCATACCTCTAGCAGGGCGAGGGCGCACTCCCTGTAAGAGGGACGCGCGAGAGGCGGCGGGCGCTCTCACCTTGTCTGTCGACGGACCTCGCTTGTCCGGCGGCGGTGATTGGTGGAGCGAGTAACGTGGGAGCGGGGTCAGGTGAGTTTTTGGGGCTTTCTGGGGGATTTCACACAGCGGGGTGCCCCGCGGAAGTGGACCAACACCCAGGATAGGGAAAATCCTGGGTGTTGGTCCACTTTAAGGATCTCATGATAGTGGCTCTCCCACAATATACTGTCCTCAGCTGCCACTACTTTTCTCGCCAGGCCATTCCCTGCCCTGCAGCAACAGCTTGTAAAAAAAAAAAATGGGCAGTGGGCAATGCCATTAATTCCAGTGTCCACCTCACCATGGACACGTCAACAAGTAAAATTGGGCAGGGACGTTACATCTCTCATGCCCACTGGGTAAATGTAGTGGTAGCTAGCACTGTGGCGCAGACCTTTAACCCACCCAGAATTGTAGGACATCAGTCGGTGCCTCCTGTAGCCTCCTCATCCTACTCTACTTCCTCCTCTGCTTCCTCCTCAAGCAGTCAGCCAAGCCCCTGCACCACCAATTTGTGTATTGCCATGGGGAAATGGCTGCATGCGGTGCTTAAACTCATCTGTCTGGGCGAAAGACCCCACACCGCCCAGGAGCTGTGGACCGGCATCCAGGACCAGATGGATGAGTGGCTGCTGCCGTTGGACCTTAAGCCTGGCAAGGTGGTGTGCAACAATAGGCTGAACCTTGTATCCCCCTTAGGCTGAGGCTTAGGCAGATTGACGCACATGCCATGCCTGGCGCACGTGCTCAACTCAGTTGTGCAGAGCTTCCTGGCCCGTTTTCCAGGGATGCCAAAGCAGCTGCATAAGGTGCTGAGCATGTGCTCATGCCTTTTACGTTCCCACCCCGCTGCTGCTCGCCTGTCTCCATTGCAGAGGAAACTATGCCCTCCCACCCACCACCTCGTATGTGACTTATTTCACGTTGTACATGCTGGAAATGCTGTTTGAGCATCAGCAGGCGATTTTGGCGTTCCAGCTCCAAAATGCCCGGGTGAGTCGAAGTGCAGACCAGCAGCATTTCACTACCAGTGAGTGGGCCTCCATGATGGACATCTGCAAGGTGCTGCAGAGCTTCCTGTACACCACCAATATGGTTAGTGCTGATGATGCCATAGTCAGTGCTACCATCCCCATCCTTTTGGAACAAACACTTCAGGCCATGACTGAGGAGGAGCCAGGAGGAAGGCCTATGGTCCACGCTGTCAGGGCTCGTGGCTCACAGGGCGGTTTGCTGGGCTGATAGCGGATGGCTACGCCAATGCCCAGCCAGAAGACAGTTTTGGAAGAATCGAAGGAGGAGGGGAAGGGGGAGGAGTGAGGAGGACTACTTTCTCTTACAACCGGGTGGCACCCAGCGCAGCTCACCGGCGCCACTGGAGCATGGCTGAAGGGAGGAGCAGGAGGAGGGGACACCTGACACTGGGGACAGCTTCTCCTTAACTCAGGGCAGCCTGGATCACAGGAGCCACTACATGCTCCAGTGCCTGCGCAGCGTTTGCAGGGTTGCCCGCATAGTCACCAGTGCTGATTACTGAAAACCCCGCTATAAGGGCAACATCACCTCCATGATTCCAACACCGGAGCAGGATCGAATAATGAGAGTGTTCAAATGCATGCTGGTGGACGCAATACTGGTTCCCAGGTGACTTTGAGGGTTCAGTGGTGGCACGAGGAGGAGGAGGAGCAAGCCACCAACACAAAATTGGTTCCGGCAGCACCTCACACACCCAGCACTATCGGATACTACGGCCCGTAGTACCAGGAGGCAGACTTTGACTCGCATGGTGGTCGGTGCGTCTCCTGGTACTGAGCGATGGGTCCTCCGTGTGCAATTTTTGGGTCGATAAATTGGAAACATGGCCAGAGCTTGCCCTCTGTGCCTTGGAGGTGCTGGACTGCCCTGCAGCACGTGTCTTATCAGATCGTGTATTCAGCACTGCAGGTGGTATCATCACCGACAAGAGGATCCGCCTATCCACAGCCAACGTGGACATCCTTACATTACTTAATATGAACCAGGCATAGATCCACGGGACTTGGGTGAGGCTGCACCTGAGGGACTGGTTAAAGTGCTTGCTACCTCCTCCTCTGCCTCTCATGCTTAAACAGCCACATCCACCCCCTGACCTCTAAAACCTGTATAAAAATGCAATTTCTCTTCTAAAACCATGTGAGAATGGTAATTCAACCCTAATATATCTGTGTTGCCCAATTATTTTTTCCATTTACATTACCTCGCTCCCTGCTTCTCTGCAACAAATGAAGACGTGTGCTTCCAACAGAAGGCCCCGGTGCGATCGTGCAGCCATCTTCTCAGCTCGAATATGCAACTGTCTGTGGCCCTCATAAGAAGAATTTCTTTGAAACAATCGCAGGCTGAATGGAGGTGGTGAATAAGGGGGCCCATACTGAAGTCAATACACAAGTCTCCATGAATATGTCCTGCAAGAAAAAGTTCTGCATTATCAGCACCTAATATTACATTAACGATACATTTGATAAACATACAACCTTCAATGGCAATAAATAATGTCACACAAATGTATAGATTACAGTTCACATTAAAATGCATAAATGACAAGACACTTTAAAAACACTGCTGCCAAAAACTCCTTATAATCTCCACAAAAAATGTATATATTATTATGTCAGCCAGTTAAGGTTATAAATAAGCTCCAGATTGGACAACAATTCCCAAATAAGCCCACAACGCCCTACATTTTTGTGCCCGCAAATCAAATCCTAATGGTATGTATACTAAATCCATATACATAAAAAATGAGTATATAATATAATAAAGTGAAATTGTGACAAATAAAGTGCAATAAACAACATTTAGAAAGTGACTGGTGCATAGAGGCCATACTTAACAATTGTATGACAATTATAAAAAAAAATCCCTAAATCAATTATCCTGAAAAAAAGTTAAACCATGTGAATTGCACAGAATATCCCAAAGGTGAGTATGCAACTATAACAAACGCCATTAAATATGAACCAATGCAATTGTGATTAATAACACTGAAAAAAGTGCAAGTGCCAGCAGCTGTTACCATACGATTACCAACAGATAAAGGGCAGTCCAAAATGACTAATGGTGGAAAGGGAGAAGCAGCGAACCACCCGCACATGCGGCTCCCGTGCCGCTTCCTGTCAAATCAAATGTAGGGGCTTGTCATTCCAGGGCTCGAGTGCTGAACAGCCAGCCCCCGCCCCTGACCATTATAAGGCCTTATAACTAATCACTACAATAATCACTACAATAATAATTGTGTGCTGTTCCACTGTGAAAATTCATTTATGGAATATTTCCCCTGCTAATCGTCATTACCATGTTCTTTTTCTATGTAATTATGCTGGTACATATTAGTACACTAAATAAAAGAATTAAAAAGAAATGGATCACCAAAATTAAAAAGTTCAGGGAGAACCCCCTGAGCCCCCCTTCGTTGGTGGAATCCTGCCATGTGACTAATGACATTACAGAAGGGGAGGGAGATTCAGGGGTACTGCCGGGGAAACCCGGACCATTCTCATCTGGAATGAGACTTTCTAATTGACCAGGCGATTAGACACAAAATACCACAATGCAAAAAATACCACCAGCAAAACAATTTTTTCAACCATAAAAGCTTAATCACTCCTCAGCTTCTTCAGAGCTTTACCAAGATGTGTTCTATTCCTGTATCTTTAACAATCTAAATTTAAGGATATTATAATAATGAAAATTTTTTCATAAAAATGCCAATCACATCTTAACTGTCACATATACAGGGTCGGATTTCGTATTGGTTGTATGGTCACTTTTAAAATTTCCCTCAGGTCCTGAGGTCTGCGCATTGTATATATGTTGTCTTTTTTTATTATTTGTATTTTTGTCTTTTTATTTTTAATTAAAATGTTCCAGCTAGGCACGAGCCTACCCTTTTGGAAATTGTAAAACTCCTAACATGGTTTATTTGAAGCTTTAAAAATGACACTGCTTTCTGAAAATTATATGACAGCTTTTAGATGTGTAACCCATAGACCGTAAGATGAATTGTACCTAATCCATTGTATGAACATAAAGTGTAACAAGGGTGAATGACTCACAATTAACTTGGAGTGCTGCATGGTGACAGTGTGTGAACCATCAGATTGCAAGCTTATTATATCTGATCGTTCAACAGCAGAACTGATCAGACTCTATTCGGGGTAAGTGTGGGGTGGAATCAGTGTGGATTACCTGTGCCCTGCTTGTATGTGGAGATGAGTGTGTAGGTGTGTGTGGTGACTGTCTCGATTACTCGACAGCAGAGTTTGATCAGATGGTGATTGAAGAGGATTCCACCATCCCGATTTAATTGTTTAAAAGTGTAGTTATGGTGGTGGTGGCAGCTTGTTATATTGGTGTGCGAGTGTTACTGCTGTAATTACTCTCTTTGCTGGAAGCAGCCAACACACACACATCGCGGATTGCTCGATGAAACCAAAGTAGAACAATTTACTTTGTGACATACAGTAACTGATTTCAAAATTCATTCTTACCTTTCTCAAACAATTGATGAAGCTTCTCCATAGGAAAGGTCAATACCTCATCATGAAAGACTGAATCAGTGCAAAAAAAATCGTCGATAAAACCTCGAGAGTGAAAGTCATGGAGGTGATAGTATTTCTTGGGTGTTGATTCCATTTCCTAAACTGCATCAACAGCAACACAGATGAGCTTCTGAGCGGAGTATCGGCAAGCTATATGGTGCATACACATCATCATTCTGTCATTCTGAAAGTCATTTGTCCTTTCCTGAGACAACAAACTATGCTTACAGAAGTTCAGCTGACTCCATTCTGTTTTTTTCTTTCTATAGACACACAGTTAATTAAATAAAATATTTTGAAATATGTTTGTTCAGCATTACTTAGAGGATAAATGATCCCAAGGTCCTGATGCAAAGGGCTTTCCCCCTGAGCTACTATAATTTATGGTGGGAAAAAACAGAAAACACTGGTGGGGTGGTCTCGTTTTTTTTGTGGTAGACCATTGAAATCAATGGCGGCTTTTGCCCACAATTTATTTTTTACCTTTTTATCTTTCATCTTTTACAATCTCATTATAAAAATGAAAAAATGTCAATAAAATTGCAATGACAATCATATTTTAACTGTCACATACACAGTGTCAGAGAACACATTGTTTGTATGATCACCTCTAAATTTGCCCTCAGGTCCTCTGTTAGTTTACAACAGTTTTTCTGCACAATAGGCTCGATTCGTTCACGTTCGTCCGGACTTCCATAGCTGTCTGTAAAAGTTTTGGTGGGTGTTTGTCATTTTTTTGCTTTTTTCATTCATTATTTATTCGTACGAACGTTCGGGAATGCGCTTTCGATGAACGGAAGCAAATCGGAACATTTCCGTTAGTTCGGATCATTTTTCAAACAAAATCAGAAATTTTTTGTACGTTCAGATAACTTCCGTTGTTGGGATGGGTTTCCGTCTGATTCAGAGAGCTGATTTCCGATGGACCACCACCCTATAAATCCGTTTCATTTCCAATCCACTTACAGGACCTTTGAGGGCTCGGATTGCTATTGTTGAACATGTTTTGTGGCTATGTGGAGGAGTCTGCGCGCCTTTAGCACCAAGACATTGCATGTATCAGCATGACCGAGGCCATAAATTGTATAGCAATGCATACCTGAATCAATACATTTCATGTATGCCTTATAGAAACATTTTAATGCTGACCTAAATTAGTCCTTAGCATGTAAACATTTATTTTTCCACACATCCATATAATTGCTATATTTTTTTAGACTTATGTCCTTTGTGAATTATATTTGGATTGTTGATCTTGAATCTTAATGTGTTGTAGGAGTTATTGTTTTAGTTGGTTACCTTTACTTTGTGTTTTGAAGTCCAGATTTAGGTGTTTGGACCATACAGGGGGGGCACTGCAGTATGACCCCAACAAGGTTATACCAACATTTTAATTTAAGTTTTTTAACAGGGCCCACACGTGCCAGAGTGGCACAACTGAGTGTCAGGGTCCTTCAGTTGGTGGGCGAGATGCAGCAGCTGCGCAACTCGTTGGGGACCACAGATGAAGAATAATGTTCAGTGGCCTGCCATTGCTATGTATTTTGTTTTTTTATAGTTGTTAAAATGTAAAATTTTCAAAATTTTATACATTTTATATTTTATTATGGCATACCAAAAAAAATGTTACATTGTCATTTCATTTACAAAATACATTAACACAAAACTAATGGGCCCAGAAATATTTAAAGATGAATATTCACATGACCGAGAAGTGGTTTGGGTGAGCTTTAAGGGTCCAAAAGGGAAGATGGAGGATAGTGCTAAGTGATTTAGCTAAACATTGTAGTAGAAGTGAGGGTGGCAAATATGTAGGCGAGCACTTTAATGAGTTAAGTTTGTAGTGCTCAGGCGCAAGATTGTAAGGATTTCTGTCTGGACGATTATTTATTGAAAAAAGGGAAACAGAAACTAACGGGAAACGTAAAGGATTCGTTGGAGGATACGATGGGAAAAGGGCAAAAACGAAAGCCTACGTTGTAACATGTGAAAATGAAACGGAAAAGTATGGATGGAAAATGACATCCTCGTATTCGTAATCTGCCGTGCGAACGGACGGAAACTTTACAGAAGGTTTTCAATGCATGCATAGAATCGCTCGTACACTTATATGAGAGGGGAAACATTTCCAAAATAAAACAGATCGGAACTAAAACTGAAGTTTTATTTTGTCTCTCTGAATCGAGTCTATTGTATGTACCACATTTTTGCCCTATAAGACGCACATATTTTACCCAAAAGAGTGCTTTGGGGGGGGGGGGGGGGGTTATATCAGTGCATCTTATCTGTCAAATGTAAAAAAACACAATTTAAAAATGTAAACTCACATCCTTCTGTCCTGATGGTTTAGCACCTTGAGAAAGTGGCACAGTTGGCCACAGAACGCGTGAGTGGTGAGATTCTATATGTGGTCCAGCAGGGGTGATTTCCCTTATCACTGCATGGGTTTTTGTCTCAGATAGTTTTGCTGTGTTCATTAGGCACATGTGGGCATTTAGCACATTAAGCACTTTAGCACTTTTTGTCCGCAACATTGCACTTTTTTATTAGCACTTTAGGTCAGGTATAGAGGATTGAATTGTAATCATTAAATTGTATATAGAGTATGAATTTTGGGAGTTATAATGAGGGCTCCTTGCTGTGGCCTGGTTTGTGTGTAAATGTTTTTTAAAGAAAGTCTGTGATTGTATTTATGTGTATGTTTGTGGCTTTTTAATATACCAATGAATTAAAGATGATTATATAGATTTGATCAAATTGTTGATTATTGAGGGACATTTGGTGCCATCCTGGGCATCCCATTTATGGTCTACTGGGACCGTTATTGTTTATATTACTTCTGTCCTGACGTCCCCGCCATTCGTGCTATCCCACAGTCCGCATTGTCTTCACTGCTGCAGCTTCTTCTTCGGTGGCTACTGCACACACATCGTACACACATGGCTCCATTCATTGGGTGGGTGTGGCCAACGCTCGAGTCATTCAAATTCAAAGAAGACTAAATCAGTAGGTGCCCTAATTAATGATAATGGGGAAATGGTCACTGCGGATGAAAAGAAGGTGGAGCTGTTAAATTGATTCTTTAGCTCAGTGCACAAAAGAGAGGAGTAAGGAGCCGACACAGGAGATGCCACTGATAGCAATAGCCCAAGTATAATACTCAGCAAGCTAAACATTTATATCATCTATGAAATACTAAACTAACTTAAAAGTGAATACGACTGCAGGACCAGATGGACTTCACCCAATAGTTCTTAATTAACTCAGTTATCTCCTCACTCCTGTTCTTGATCTTTAAAGACTCACTAACAACTGGTATAGTGCCAGGGAACTGACACAAGGCAAATTTGGTGCCCATTTTTAAAAAGGTTTTTAGGTCATCTCCAGACAATTACAGACCTGTAATTTTTAACGTCTATTATGGGAACATTTCTTGAGGAGTTATTAAGGGGCTACATACACAAATATGTAACTATGCATAATATTATAAGTGACAACTACCACAATTTTACTAAGGACAGAAGCTGCCAGACTAACCTGAATGGCTTTTATGAGAAGGTGAGTAGAAGCCTGGACAGAGGGGCGGCTGTAGAGTTTTTCCGGATTTTGCTAAAGCATTTGACACTGTCCCCCACAGATGCTTATTGAGGAAATTGAGGTCTTCAGGATTATAAAATACAGTTTGTAACTGGATAGAAGGATCATGTTCTGAGAGCTGTGTTTAATGATACCTACTCTGAATTATTACAGGTTGTAAGCGGTGTACCCCAGGGATCAGTGCTGGGCCCGCTATTATTCAACGACATAGAAGATGGAATTAAATGCACTGTCTCTATTTTTGCAGATGACACAAATATATGTAGCACAGTGCAGTCTATTGAAGATGTTCACAAGCTTCAAGCTGACTTAAACACTTTGAGTGTCTGGGCAACCACTTGGCAAATTAAATATAATATGGAGAAATGTAAAGTCAGGCACTTGGGGTCTAACAACCTGAAGGCCACGTATGTCCTTGGGGGAGAATCACTTGTTGAGAATGATCTGGAGGTACTGATAGACCACAGCATAAATAACAGCATGCAATGTCAAGCAACTGCTTCCAAGGCCACTAATATATTATCATGCATTAATAGAGGCCTGGAATTACAGGCTAGGGATGCGATTTTGCCCATATTATCCAGTTCTGGGCACCAGTTCATATATAGGATGCTCAGGTATGGAAAGGGTGCAGAGGCGAGTCACCAAACTAATGAGAGGAATGAAGGAACTTAGTTATGAGGAAAGATTATGAGAATTCAATCTGTTTAGTCTTGAGAGGAGCCACTGAGGCGGGACATGATTAACCTGTATATATATTTAAATGAGCAATACATTAAAATAAGAGAAACACTATTTCAGGTCAAATCCTCTCTAAAAACAAGAGTGACTCCCTTCGACTGGAAAAAAATAATTCAATCTCTGGAAGCAACAATAATTTTTTACCATAAGAACTAAAACAAAATTAATTGGTATGGTCGGCACTCCACAGAACAAAGCTATACATTATATAGGGTGCTGCCTATCAAGGATTCTATCCTACAATAATCCCAAACACAAGACAATAAAAAACATATAGGTAGGCGCACACCAAATTCATTGATTTGCAAAAAGATTTGTATTATAGGAAAAAATTCCACAAAGCATAAACAAACAATGGATATATATACATATATATACACACAATAATCAAGTAAGTGGGATGCCCTTGATATCCACAAAGCAAAAAGCATTCATTTAAACAACGAATCTTAATATGTTTATCCTGGGAGTCAATGTTACACCAGAAATTTAAAGACGATTTGTGAGAATAGCAAAATAGCTGAGTTATAGGAGTTCAGTACTCTGGTGTCCACACTAACATCCCAGGATCAATCACCTACAGGGTTAATGATATGCTCAATAGAGTTAACAGTGAGAGAAAACGTTTGCTTATTTACAAGTATAAAGACAGTCATGAACCGTTTTCATGTATACATGTAGTCCAATGAATAGTCCCACTGTGTAACTTCTTGGCAAGGCAACAATATGCAGTAGTGGACTACAAAAGGACCCCAACAATACTCCAGCAGATACGTGATTATACACTGGCAGAACTAGATAACAACATAGTCATAACATGAATGAAAGAAATGATCGCTCAAACGTATAGAATTACCGACGTTTCACGGCCGCAGGCCGTTTCATCAGGGCTGCGATATTTTGCATACGAACAGCGCGCGCTTTTATAATCCCAACCTCCCCTCCTGGCCGGCCAGTACGTGAGCGTCAAGAGCGGCATTTCCTGTGTCCGCTCGCGACGTCACATCCGGTGATGACGTCACGGACGGAGAACGCAGCGCTGGCGGGCGGAAGCGGCATCATAACCCGCAAACCAGCACCATACTGGATGGCAGGATGACGCGTTCCCTCGCGCATGCGCACTGTGTCCTCCGGCGCGCGGGGCGCCACACATCGGGCTTCGCCTTCATTTAATATACAGTTGCAGTGTATTTTGAACTCGGGAATACATAGTAAACAGTGAGAATCAGGCGAAGTCTTGCGAAGAGAACTTGTATGAGGGGACTGGCTGGTCTGACTTGTATCACATATCTGCAACAACAGATGATATTTACAGTTAAAAAATCATTATATTATTAAAAACAAACTGAATGAGCAATCTTGTGGTGATGATTACTAACTCTCCACATACCACATTAGCTATTCAGTAGATACAGAATTATTTATCTCCCACATATACGTATTATCATGTATCTCATACTGCATTTCCAGTCAATCTACCTAATAGATTACCTTTTAAGGGCATTGCCAGATAAATTGTATTATGTCTTTCACTCCCTAGGAGTGCTAGGAGTGACTGATTTTACTTCTTAAAGGGTCCAATACAAGGTATATTGTCATAAGCACAAAGCAGGGGCTCTCTTTTTATTGCCAGCACTTATAACATTTATAATCAACATGAAAAAATATTCCTGAACTCAAACACTAAAAATAAAGTGACCTTAATATGTATAGACAGTATAGCCGACATTGTTTTAAGTAATGGTAATTTCACTCATTAAAATTGAGTCGGGCTAAAAGAAGAATAATCTATTAGGGTGGGGGGAGGACAGGCCTATGATCTCATACAAAGGGTGTATAATCTAATTCCTCATTAAGTCCCTTGGGGGCCATGGTATCTAAAGCAAATATCCAATTCAATTCACGTCTCAATAAGGCCTTATCCCTATCCCCACCTCTTATTGCTACTGGTTGATGGTCTATTGCCATGAAGCGCAATTGAGCTATTTGATGTCCCATTTGCATAAAGTGACGAGCTACTGAAGATTCAGTATCCCCTCGTCTTATTGCACTCCGATGTTCGCTTATTCGTGTCTTAAGAGTTCTCTTTGTTTTACCAACATATAGTTTTCCACAGGGACACTTTAACAGATATATTACATGTGTTGAGTTACAGTTGAAGAATTGTTTTATACTGTATTTCTTACCTGATTGGGGATGATTGAATGTGTTACCCTTAATCACAGCATTACACTGTGCACACCCTCCACAGCGAAACATTCCTTGGATCGCTGTGTGTGGTGGCATCCACGTATGGTGGGGTTGGGATTTTGTCTCATAATTATGTGTATCTGCTCTGATTAGATTATCTCTCAAGTTCCTAGGTCTCTTTCGCACAAACATTGGTGGGGTACCATAAGAACTATAAATCTGTGGAATAGCCTCCCACAAAGGCTTGCCACAGCAAAAATGTGGCCAGGCCCTGCCCCTGATCCAAACATGGCCTAGAAAAATATGTCTTGCTGCTCCATCTACTGGTTGAGTACCTGCAGAAAATGAGCCATTTCCCTCTGACTCTCCTGGATGGCTGCAATAATGGCCACATGTTGTTCCTGTGCACGTGCTGCCCGCTGTTCCAGTTGCCTTTCAGTGATTTCCACTCTTCTGACCAGTTGTCCATGATGTTGTTGCTTATGGTATGCGTGAAGTATTTGCATACCCAGCTGATTGGGCAATGCTGGGTTGCCTTTCTGCCGTCGCAACTACCACAAGTGGAGCCTGAAAATGAGACAAGAAACGTCAATAACACAAATAGCTGTGTTTGTATTTGGGTTCCTGGTAAGCCATCAGCTCATACATCATATTGTTTGCTGTGTGTTGTTAGGTGTTGGCCATATGCTTTTGAGGGAACCCAAACATCTATATCTGTGGCCGGGCCAATACTTTAACCCTTTAAGTGCCAGCCCACCAAGATATTTTGTCACCCTCTGTTGCCAGAGCATTTTTCACTATTTTCTGCTATGTAGGTTTAACTGTGATTTTTGAAGGGATTTCCTGGGACTTGTCAGAAAAATTATATACTGTTTTTTTCAGCAGAGTCTGGGCTTTAACATGAAATGTCTTGTTTGTCATTTTTTTAGTCTTTTCCTAATAATTTTGGGTGAAAGTGGTACAAAAAAATAAAAAAAGCATTTTTTTTACATTTTGTAGTTTTTTTTAATAATCAAAAATAAAGATTTAGAAATAAAATTATATTGAGTATGAAAGCCCCGTTTCTTCCGGTTACAATGGTACCACATATGTGTTGTTAGACACCCTTTCTTACCCAGGAGACACCACAAACTGCAAAGAGAGCTAAAGCAGATTTTCAGATAAAACGCAAATACCATTTGTGCCTTGCAGTTTTTCAAGAAATTCAACCCTTTACATTTGTAATACCCCCCACAATCCATATATTTTTGGAAAGTACACATATCAAGGTTTCTAGGCGTACTAGGGTTCTTGATGTGGGCATAGTTGTTTGCAACCAGAACCTCTTTCAAATATTGAGTCCAAAGGGTTTTCCTAAAAAAATAAGAAAAAAGCAGAATCAAAACCCTAATTTCCTAAAAAAAATAATAAGCAAGTAAGAAATAACATAGTAAATCTGAAAGCGCAAATCCCCTGAACAGAACAATACCCAACATGCATAGGTACTTTGAAGCATAAAGTTGCTAAACACCCCAAAGTAAAGCATGCACGTAAGGGTAATTTTAGTGGCAAAAATCAGCTGCGCAGACAAAGCACCCACCTTGCAGTTTTTCAAGAAGTACAACCCTTTACATTTGTAAAACCCCCACAAACCATATATTTTTGGAAAGTACACACCTCAAGGTTTCCAGGTGTAATAGGGTTCTTGGTGTGGGTACAGTTGTTTGGATTCAATTCCTTGAAAAATATTCTGGTTGCAAAGGGTTTTCCTAAAAAAATAGGAAAAAGCTGAATCAAACCCCTAATTTCCTAAAAAAACAATAAGCAAGTAAGAAATAACATAGTAAATCTGAAAGCGCAAGGTCCCCTGAACAGAACAATACCCAACATGCATAGGTACTTTGAAGCATAAAGTTGCTAAACACCCCAAAGTAAAGCATGCATGTAAGGGTAATTTTTGTGACAAAAATCAGCTGCGCAGACAAAGCACGCACCTTGCAGTTTTTCAAGAAATACAACCCTTTACATTTGTAATACCCCCCACAAACCGTATATTTTTGGAACGTACACACCTCAAGGTTGCTAGGCGTACTAGGGTTTTTGGTGTGGGCACAGTTGTTTGGAACCAGAACCTTTTTCAAATATTGAGTCCAAAGGGTTTTCCTAAAAAAATATGAAAAGCTGAATCAAACCCCTAATTTCCTAAAAAAACAATAAGCAAGTAAGAAATAACATAGTAAATCTGAAAGCGCAAGGTCCCCTGAACAGAACAATACCCAACATGCATAGGTACTTTGAAGCATAAACTTGCTAAACACCCCAAAGTAAAGCATGCACCTAAGGGTAATTTTAGTGGCAAAAATCAGCTGGGCAGACAAAGCACGCACCTTGCAGTTTTTCAAGAAATACAACCCTTTACATTTGTAATACCCCCCACAAACCATATATTTTTGGAAAGTACACACCTTAAGGTTTCTAGGCGTACTAGGGTTCTTGGTGTGGGCACAGTTGTTTGGAACCAAAAACCTCTTTCAAATATTGAGTCCAAAGGGTTTTCCTAAAAAAATACAAAAAAAGCTGAATCAAAACCCTAATTTCCTAAAAAAACAATAAGCAAGTAAGAAATAACATAGTAAATCTGAAAGCGCAAGGTCCCCTGAACAGAACAATACCCAACATGCATAGGTACTTTGAAGCATAAAGTTGCTAAACACCCTAAAGTAAAGCATGCACCTAAGGGTAATTTTAGTGGCAAAAATCAGCTGGGCAGACAAAGCACGCACCTTGCAGTTTTTCAAGAAATACAACCCTTTACATTTGTAATACCCCCCACAAACCATATATTTTTGGAAAGTACACACCTCAAGGTTTCTAGGCGTACTAGGGTTCTTGGAGTGGGCACAGTTGTTTGGACACAATATTTGAAAGAGCTTCTGGCTGCAAAGGGTTTTCCTAAAAAAATACGAAAAAAGTTAAACCAAAACCCTAATTTCCTAAAAAAACAATAAGCAAGTAAGAAATAACATAGTAAATCTGAAAGCGCAAGGTCTCCTGAACAGAACAATACCCAACATGCATAGGTACTTTGAAGCATAAAGTTGCTGAACACCCCAAAGTAAAGCATGCACCTAAGGGTAATTTTAGTGGCAAAAATCAGCTGCGCAGACAAAGCACGCACCTTGCAGTTTTTCAAGAAATACAACCCTTTACATTTGTAATACCCCCCACAAACTATATATTTTTGGAAAGTACACACCTCAAGGTTCCTAGGCGTACTAGGGTTCTTGGTGTGGGCACAGTTGTTTGGACTCAATATTTGAAAGAGGTTCTGGCTGCAAAGGGTTTTCCTAAAAAAATACGAAAAAAGCTGAATCAAACCCCTAATTTCCTAAAAAAACAATAAGCAAGTAAGAAATAACATAGTAAATCTGAAAGCGCAAGGTCCCCTGAACAGAACAATACCCAACATGCATAGGTACTTTGAAGCATAAACTTGCTAAACACCCCAAAGTAAAGCATGCACGTAAGGGTAATTTTAGTGGCAAAAATCAGCTGGGCAGACAAAGCACACACCTTGCAGTTTTTCAAGAAATACAACCCTTTACATTTGTAATACCCCCCACAAACCATATATTTTTGGAAAGTACACACCTTAAGGTTTCTAGGCGTACTAGGGTTCTTGGTGTGGGCACAGTTGTTTGGAACCAGAACCTCTTTCAAATATTGAGTCCAAAGGGTTTTCCTAAAAAAATACAAAAAAAGCTGAATCAAAACCCTAATTTCCTAAAAAAACAATAAGCAAGTAAGAAATAACATAGTAAATCTGAAAGCGCAAGGTCCCCTGAACAGAACAATACCCAACATGCATAGGTACTTTGAAGCATAAAGTTGCTAAACACCCCAAAGTAAAGCATGCACCTAAGGGTAGTTTTAGAGGCAAAAATCAGCTGGGCAGACAAAGCACGCACCTTGCAGTTTTTCAAGAAATACAACCCTTTACATTTGTAATACCCCCCACAAACCATATATTTTTGGAAAGTACACACCTCAAGGTTGCTAGGCGTACTAGGGTTCTTGGTGTGGGCACAGTTGTTTGGAACCAGAACCTCTTTCAAATATTGAGTCCAAAGGGTTTTCCTAAAAAAATACAAAAAAAGCTGAATCAAAACCCTAATTTCCTAAAAAAACAATAAGCAAGTAAGAAATAACATAGTAAATCTGAAAGCGCAAGGTCCCCTGAACAGAACAATACCCAACATGCATAGGTACTTTGAAGCATAAAGTTGCTAAACACCCCAAAGTAAAGCATGCACCTAAGGGTAATTTTAGTGGCAAAAATCAGCTGGGCAGACAAAGCACGCACCTTGCAGTTTTTCAAGAAATACAACCCTTTACATTTGTAATACCCCCCACAAACCATATATTTTTGGAAAGTACACACCTCAAGGTTTCTAGGCGTACTAGGGTTCTTGGTGTGGGCACAGTTGTTTGCAACCAGAACCTCTTTCAATTATTGAGTCCAAAGGGTTTTCCTAAAAAAATATGAAAAAAGCTGAATCAAAACCCTAATTTCCTAAAAAAACAATAAGCAAGTAAGAAATAACATAGTAAATCTGAAAGTGCAAGGTCCCCTGAACAGAACAATACCCAACATGCATAGGTACTTTGAAGCATAAACTTGCTAAACACCCCAAAGTAAAGCATGCACGTAAGGGTAATTTTAGTGGCAAAAATCAGCTGGGCAGACAAAGCACGCACCTTGCAGTTTTTCAAGAAATACAACCCTTTACATTTGTAATACCCCCCACAAACCATATATTTTTGAATAGTACACACCTCAAGGTTTCTAGGCGTACTAGGGTTCTTGGTGTGGGCACAGTTGTTTGGACTCAATATTTGAAAGAGATTCTGGCTGCAAAGGGTTTTCCTAAAAAAATACGAAAAAAGCTGAATCAAACCCCTAATTTCCTAAAAAAACAATAAGCAAGTAAGAAATAACATAGTAAATCTGAAAGCGCAAGGTCCCCTGAACAGAACAATACCCAACATGCATAGGTACTTTGAAGCATAAACTTGCTAAACACCCCAAAGTAAAGCATGCACCTAAGGGTAATTTTAGTGGCAAAAATCAGCTGCCCAGACAAAGCACGCACCTTGCAGTTTTTCAAGAAATACAACCCTTTACATTTGTAATACCCCCCACAAACCATATATTTTTGGAAAGTACACACCTCAAGGTTCCTAGGCGTACTAGGGTTCTTGGTGTGGGCACAGTTGTTTGGACTCAATATTTGAAAGAGGTTCTGGCTGCAAAGGGTTTTCCTAAAAAACTACGAAAAAAGCTGAATCAAAACCCTAATTTCCTAAAAAAACAATAAGCAAGTAAGAAATAACATAGTAAATCTGAAAGCGCAAGGTCCCCTGAACAGAACAATACCCAACATGCATAGGTACTTTGAAGCATAAAGTTGCTAAACACCCCAAAGTAAAGCATGCATGTAAGGGTAATTTTAGTGGCAAAAATCAGCTGCGCAGACAAAGCACGCACCTTGCAGTTTTTCAAGAAGTACAACCTTTTACATTTGCAAAACCCCCCACAAACCATATATTTTTGGAAAGTACATACCTCAAGGTTTCTATGCGTACTGGGTTTATTGTTGCGGGAGACATTTTCTGGATGAAAACCCCTGAGGTGACCATTGATTGCACAGTATTTCCCTAAAAAAAATAATACAAATGCAGCATACAAGCCAATTTTCTTAATATATCGGTATGCAAACAAGAAAGAATCATGAAATCAAAAACAGCAAGTTCCCTGGAACATAACAATACCTAACATGCTTAGTTACTTTATGGGTAGAATTGCTAAACACCCTGAAGTAAAACATGTGCATAAGGCTAATTTTACTACAATAATTTAGTTCTTTTTAAATCAAAAAAACCCTTACCTGTCTAATATCTAAAATAAACCTTTTGAGATCGAGGGATGCTATTGTGTAAACAGAACACTAGACAGAAAGTACAATACTTTAATAAAAGATCGGGAAAAAATAATAAATTGCAAAATAAACTTATCCTCAATAATGGTACTAAGAGGTGCCATTAGAATAGCAATGGGAGGATTAGCCTTGTGCTGATAGCTTGTGAACGTCAGTAAACACCGAAATCCTAATAAAGGGGCCCATGTTTTCATCATCCTTCACAAGTATCCAGTGGAGCCTCCTTCACCATTTCCTCCATCAGTTTTTGGCTTGACCTCAAGTACCGAAAAAAAGGACACGTAAATACACTTTCTACACCCTAATTGTTAACTATGTGTTTCAGGCCACAGAAACAAAAAGGTAAATTAAAGGGGAAAAAACCTAAACAATTCCAGGGATGATCACTTACCTTCCCCCAGGGCATCCCAAATTAGGATGACCTGCTGTGTGAACCCCCCCCTAGATTGGAAGTAACAGCTTACTTCTTCCTGGTCCAGCAGCGCATGTTCTTGCCTCATTATAGTCTTTTGACGTGTTCTTGTCACATGGCTCTATATGCAACGGGGAGCAAGAGCGGGCACATCCCCAGCATCTTGTGGTTGCGTGCGTGTTCCCGACCCAGCTATTCAGATAGGCTGGGGCAGAAGCGCACGTGCTGCAAGGGATGTGGCAGCTGGCACTCCTATTGCAGATAGAGCCATTTGCTGAATGACATGGCAAGCAGCTTAGATGGATGAGAGCCCACACATGCACCGTTGGGCCGTGGAGAGGTTCTCTGTTACTATAGATCGGGGGGTTTCACCAAGCAGGGTATTCCAAACCAGGATGACCCTGAGGCACAGAACAAAATTGAAAAGTTGAAGGTCTGAAGCTGAAAATAAAAGTCCAGAAAAGTCCAAAACAATGCAAAAGTCAATAATGCAGTTGTGTATGGTATGCCTCAAAACAACCCTCTAAACACAAACCAGGTTGGCTGGGACATGTCGGGCAGTAGTAGCGCACATCTCTCCTAAAGCCACGCCTACTGCATACCCTACAAGGCTTCTGGGGATACCTTTTCCTATTGATGGAGGGAATGCACTTTATAAAGTGCTTCCCAACTAGCCTTACCTCATCATCATTACCAGCCATCTCTGGTGCCTGCTCGGTATCCCCAAATATCAAAGCAGGGAGTAACTGCTGCTGGAATTTGACAAAAGACAAATTTGAGCCTGGTACTGCTGCCTTGAAGACAACATAGGCGTTATAAGTTGCCATTTGGACCAAATGGATAGCAACTTTTTTGTACCAGGCCCTGGATTTTCTGGTGGCATTGTAATATGTTAAAATTTGGTCCATCTTATCAACGCCACCCATGAATTTATTATAATCCTTGATACAACGTGGCTTTTGGGAAGGGGCTCGGGGACCACGTCGTTGTATATTCATGACTGACTCATCGTGGATTGTTGTCAGCATGAATACATTTTTTCCTGTCCATGTATTTCACGGCCAGGAGCTCATCGCTTCTTAAAGCATAGGACTCTCCACGATTCAGTTTTTTTTGCAGCATTGACCTGGGCAAGCCTTTTCGATTACAGTTGATGGTGCCACAGGCCAGGGTGTCCAATGTGTATAGGGCTCGAAATAGGGGGATGCTGGTATAAAAGTTATCCACATATAAGTGGTAACCTTTCCCCAGTAGAGGAGTCATGAGTTCCCATACAATTTTGCCACTGACAGACAAATCAAGGGGACAACCAGGGGGGTCCAGATGTGTGTCCCTTCCTTCGTAGATTCGGAAAAATTTGGTGTAGCCGGTCACACTATCGCACAATTTGTAAAATTTAATCCCATAGCGGGCACGCTTACTAGGGATATACTGACGAAATACAATGCGCCCTTTAAAAAGCAGAAGTGATTAGTCAATACTTAAATTTTGAGAGGGGGTGTACACTTCTGCAAAGCGCGTAGACAGGCTATGGATCAGGGGACGTACTTTGTGAAGCCTGTCGTGACCGGGCTCACCGCGGGGAATTGCAGTGGCATTATCATTAAAATGTAGAAACCGCAGTAAAATTTGGTAGCGGTTTCTGGTCATTATGGCCGGAAATAATGGGGTTGCCAAAAGGGTTTGGGAATCCCAGTAGGAGGCGATGCTAAATTTTTTGCAGATACCCATGGCTAAAGTGAGCCCCCAAAATTTTTTCAACTCACTTATGTTTGTAGGATGCCATGCATGAGCGCGGGCGTGCCTTTGTGGGGGATTTTGTGCTAGGACCCACTCAGCATAGCGGTTTGTATGGTGAACCATTTCCTGTAGGATGGCCTCTGTTACGAACAATTTGAAAAAGTCAACGGGACGGAAGTTTGTTGTGTCGACGTTGACTCCGGGGACCGAATCAAAAGGGGGAATTTCGGGGGAATAATTATTGGGAGGCCTCCACACATGCGCTCCATCACCAGCTGCAGCACTCGCCACCTGACCTACACTCTCCTCCAGCGTGGCCTCTACTTGTGCACTACCATCCCTTCTAGGATGCCTAGCACTACCACTGGTACTACTGCGCGGCTGTGTCTCCTCAGTAGAGGAGACACTGTCAGACTCGCTATCTGAGGGCAAATATTCTGAGCCTGAATCACTAAAGTCTTCAGAGTCTGACTCCATCATATAAGCCGCTGCTTCCTGGGCAGTGTACCTTCTCCCAGCCATACCGAAATCTGCTAAACAAAGGCTAAAACCAAATACAAACTACAAAATTACTACACTAAAGGGGTCAAACTAGGGGGCACTTTACAGTAACTAAATCTAAAACCTAATAAGCTAAGTGTAAGAAAAAAAAAGAATAAACAATTCCTCAAAAGATAAGTTGTATGTGTGGATGTATTTATATGATACCAAAGCAGCAGGAGGTCCCAGACGGTCCGGCGGATTAAGGAGGGGGGGGGGAAAGGGGGGGGGAGGTGGGGCAACGGTAAGGCAAAGTGGGGGGCTGTAAAACTAGAAGCTTGAGACCTTCAAGCTGGAGTCCACCACGTTGTCGGTCAGCAAGCTTGATGCTTTCAGGATCTTCTAGAGCAGGGGGACACATGGCGGCGGCGGCGGCGGCAGCAGCAGGGGGACACATGGCGGCGGCGGCGGCAGCAGCAGGGGGACACATGGCGGCGGTGGCGGCAGCAGCAGGGGGACACATGGCGGCGGCGGCGGCAGCAGCAGGGGGACACATGGCGGTGGCGGCGGCAGCAGCAGGGGGACACATGGCGGCGGCGGCGGCAGCAGCAGGGGGACACATGGCGGCGGCGGCAGCAGCAGGGGGACACATGGCGGCGGCGGCGGCAGCGGCAGGGGGACACATGGCGGCGGCGGCGGCAGCGGCAGCAGCAGGGGGACACATGGCGGCGGCGGCAGCAGCAGGGGGACACATGGCGGCGGCGGCAGCAGCAGGGGGACACATGGCGGCGGCGGCAGCAGCAGGGGGACACATGGCGGCGGCGGCAGCAGCAGGGGGACACATGGCGGCGGCGGCAGCAGCAGGGGGACACATGGCGGCGGCGGCAGCAGCAGGGGGACACATGGCGGCGGCGGCAGCAGCAGGGGGACACATGGCGGCGGCGGCAGCAGCAGGGGGACACATGGCGGCGGCGGCAGCAGCAGGGGGACACATGGCGGCGGCGGCAGCAGCAGGGGGACACATGGCGGCGGCGGCAGCAGCAGGGGGACACATGGCGGCGGCGGCAGCAGCGGGACACATGGCGGCGGCGGCAGCAGGGGGACACATGGCGGCGGCGGCAGCAGGGGGACACATGGCGGCGGCAGCAGGGGGACACATGGCGGCGGCAGCAGGGGGACACATGGCGGCGGCAGCAGGGGGACACATGGCGGCGGCATCAGAGGGACACATGGCGGCGGCAGCAGAGGGACACATGGCGGCGGCAGCAGCAGGGGGACACATGGCGGCGGCGGCAGCAGCAGGGGGACACATGGCGGCGGCGGCAGCAGCAGGGGGACACATGGCGGCAGCAGCAGGGGGACACATGGCGGCAGCAGCAGGGGGACACATGGCGGCAGCAGCAGGGGGACACATGGCGGCAGCAGCAGGGGGACACATGGCGGCAGCAGCAGGGGGACACATGGCGGCAGCAGCAGGGGGACACATGGCGGCAGCAGCAGGGGGACACATGGCGGCAGCAGCAGGGGGACACATGGCGGCAGCAGCAGGGGGACACATGGCAGCAGCAGCAGGGGGACACATGGCAGCAGCAGCAGGGGGACACATGGCGGCAGCAGCAGGGGGACACATGGCGGCAGCAGCAGGGGGACACATGGCGGCAGCAGCAGGGGGACACATGGCAGCAGCAGCAGGGGGACACATGGCAGCAGCAGCAGGGGGACACATGGCAGCAGCAGGGGGACACATGGCAGCAGCAGGGGGACACATGGCAGCAGCAGGGGGGGGGCGATCGCGAGGGGGGGGGGCGATCGCAGGGGGGGGGAATCGCGAGGGGGGGCGCCGATCGCGAGGGGGGGCGCCGATCGCGAGGGGGGGGGCGCCGATCGCGAGGGGGGGCGCCGATCGCGAGGGGGGGCGTCGATCGCGAGGGGGGGGGCGCGATCGCGAGGGGGGGGGGGCGATCGCGGGGGGGGCCTCCCCACCACCCTCCAAAGCTTACATGCCGATCGGTGGCCACTCAGGGACACACCGATCAGCAGTCAGGCAACATCACTCTGTGTCAGAGTGCCTGTCTGACACATGGCAGCAGAGGGACATAAAATACAGGTGCCGGGACAATGACAGAGGGTGGGGATCACACACAACAGGGGACCACACACCATCACTCACCTCAGATCCACGCAAAAAGAGGTCGGGAGCCATGTGACCTGCACTTTTAAAGGGGCACGGCGCTGGCTGATGACAGCTTCATTTCCTGCATTTTCATTGGCTCCTGCAAAGATCGTGTCATGGGTGGACAGGTGACCTCAGGATGAACCCCCCAGCTCTCCTCTTCTAGAAATCGGCTGAACTGTTGTGCTGCGAGCTTCCAAACAGGCTTGAGGTAAGAAAGTGTCAGCTACGTGAGTCTCACGTAGCTGGCACTTAAGTGGAGTAGAGTCTGCTACGTGAGACTCACGTAGCTGGCACTAGAAGGGTTAAATAAACACACAAATTTAATTAAAATGTGTGTTAGTGGAGGCAATTGTAATTGTGTTGTTTGTTGCCAAAATTAATGAAGTCCGGATGAGTGGGCACAAAGGGCTGTTGTTTATAATCATTTTTAATAATCTAACATATCAAGGTGGATCCAGATTGCTGGGTTGCTGGGACCTGAATCAGTAGATGTCTCCGTTACAGATGGTGTTTGCGTAAGCAGGGAAAAAAAAAAGGAAATCCTGTAAATGTCCTGTAAATGAACACTTGTCAAATGTGAATTGTGTGGCTGCCAAAGTTGGCCAACAACATGCACACGCATAAATTGTGTATTTGTACAAGCTAAATCATCAAGGTTACCCATGTAGCTTGATCCCCTGAAGATGCTTCCAACATCTGCAGTGGAGTGGACTGCTGGTCTTTCTCAGATAATGGTGGACAGTCATAACAAGCTGAAGGAGAGTCACAAAAGGAGAGTGTTGACAACTTGCAGTTGTCAAGTAAAGTATTTTGTTTCTAAGCAGCCAAACATGACATATCCCACAGCAAAAACAATTGCAATGACTCTCATACCGGCCATCTCCCCTATACTCCAAAGGGGAAGCCTAACAATTATTCCAGAAACCGAACAAATGAACAGGACCGAGCATGGAACTAATAAACTCAATGTTAAACTGACCAACATCAGCTAGCTGTCAAAGTAGCATTAGGAGAGATAGGTTGTATGTTGGTCTTAGATGGAGGTTTTAAAACAGCCATAGGTGTCAATGTTGCCTACAAACACACAGACAAGCAATTTGGCCTACATGGACAAATAAAAAAGCTATTCTAAATATAGGGATATGGCCAATAAAAACTTGAAAAAAGGCACCAACAACACGATAAGGCTAGCACAGCAAGGGTTAGGCTGATCAAACCAGAAGCTGGGAGCTTAGCATGGACAAGTGTGTCCACAAATCACAATGGCTAACCATCGATATCAGGAAACACAACTGAACTATTCAGCAGATATGGTTCCAGCAAACATGAGCATACAAATTTTGCTTATACACTGAATTATACAATGAAGAACTGATAAACATGTGAAACACCAAATTATACACTTACCTTCTCCCATGGCCTGCACATCCATACACTGCAAGGTAAATGGTGCTTCAACATGACCTCAAATTCATGGTAGGCAATTATGGGGCCTTCCTGTTCTCCATGCTTGATGAGCAGATCCAACGCCAACCATTTTTTTGGTGAGGGCCCTGTACAGTATGTTGAATCTCATTTTTCATTGCTGCAGTGGTCTGTAGATGGGCAGCGGTGCAATTGAGGGTCTCAGCACAGATCGTGGTCCGCTTGGTCTTTCTGAGACCACGACTTTGTGGCCCATACAAGAGTGACCATTTTCTAACTGTGAGCTTGAACAGCTTAATGTTATCTGCAAAATTGAACTCTGGCTTACAATTGGTGGCTGGTTTCTTGCGCCCCTTTAACATACCTGCGGCAACATCAAGGGTGGCAGACATATGTGGCTCATACTTAGCAACTGTGGGTTGCTGGGCATGGTTACCACCAACACTAGGCTGTCCGGTAGCAAGAGAGATACGTCTGCACCAGCAACAGAACTAAATAATGCCCTATTGTGGGGTCCTACTGTTGCTGTCACACCATCTAACCACAGCATGAGCATGAATATTAGCAAGGCCACTGCCAGAAACCTAAACTCCGGGGCTGTGCCCCACAGGGGAATGGACAAGTGGACATGTGTGATGCCTAGTAGGTGCCATCATTCCAATAAACAAATGCCAAACCAACAAGCAGATGTGCTCTCACTCTAAGCCACAGTGTTGCTTGAGATGCTACAGTAGTAGCCACGGTACCAACAAGCAGATGTACACCACAGTAGTAGCCTACCTGCTGCTGCTGCCTGCACTCCAGTTCTTTATTGGTGACAGAGTAATTTAAAAGAGGATGTCCAAGCATTTTAAAACAATCCATCCACCCCTCCCTTCCCTTTGTGCTAATTTGGGCAATAACATAAAAAATCAACCAACTGGGGGCTGGAAAATCTGCAAGGAAGCTGAGGCTGGGACCTTAAGTGGCAGGTCAATCACTCAATCCTGTGCAGCAATGTGACTGTACTGATCTGTCACTCAAGTCTATGGCTACCATGTAGAGCCCTGCCCTCTGCCAGCGCACTGGGGCATACATACCAAGGGAGTCAGTTGCTACTGGGCCCTTGGCAGAGAGCCACAGTATGCAGTGTTGGGTTTGCTGTCTGCAGGTTGTTAGGACTGTAGGTTGCACAGGACAGAGTTAAGATGCCAGCACATTGTTACCCACCAGCACTGTATGGAGCGCTAGGGAATACAAGGTGCTGGCATCTTAGGCCCTTATTTATGAAGGAATAGCGACAGGTAGCGACTCGTGAGCGGCCGGTAATGACGGACTCCGCCACGAGAACTCCGGCTCCCCACCACAATCACACATTTATCAAGCCAATCCTGCTTAGCGACTGAGATAGCGCCATATAGCCACTCATTCATCATTATTCCAGCCTCAGCCCACAGCGCCAGCGTCCGAACTTGAACAGCGACAGGTATGACCTCTCGCTACCTGGCGCTCTCCAATGCATTTCAATGGAACAATCTTTAAATATTCATAATTAGTTGTTATTGTTTTTTTTTTTTTTTTTTTTTTTTTAAATGTGCCATTTTTTTTTTAGATAAAAAACATTTTTAAAAAATTGTACAGAATTGATATTACAGGTCTGATATTAATGTATTCATATTACTAAATTATTTAAAAAACTTGTTTTTTTTGGTTTCCAAAAATATGGTTGTTTGGGGGTTAAAAAACTACTTTTAACCCATCGCCGCCAGCGCTCTGGGGTTTAAACATGCATTTCACAGCGCAAGAATTTTTTGAGCGTGACTTTTTAATGAATATGGTGGGAGCCGGTCGCTAGGGCCAGTCGCTATCATGCGCTCCCATACAGCGCGGAACCTGTCAAATAGCGACTCCTCACCCGATATTCAACATTACGGCAAACCGTAACCGAGTCGCTATCAACTACCGAACAACGGCCAAGCACAGCGACTACTAGCGGGCGCTCTGAAAATGCCGCTACAGTCGCTCAACTGTCGCTACCTGCCGCTATTAATGAATCGGCCTCTTAGTTCCATTCTTTGCAACCTGAGGTCCTGATCCCTGTGCTCCCTGCACATGCACACTGCCTATGGTAGCTTCGCTCTGGACAAGAAACAGACCACATGGAGCCCCACTGCCACCACCCAAGCCCCACAGCAGTCTGCAGTGTCAGTATGTGCAGCATATCTACTATTTTTATGGGGTGCACTATGATTTTTGTAATGGGGTCCAGTGTAACCTATATACTGCACAGACTAGATTCAGGACAGCTGTGCCCGGTGTCTCTCACTATGTGAACATTTTGTGTGTGTTATTAGTAATTCCTGAACTGCTAGTAAGCGAGTGTGTGGCTTATCTGTGTTGAAATATTTTAGACGTAGCATTTAGTAATGTTTGTTAAAGTACAGAGCTGATTGGAATAAACAGGCTTAATTATATGAGCAAAATTATGGCAAAACATTTAATTATAGACCAGACTTGATAACGGGAGGCCGATTCATTAATAGCGCCAGGTAGCGACAGATGAGCGACAGTAGCGTTATTTTCACAGCGCTCGCTAGTATTCGCTGTGCTTGGCCATTGTTCGGCTGTTGACAGTGACTCAGTCGGTGTGCGGTAATGTTGAATACGGGGTTAGGAGTCGCTGTTTGACAGGTTCCGCGCTGTATGGGAGCGCATGACAGCGAACGGCCATAGCGAACAGCTCCCAGCATATTCATTAACAAATCACGCTCCAAAAATTCTCGCGCTGTGAAATGCTTGTTTAAACCCCAGAGCGCTGGCGGCGATGGGTTAAAAGTAGTTTTTTAACCCCCAAACAACCATATTTTTAGAAAAAAAAAAAACATGTTTTTCAAAACATTTTGTAATATGAATATATATTAATATCAGACCTGTAATATCAATTCTGCACAATTTTTTTTTTTTTTTTTTACCTTAAAAAAAAAATCTAACATTGCAGAAGTGGTCACAGAATTTTTCACATTAAAAAAAAAAAAAAAAAAAAATTAATAGCAATTAATTATGAATATTTAAAGATTGCTCCATTGAAATGCATTGGAGAGCGCCAGGTAGCGAGAGGTCATACCTGTCGCTATTCAAGGTCGCTCGCTGGCGCTGTGGGCTGAGGCTGGAATAATGATGAATGATTCGCTATCTGGCGCTCTGTCAGTCGCTAAGCAGGATCGGCTTGATAAATGTGTGATTGCGGAGGGGAGCCGGCGTTCTCGTGGCGGTGAGCGTCATTACCGTTTGCTCACCATTCGCTATCTGGCGCTATTCCTTGTTAAATAAGGGCCCAAGTGTGGTTTTGCTTTTTTTGTAATACTGTAGGTAAGCATCTTGTGTAGAGAATATAAAAAAAAATGCTTGGAATTTTTTTCCTTTAAATCATAATGATTTTATTACTTTTAAGTCTGTCAACAGAAATAGACTCTTTCATAAGAAAGTTAAAACGGAGCGGTGTTGTTACTTGACAGAGGGGGTTGTGCTAATTATTTAGTGAAGTAAGTGTAACTCTGGGTGCACAATTGAGTGTGGATTGTGTGCACCATCTTGGTGAGCTTGGTAACTTTAAAGTGGAACAAAACCTGGAAAGCCCCCCACGATCAACCATAAGAACTCAACGTCCCCCAGTTCTACGGTGCATGTGCGGGCTCTCACGCCAATCGGGAGAGGTCTAGTATACCGTTGAAGCTGGAGGTTACATGGCAGCCAGGGCTGGGCACTGACACCACCTTGCATGGGGTTAGTGCAGAGCCAGGCTGGTGGAGAAATGTATTACATGTCTTACATGTCTCAGAAGCTTCCAGAGCTCCCCGCTAGGTTTACCAGCCTCCCAGCAGTGTTGATTCTTCCATTCATCTCTTTGAGGTTGAAGGAGTCCCTCATGTAGAGCAAGTATTTTATGAGGCAGGAAGAATGACCTATGCAACTTTATACCATTTCCAGTTGTTTCCAGTTTTATGGCTTCTATGGTCTGTTCGTGTAAAACTTGGCTCCCGACCATCTCTCATTGTTGACAATGTGGCAAGAAAGGTTGGGAACCTCTGCTATAGGCTCTGCAGAAAACATGCAAATTCTTAAGCATACCCCCTTAGGTCGCTGTTGTTTCCAAACTAAGGCCCTTATTTATGAAGGAATAGCGACAGGTAGCGACTGGTTCCGCCCTGATGAAGTAGTGTAGGGTCACTACGACACGCGTTGGCGTTTTATCCCTACAGGGGTACCCCGGTTGGTCTGTTTATACGCACTGTTACTTATTATGCTTTGCTCTATTGCTTGATAATTGTCTGTTCCTTTTGCACACCCTGGTTAGTCCTCCTGTTATATTTAGAGTTATTTTGTTATTTTTTACAGTGTGATTTTTTTGCACACAACACAATTGCACAATTTATTGCAGATTTGCACATATTTGACATAGGTTATGTTTGTGGTTTAGGTTGGATTTTAGGGTTATATCATGAATTTGGCAGACCTCTGGTGTCCCCTGGTGTTTTTATATTGTAATGTCATGTCTTTTGTGTATATGTAATAGTGTAGTTTGTCATGTTTTTGTAATCACTGATAATAATAAATTCTTTACATTTTTGCATACTTATGAGTAGTGCCACTCAATAGTAACCCGGTATCCTTTTCTGGGGGAGGGTGGGTCCCCCACTTCTTTTTTCAGGTAGCGACTGGTGAGCGGCCGGTAATGACAGGCCCCGCCACGAGAACGCCGGCTCCCCACCACAATCACACATTTATCAAGCCGATCCTGCTTAGCGACTGAAATAGCGCCATATAGTGACTCATTCATCATTATTCCAGCCTCAGCCCACAGCCCCAGCGTCCGACCTTGAACAGCGACAGGTATGACCTCTCGCTACCTGGCGCGCTCCAATGCATTTCAATGGAACAATCTTTAAATATTAATAATTAATTGTTATTATTTTTTTTTTTAAATGTGAAAAATTCTGTGACCACTTCTGCCATTTTAGATAATTTTTTTAAGGGAAAAAAAAATAAAAAAAAATTGTACAGAATTGATATTACAGGTCTGATATTATTGTATTCATATTACAAAATTATTTAAAAAACTTGTTTTTTTTGGTTTCCAAAAATATGGTTGTTTGGGGGTTAAAAAACTACTTTTAACCCATCGCCGCCAGCGCTCTGGGGTTTAAACATGCATTTCACAGCGCGAGAATTTTTTGAGCGTGATTTGTTAATGAATATGGTGGGAGCCGGTCGCTAGGGCCAGTCGCTATCATGCGCTCCCATACAGCGCGGAACCTGTCAAATAGCGACTCCTCACCCAATATTCAACATTACGGCAAACCGACTGAGTCGCTATCAACTACCGAACAACGGCCAAGCACAGCGACTACTAGCGGGCGCTCTGAAAATGCCGCTACAGTCGCTCAACTGTCGCTACCTGCCGCTATTAATGAATCGGCCTCTTAATTTCCAAAAATTATCCCTATCTTATTGGAAAAATGCCCCAAAGGTGTTTTTTTGGCACAACAACATTTTATTGCACTTTTTTGAGTGTTAAACTTAAAAAACTCACCGAGATACAGGTTGCCATTCACACCCAAACATGCCCCCAGAGTTACACTCACTTCACTAAATAATAGTTGTGCATTATTTTATGTGCATCTGTGACAAATTGTAATATATGATCATCCGCTTGACTTCACCGGCTGCTTTATTTTTCCTTGTGAGCTAAGATGTATATTACTCCATCAAAATCACTCAAGTCACTCTCGACGGATCTCTGGAAAACTTCAAATTCATCAATAACAAGCTTTTCTCCCACGAGAGCGGAGCACACAAACTCCTTATCACATTTTAAAGCGTGAAACCTTTCTCCATTATTAATATAATAAGTTGTATTTAAGGCTCCCACTAGTATCAGTTTTCCTCCAGGTTTCAGGCACTTCAACATATTGTGGAGGTATCTGAGATAATCATTCTGGTCCTTGCTGATGACATCCAACAACCACATGGTAATGATGCAGTCGCCTTGTGGTGTTTCCACCGGGTCTGTGATGTTTTCTTTCCCTAGGTCGCATTTTATAACGTGCTTGACCTTGTTCTTCAGTTGCATTTCTTTGTGTTCACACAAATCACTAAAGTAGAAAAAAACAATAAAGTTAAATAAGGCCAAGTCAAAAAATTATAAAAAACAAGCCTGCTTTCATTCCCCGCTCCTGGAGCCCAGTCTGGTTGCTAATCAGCCAGGTACGTGCTGCAAAAAAAAAAAAATGTCCTGTTTAATTAATACCCCTTAAAATCTCAAATTCAGAAACCTAAATCCAACATGACAATTATTACATGAGAGAAGAAATTACATCTTGTAAAATGTACCTTCATGTCTTGTGACATGTTTTTCTTAGGCCCTTATTTATGAAGGAATAGCGACAGGTAGCGACTGGTGAGCGTCCGGTAATGACGGGCCCCGCCACGAGAACGCCCGTCATTTATCAAGCCAATCCTGCTTAGCGACTGAGATAGCGCCATATAGCCACTCATTCATCATTATTCCAGCCTCAGCCCACAGCGCCAGCGTCCGACCTTGAACAGCGACAGGTATGACCTCTCACTGCCTGGCGCTCTCCAGTGCATTTCAATGGAACAATCTTTGAATATTCATAATTAATTGTTATTAATGTTTTTTTTTTAAATGTGAAAAATTCTGTGACCACTTCTGCCATGTTAGATAATTTTTTTAAGGTAAAAAAAAAAAAAAAAAATGTGCAGAATTGATATTACAGCGGAACCTGTCAAATAGCGACTCATCACCTTGTATTCAACATTACTGCACACCGACTGAGTCGCCATCAACAACCGAACAGTGGCCAAGCACAGCGACTACTAGCGGGCGCTGTGAACATACTGCTACAGTCGCTCAACTGTTGCTACCTGCCGCTATTAATGAATCGGCCTCCCCGACAATATACTCATTTATTTATACAAGTTTTAGACAAGCTAGAGAAGTTGCACCAGTCTATAAGCCAAATGGTAAGTCAACAATAAAGCCAATAATAGTGTGCACACTAATCCCAGCACTCAAAACTCAATACACTGCAAGAAAAGAGGGACACCCACAGTACCCTCTAAAAAGTGCCAAGGATGAAACAGTTGCACCACTTTAAGGGTCTAAAAAATATTCAAATGTATTGACTAATTACATATATTTACAATCACAATGAACATTAAGACTATACAATAACAACTACATGACATAAACATTTAAAACCACAAGGGGGCGCTGGAGGTCTGTCTCAGTGCAAAAAGTAAAATACTCTCCATTAAAAGTGTGTATCAAAATCATATATACTATACGTATGCTCTCAGATGCAAAAGTGCAAAAATGCAACAAAAAATGTGCTAAACCCACCTATTAATCAATTCAGGTCCACATGAGTGTACAAAAATAAAGCAGAATAACATACCATTGAGCAGGGAAACACGCCGTGGTGATGGAAGTGAAGGAGAAAGAAATGAACAAAAGTGCATACAGACCAACCAGACGTGGCCCCCCCACAGGTAACAACGCTGAGCGCGTTCGTAGTGTCTCCTGCACTACTTCAAGGGCGAGTGACCCTCTTTTCTTGCATTTATTTATAAATGTACTAATTGTGGTTTTAGCCTTTGTGATTTGAAGGGTTTGGAGGGTGTTTGCTGTTGTCCCTCCAGCCTTCTGCTGTCGGGTCTAGAATTTACCCTGAAATAGGTTTAAAAAAGTCCTCACATAGACGTCACGCGTCAGAAGCTCGAATGCATCCATCTGGTGAGAAGCCATCTCCAGCCATCGAGTGGATACACAAAAGAGAAGGTGAGCACTCATGCAGAACTGTGTAAGTGAATGTTTGTTATTTCTTCTAGCTGGGGAGTTATGGCTGAGAATTAAGGCCAACCTGAGGAGAGGGGTCCGACCAGTGAGGCAAGCCAGACAGGGTGAGGGTGTAAGGCATTGGCCCGAACCCCCGGCAACATGCTCCTCATCTTTAGCCTCCCCACCAACACCCCAGGAACCAGCTGAAGAGGAGGAGGCCCAGGTGTTAGGCTTGGAGTCGCCCACAGCCCAAGACTAGTCAGGTAGGTCAACAGACACAAAACACACTGTTAGGGGAAAGGAAATTACAAATAACAAAATACCAAATGACATATATGCTAAGTGCTGGTGTTTTGTGTTTTATGCTTCTCTTTCCCTACAAACTCTTTGGAACCGGGTGAATATGCCGTGATGGGGCCACCCGAGGAAGGAAGCGCACCAAGCTCAGGTGGGTGCAAACAAATTCAAGCAGACCACTACACGAGCAGATCTCACATCACACATGTGCCGACTTTTAACATCTGTTTGCATTTCATTACAGACCCAGTAAAAGGGATGGCACCAAGGTGGCGGGTGGCCCGTTAAAGGGGCGACTGACAGTGTTTCGGTAAGTAGTGAGCATTTGGGGGGGCTTGAACAGGGAGAAGTGGCACACATTTGTTTGAGCAAATGCTGACATGCATTTCTTCTGTCTTTACAGGTGCCATCTTGTTAAGCCAGGAGCCGAAGGGCAGTTTTTAAGTTTTTTACTTTTTATAGTTTTTTTTAGCTTTGTTATTAACAACGTGTTTGCTTCTCCTACCGTTACGTGCCAAGCACGTAGGGCCTATGTGCCTGGCTTCTGCCCCTGCTACTGTAAAAAAGATGAAAACCACACTCACCTGACCCCACGTTCGATCCAGCCGGGTCTTCTCTTCACCCCGGGGGATTCCGATCCCCCCCCTCCAGAGCTTCTGAAAACCCCCTCTTCAACCACCACCACTGCTAACTGTAAAATAAAAAAAATGACATTTGCTTACCTCCATGCGCAATCCCTCCCGCCGGGTCTCCGCATCACCGGAGGGCCTCCAATTCCCTCCCCTGGGCTCTTCCACAGTGAGGCAAGGGCTCAAAAGAGGGACCCTCTCCCTGCCATCACCGCTAGCCCCACCTCCTCTAAGCAAGGTGGATGACATCACCCCGTGACGACATCCCGTTCCAGGCGCTGAGCTGTCAGATGCCGATGGTGAGGTAGGTTGGAAGGGTAGGGGGCTGTGATCCCCTGCCTCCCCAGCCACCCTCCAGTGCTCACCCCTGGCAGCTGTCATCGGATCGAGGGGGGGATACAGGCTCAAAGGTGAAAAAAATAAAGCTGGGGCAGAAGAGCCTGGAGCCATTTAGGCTGTGTGGGCTTGTAGCCTGCAGGGCAGGGGGGCCATTGAGGCTGGACTCTGCACCCAAACCCCCACAGCTTGTCCCCTGGTTGGTTATGCTGGGTAGGGGGGGCTCAAACCATTTTTTGGGGATTTTTAAGGATTTTTAACCCTTAAAATTCCCTCAAAAAAGGGGGAACCCTATGTCATTTTTTTAACCCTTTAACTGCCAACTGGAGACTTTGTCAGACCATTTTGCACTATTTTTCACTACACATGTTCAGCTGTGACTTTTGAAGGGATTTCCTGGGAAAAATCTATATTGTCTGGGCTTTAACCTGAAATGTCTTGTTTGTCATTTTCTATGTGTATTCACAATATTTTTGGACAAAATTTGTGCAAAAAAATAAAAAATCAGTTTTAACAATTTGTACTGTTTTTTAAACTGAAAAGAGCACTTTTGAGCATTTACAAATAAAATACAACTATCCACACTATAAATGGTTAAATAAAAAAAATGATGTGGGGTCCCCCTTCCTGGGGGGGGGGGGGGGCACATCAATCACTAGTTATTAGAACTTGTGATGAGCGAATGCAACCCGCAAAGTTCGGATCCGTACTGATGTTTGCGGGTTTGTGCACCCGAAGCTGAACATGCATTTCAAATTCGACCCAGAAGAAGCAGCCAATCAGCCTTCATCCTTCCCCTCCCTCCATTGGCCCAGAGGGACATGTGACCCTGTCATATAAAAGGCAGGGCAAACTATAGTCTGGGATAGCAGCTGGAATGAGGACTAGAGTAGGGTTGGACTAAGTGATGGTGCACTAATACCACTGGCTTGCCACTGCTGGGGTCTGGGTGTCTCCTCATACCACAACTAGCTATAAAGACTAAGGTGAATGTGTACCCTTATACCACAATTAGACTTTATACATGAAATGTCTTGTCTGTAATTTTTCCACTGTTTTTTTTAAATATTTTTAAGTAAAATCAATTAAAGAATATAAATATATATATATAAATATATATATATATATATATATATTATAAATTGTCTCACTTATTTTAACCGAAACATTTATTTTATTAAATAAAACTGTATTGCGTGTGAAAGCCCCATTTCTCCTGATTGCAACGGTACCACAAATGTAACAGTAACCCCCCGTTTCTGACCAGGAGACCCTCTAAACTGAAAAGAGCACTTTATAGCATTTACAAATAAAATACAACTATCCACACTATAAAGGGTTAAATAAAAAAAATGATGTGGGGTCCCCCTTCCTGGGGGGGGGGGGGGGGGCCACATCAATCACTAGTTATTAGAACTTGTGATGAGCGAATGCAACCCGCAAAGTTCGGATCCGTACTGATCTTTGCGGGTTTGTGCGCCCGAACCTGAACATGCATTTCAAATTCGACCCAGAAGAAGCAGACAATCAGCCTTCATCCTTCCCCTCCCTCCATTGGCCCAGAGGGACATGTGACCCTGTCATATCAAAGGCAGGGGACAGATAGGCCTATTTGCTTTAAAAATCTGCCCTTTTCAGGGCAAACTATAGTCTGGGATAGCAGCTGGAGTGAGGACTAGAGTAGGGTTGGACTAAGTAATGCTGCACTAATACCACTGGCTTGCCACTGCTGGGGTCTGGGTGTCTCCTTATACCACAACTAGCTGTAAATGCTGCAGTGAGAGTCTACCCTTATACCACAACTAGCTGTTAAGACTGGGGTGATTGCATATACTTATACCACAACTAACTGTAAAGACTGGGGTGCATATGCACCCTTATACCACAGCTAGCTATCAAGACTGGGGTGAGTGTGTACCTCCTTATACCACAACTAGCTGAAAACACTGGGGTGAGTGTGTACCTCCTTATACCACAACTAGCTGAAAACACTGGGGTGAGTGTGTACCTCCTTATACCACAACTAGCTGAAAACACTGGGGTGAGTGTGTACCTCCTTATACCACAACTAGCTGAAAACACTGGGGTGAGTGTGTACCTCCTTATACCACAACTAGCTGAAAACACTGGGGTGAGTGTGTACCTCCTTATACCACAACTAGCTGAAAACACTGGGGTGAGTGTGTACCCTTTTACCACAACTAGCACCTTACCCCCATAACATCTGCAAGGCCGTCCCAGCCAGAAGTCACAGAGTCACTAATGCTATAGGATTACATGCCTGGCTGGGATACCATGGGCCTGCTCCTGTGCCAGTTGCAGACCTAGAGCTTCTGTGGGAGAATGAGGACGTGGCCAGTGTACTATCACAGGACACCTTGGATGATGAAGAGACCCAAGCGCTGACTGCTGCAGCTTTCTGCAATGTTGAGACTCACAGGCTGATTCATTAATAGCGGCAGGTAGCGACAGATGAGCGTCTGTAGCAGGCATTTTCAGAGCGCCCGCTAGTAGTCGCTGTGCTCGGCCGTGAGTCGCTACTTTATAGCGACTCAGTCGCTGTTCAGTAATGTTGAATACATTGTGAGGAGTCGCTATTTGACCAGTACAGGGCTGTATGGGAGCGCATGTTAGCGACTGCTCATAGCGACCGACTCACACCATATTCAGCAAAAAAACAGCCTCACAAATCTCTGGCGCTGAAAAATATTTGTTTGAAGCCCAGAGCGCAGGAGGCGGTGTGTTTAAAGTCTGTTTTTCAGCATCTATCCACTAGTAACAAAGCGAAAACATATGGAATTACATTGTAACAACATTGTAACATGAACACTTTAATGGCAGAGCTGTAATGTAATTTCTGAAGAAATATATAAAAAAATGAAAAAATTCTGAAAAAACTGCTTATTCAATGTCAGGAGAGGTCACAGAATTATTTCTGATTTAAAAAAAAAAAAAAAAAAAAAGTTTAAAGAGAAGAAAAGGTTCGCCCATTGAAATGTATGGGAGAGCGTCAGGTAGTGAGAGGTCATACCTGGCGCTGTGCAAGGCTGAGCGCCGGCGCTGTTCGCTGAGGCTGTGATAATGATGAATCAGACGCTACATGGCGCTATCCCAGTCGCTAATCAGATTCTGCTTGATAAATGTGTAATTGCGTGCCGTGTCCGGCGTTGACCAGTCGCTACCTCTCATTAACCAGCCGCTACCTGACGCTATCCCTTCTTAAATAAGGGCCTGAGATTGAGGCTAGCAGGGAGGAGTGGGTGGAAGAGGATGCCAGGGGTGATGACAAGATCTAAGAACTTACGTGGACTGAAGGCCATCACAGTTCAGAAGAAGAGGAGAGGAGCCGAAGGAGGAGGGTGCAAACTCTCAGCTTTCAGCCCATTACTGCCACTGCTCCCCACCCAGGGGCTGAGCATGACAAGGCAGGCTCACTGGATCTCACAAGCGTGGCATTTTTTTCACGCAGTCCATAGCAGACAAGACAGAGGTCATTTACAAGCTTTGCCAACAATCGCTGAAGTGAGGGAAAAAGTACCTATTTAATTGTGTATATAGGTATATATTGATTGATGAATGTATTTATTTTTTCTTTTTTTAGTTTTCTAATTTTTTTGTTTTTTTTAGCAATTTCCCTAGCCGTTACCCACCTAATTCGGCCTGCTGGATTGTGAGAATGCTAATTCAACCCCAATATATGTGTCGCTCAGTGATTTTAACTATTTACAGTACCTCGCTCCTTGCTTCTCTGCAACAAATGAAGTCGTGTGCTTCCAACAGAAGGCCCCGGTGCGATCGTGCAGCCATCGATTTATCTCAAAGATGCAACTGTCTGTGGCCCTCATAAGAAGAATTTCTTCGAAACAATCGCAGGCTGAGTGGAGGTAGTGAATGAGGGGGCCCATACTGAATTCAATACACAAGTCTCCATTAATATGTCCTGCAAGAAAATGTTCTGCATGATCAGCACCTAATATTATGTTACCGATACATTTAATAAACATATACCGTATATACTCGAGTATAAGCCGAGTTTTTCAGCCCACTTTTTGGCTGAAAAAAGCCGCCTCGGCTTATACTCGAGTCAGAAGGACTCAGCTGTCTTTTTTTTTTTAAGTACAAGTTCCTAGCGGGCTTCGCACATGTCACCGTCCAGCGCGCGTGCCCGGCGATCACGCACCCAGCCATCCTTGCTCCCTCCCTGTCTGCATTGTCCGCCCCCGGTCACCGTGTTATGCTGTGGCCGCGTCAGTGAACAGGAGAGCGGCCGGGCCAGCTCCGCCCTCCTGCCGTGACATCATCAGAGAAGAAGGCTCGCGGGGGCTGCCGGCCTGCTCAGTACACCGACAACCTAGGAGCGCCTGGTAACAGGTAATGGAGGAGCGGGCAGGGATTCGGGGGGAGGGTGGACTGTCACTTGGGGGTTTAAAAAGAAAAATTAGATTATGTTGATGGGGGTTTGTACAGATTGTGTGTTTGTGTGTGCACATTGAATTTAAGATTAGAGGAGCAGGGCAGGGAGCAAGCTCACTAATTCAATGTTTTTTTTAAGTGGAACAAAACCATAAGAGGCCGGCCCTGGAATCTAAAAGATTACAGGGCTGGCTGCTGGCCTTCTGCTTGGGCATCCTGATTATTGGTATCTATTTTTATTTTTGAAATTTACCGGTAGCTGCTGCATTTCCCACCCTAGGCTTATACTCGAGTCATATTCGGGTCGACCTATACTCGAGTATATACGGTAAGCTCCAAAGGCATTAAATAATGTCACACAAATGTATAGATTGCAGATCACATCACAAGAGAGGCAGCTGGTCTGTGACTACTGGCTCTTGGCACATTTGCCCCTTAAAGGTGAACAAAACCTTGGATTTTTCCCAGCTCACCTCACATCCAGTTGCCGGGGATGTCGCTGCTGGGAGGGAAGCCAGGGTTGGGGCTGTCCACAGGGTCGGGTCTAGTGCAGTGGAGGCCCCTGGGCACAAAATCTGGTGGAGGCCCAAGATACAGTATAAAATAATAGTCCAGCCAAGTAACTGATTGGTGGTTGTCTGGCACCCGCCTATTTACTGGAACGTCAGATGGAGTCCCTTGTGCCACCCTTGTGCGGGTGCGTGCTGCTCGGGAACTCCTGCTTTGCCATTCTGGGTGGGGGGGGGGGTGTAGTCGCCCGGCTGGTCCAGCAGAAAACAGTTCCCTGCATTGAGCTGCCCAGAACGTTTGGGTAACTGCCGCACTCTTACCTAATATAAATCCACAAGTACGGGTGCACGGTTCGCGCAGACGCCGCAGAAATCCAAATTCTTACAAAGAACCAGCACACATACTGTGGTTGGTCCTGAGGAAGGGGGCCAAGCGCACCCCAAAACGTCGACCGACAACCATTCTTGTCTGCATATGATTTATACCTGGAATAATACAAAGTGACTTATTATGAACTTCTGAAGTGCTGGTTCTTTGTAAGAATTTGCATTGAGCTGCCAGCGGCTGTGCTTGGTCGCTTATGTGCAGTGACAGCTCTGCGCCCATCACTGTAGCGTTGCTGGCGGCGGTTTTCTGCTCTAGACTCTCCGTCCTGCCTTGTGGTGGCTTTGGCTGCAGATTTGCAAAAACAAAAAAAGGACTCGGCGTATGGGGGCCACACTGCCGCTGATAGCTTTGTTGCTGGCCCTGCAGACAGTCAGACCAAAGACTGAGAAGCCTCCTAGACCAGACCATAATCCAAAGGTGGAGGCCCCCTTTGCAGGGCAAGTGGTGGAGGCCCCCGGCACGCGCCTCTTGCTCCCCCCTCATAATCCGCCCCTGGCTTTCCACAGCAGGAAAGTGTGCCGGGGTATGGGACTGTCTGCTGCTGGGAGGGGATACAGTGCTGGCTCATGGGAACCGGGGGTAAGCCGCCCGAGGCTGTGTGCAGCAGTCAGTGATATCCGAGTGGCAACACAGCAGTAGCATGAGAGTTCCGGCAGGATATGCGACTCTCATGCTGGCACTGTGCACTGCCCAGCTGGGTGGCCGCCACCTACCTTGCACTGGCCATCTGCCTTTTAGTCTAATGCCAACTCTGGCTTCTAGCCGCAGATTGGGTGAATGGGAGTCCACCGCAAGAAGCCAGATGCCAGCATTTAACTAGGGAACTGGCAGCCTGCCAGTGCAGAGGAGCTGGTGGCATACCAGACATTGTCCCGGTACACCATAAGGCCAGTCCGCCCCACTGAGGGCGCGGCTGTCATTACCGCGTGCACAGCATAGAGGATGGAGGAAGGAGAACACACACATAGCATGCTTGCCAGAGCGTTCTAAAATAATAGATCGACTGGGATGTGAGCCCTGGTCCTGTTGCTTGACAGTAACTAAAATACTGGCAATTATCAAAAAACTACAGACGGGTTAACAAAAATACCGGCTGTGGCGCCGAAATACAGGTAAGGGGGAAACCTTACCGGATTGCCAAGGGCGGAAAGCTGTTCAAATGACAGTTTGATTTCAGTGAGAGCATTCTGCAGCAACAACCAGAGTGAAGCAGTTGAAAGAATTGATGGCCAGGGTGTAATGCATCTTTTTTGCCCGTCTCTAAATGCTTTAAAACACAAGAGTGCTGGCTCTGGACGTCCTGCCCCCCCCCCCCCCCAGCCCCCGAGCCCCTTCCCTCGGTGGAATCCCCCCATGTAACTAATGACATCACTGGACGGGAAGGACATGGAGGGGGATTCCCGGAGAATCTCCTCCTCTCTGGTATTAAAGCCTCCTTGCCCAAAACGAGACCATTCTCATCTGGGATGTGACTTTCTAATTGACCAGGTGATTAGACACCAGATCCCAAAAAATACTACCAGCATACATAGAGGAAAACACTTTGTTCAACCATAAAAGCTTAATTACTACTCATACAATGCAATGCCTATTTTAAGATATACCAATGAAGCCTGAGATGTATCCAATATATATGCTTAATAATAATAATAATGTACAATGTGACATTCAATGTCCTAATTTATATCATAATTCCCCCTCTGCCTCATCCCCTTGTATTCCTACAAACATCCTATTAGAAAATAAAGAGGATTCTTCAGAGACTTCCTGAGCACAGAGCCATAAATACCTCGCCCTTCCAGAAACACTTACAGCCATTGATAAGAAAATGTGGGGGGAGTGCGGCTTGGAGTATAGCATTGCTAAAAGTGTAACTATAAATGATTTGTCCCATAACTTGAATATGAGTTATGCTGCATCCTGCAGACACCGCCATAAGATGTATCCAAGTCTAATGGTCACATTGGTTTCCCATATTTGATATTTGTTCCGAAGTGGACACAGGAAACCCCTTACTCCTGACCAGGGCATGCCAGCCATGTTGATTTTGATATCTTTAGAAAGCTTACATCTTGAGGGAAACTATAAACCTGATATTTACCAAGTGGGACCTTCCCAGTACAAGTTAGGGTTCAAATTATAAAAGGTTTTTGCCCCAAGACTAAAGCCTAATAAAATATCAGCCTGCCCCCAGCACCCACCCAGGAGGGGCAGCATCTGTTTTCCAGCCCCTTGGAATCTGTCTTCTTGGTCACATACAGGGGGTCCGATCCATGATCGTGGTGTGTCCAACCCAGCTGCTCCTCCAGCCCTCAGAATCTGAAGACTTTGTATCCCTTTATGAGGAATAGGATTTTCAGTGTTTTCTCCCCATTTATTTTCTGACTGTTTCTGCACATGTATGTATATTGTCTTTATTTATTATTTGTATTTTTTCTTCTCGAATTTTGGGGCGGAATCCGTGTGGATTGTCTGTGCCCTGCTTGTATGTGGAGACAGGTGTGTAGGTGTGTGTGGATTACTCACGAGAAGAGTTTGATCGGATGGTGATGGGGGGGGGTTCCACCATTCTGATTGAATGGTTTAAAGTGTAGTTACGGTGGTGGTGGACGCTTGTTGTATTGATGTTTTGGTGTTTCTGGTGTGATTGCTCTCTTTGCTGGAAGCAGCCCGCACACGTGTCACAGAATGCTCAATCAAACCAACAATTAATTATCAACTTTGTGACATACAGTAACCAACCTCAAAATTCATTCTTACCTTTCTCAAACAATTGATGAAGTTTCTCCATGGGAAAAGTCATTGCCTCATCGCGAAAGACTGAATCAGTGCAAAAATAATCATCAATAAAACTTCGTGAGTGAAAGTCATGGAGGTGATAGTATTTCTTGGGTCTTGATTCCATTTTTGTAAACTGTATCAACAGAAACAGAGATGAGCTTCTGAGCGAAGTATCGGCAAGTTATATCGCACATACACGTCATCATTTCGTCATTCTGGAAAACATTTGTCCTTTCCCAAGACAACAAGTATTGCTTACAAAAGTTCAGCTGACTCCACTCTGTTTTATTTTTAGTCAAACGGTTTATTAAATAAAACTCAGAGGATAAACAATCCCAAGGTCCTGGTGCAAAGGGTTTTCTGCCTGAGCTACTATTATTTGCCCATATGGTTGTAAAAAACAGAAAACACTGGTGGGGTGGTCTCGTTTTTCTGTGGTAGACCATAGAAATCAATGGCGGCTTTTCCTCACAATTTATTCTTACTTTTTTCTTTTTCATCATTTACAATCTCATTATAAGGAAATTATAATAATGAAGAAATGTTCATAAAATTGCAATGACCATCATATCCTAACTGTCACATACACAGGATCTGATTTTACATTGGTTGTATGGTCACTTCTAAAATTGCCCTCAGGCCCTCAGTTTTTTTCTGCACATTGTATGTACCATATTTTTCGCCCTATGAAACGCACTTATTTCCCCCCCCCAAAAAAATGTAAACTCACATACATCGCTCACATTGTCCCCGCTGTTCACGCTATCCCGTCGTCCACATTGTCCCAGCCACTGCCGCTGCTTCTTCTCCGGCGGCTCCTGCAAATACAAACACACCTGGCTTCATTTAGCGGATGAGCGTGGCTGACGCACGAGATATTCAAATTCAAAGAAAACTAAATCCGAACAGGTAGGTGCAATAATTAATGATAATGGGGAAATGGTCACTGGGAATGAAGAGAAGATGGGGCTGTAAATCGATTCTTTAAATCTGTGTACACAAGAGAGGAGCAAGGAGCCAACACAGGAGATGCAACTGATAGCAATAGCCAAAGTATAATACTCAACAAGCTAAACATTGATATCATCCAAGAAAAACTAAATATTTTAAATGTGAATAAGACTGCAGGACCAGATGGACTTTACCCAAGAGTTGTTAAAGAACTCAGTTATCTCCTCACCCCTGTTCTTGATCTTTAAAGACTCACTAACAACTATAGTGCCAAGGAACTGATGCAAGGCAAATGTGGTGCCCATTTTTAAAAAGGTTTTTAGGTCTTCTCCAGACAATTACAGACCTGTAAGTTATCTATTATGGGAAAATTTCTTAAGGGGCTATTAAGGGACTACATACACATATAAGTAACTATGCATAATATTATAAGTGACAACCACCACAATTTTACTAATGACAGAAGCTGCCAGACTAACCTGATTGTCAATGCAAGTGCAAATGCAAATGCAATTCAATGTGGAGAAATGTAAAGTCAAACATTTGGGGTCTAATAACCTGAAGGCCACATATGTCCTTGGGGGAGCATCACTTGTTAAGTAGGATCTGGAGGTACTGGTAGACCATAGGTTAAATAACAGCATGCAATGTCAAGCAGCTGCTTCCAAGGCCACCAAGATATTATCATGCATTAATAGAGGCCTGGAATCATGGGATAGGGATGTAATGTTGCCAATTTACAAGGCAATGGTGCACCCTCACCTTACCATACCATCCAGTTCTAGGCACCAGTAAAACGGATGCTCAGACTATGGAAAGGGTGCAGAGGGGAGCCACCAAACTAATGAGAGAAATGAAGGAACTTAGATATGATTATGAGAATTCAATCTGTTAAGTCTTGAAAGGAGACGACTGAGGGGGGACATGATTAACCTGTATATATTATTTAAATGGGCAATAGATGAAATAAGGGGAAAAGCTATTTCAGGTAAAATCCTCTCTAAAGACAAGAGTGACTCGTTTCGACTGGAAAAAAAGAAATTCAATCACTGGAAGCAACAATCATTTTTTACCATAAGAACTATAAATCTGTGAATAGCCTCCCACAGAGGCTTGCTACAGCCAAAATGTGGCCAGGCCCTGCTCCTGATCCGAACAGGGCCTGGAAAAATATGCTTTGCTGCTCCACCTGCTGGTTGAATACCTGCAGCAAATCAGCCATTTCCCTCCGACTCTCCTGGATGGCTGCAATAATGGCCACATGTTGTTCCTGTGCATGTGCTGCTTGCTGTTCCAGCTGCACCCATTGTTCCTGTGCCCGTGCTGTCCGCACATTCCTTTCTGATTGAAGTTTGCTGCAGTTGCCGTTTAGTGCCTTCCACTCTTCCGGCCAGTTGTCCATGATGTTGTTGCTTATGGTATGCGTGAGGCATTTTCATATCCAGTTCATATAGCTGGGCACTACTGGGTTGTCTTTCTGTCTTCACAACTACCACCAGTGGAGCCTGAAAATGAGACAAGAAACATCAATAACACAAATGGCTGTGTTTGTATTTGGGCTCCTGGTAAGCCATCAGCTCACACATCATATTGTTTGCCGTGTGTTGTTAGGTGTTGGCCATTTGCTTGTGAGGGAGTCCAAACATCTATATCTGCGGCTGGGCCTATACTTTAAATAAACACTTCATTGAAGTGAGTTAGTGGAGGCAGTGGGCACAAAGAGGCTGTTGTCTATAATTATTTTTAATAATCTAACATATCAAGGCGGATCCAGATTGCTGTGTTGCTGGGACCTGAATCAGCAGATGTCTCCCTTACAGTTGGTGGTTGCGTAAGCAAGGGAAACAATGGAAATCCTGTAAATGTCCTGTAAATGAACACTTGTCAAATGTGAATTGTGTGGCTGGCTAATTCGGGCAACAACATGCACACAATGGAGGCATAAATTGTCTATTTGTACAAGCTAAATAATCAAGGTTCAATTACCCGTGTAGCCTCATCCCCTGATGATACTTCCAACATCTGTGGTGGTGTGGACTGCTGGTCTTTCTCAGATAATGGTGGACAATCATAACAAGCTGGAGGAGAGGCACAAAAGGCGAGTGTTGACAACTTGCAGTTGTCAAGAAAAGTACATTAACTTGTTTCTAAGCAGCCAAACATGACAAATCCCACAACAATAACAATTGCCATGACAGTCTACCTGGATGTATTATGTGGGTCATGCCCCATATAGGAGACAATGAACGACAAACATAAAAATGGAAAGGCTCCAGACATGTGTGTTGACTCGCATACTGGCCATCTCCTGTATACTGCAAAGGGGAGGCCTAGCAATTATTCCAGAAACCAAATGGACAGGACCGAGTATGGGACCAATAACCTCAATGTTAAATTGACCAATATCAGCTTGCTGTCAAAGTAGCATTTAGACATAGGTTGCACATTGGTCTTGGATGGAGAATTCAAAACAGTGATAGGTGTTGTGGACCTCAATGCTGCCTACAAACACATAGACAAGCAATTTGGCCTACATGGACTAATAAAAAGCTATTCTAAATATTGGCCTATGGCCAGTAAAAAGGGCTATCACCGCCAGGCTGACCAAACCAGAAGCTGGGGCTGGGAGCTTAGCGTGGACAAGTGTGCCCACAAATCACAATGCCTAACAATCAATATCAGGAAACACAACTGAAGCATTAAGCGGGCATTGTACCAGCAAACATGCACATACAAATTTGGTTTATGCAATGAAGAGTGAACTTACAAACAGGCTTCGACTGGCTTGAGGAACAGCTATCTGTGGGTATGGAGCATGGGACACTGCGGCCTAAGAACCAGAGTAAAGGAAACCAATGATATCACAAAAACATGGCAACAGATGAAAACAGAGAACAAACCAATTTGTCCACAGAAGTGGACCAGAAGCAGTGAATAGGCCACTTACAGACAGGCTACGATTGGCTTGAGAAACAGCTGGCTGTGAATGTGTTGAATTGTTGACAGTGCTGGCTTAAACATCGACTTCCAGCTGTTGGCTGTTGTCGGGTTGTGATTCCCAGATCTTCTGCCCACTCCGAATCTGATCCTGCATCTGCAGCTGGGCCGGACAGCAAAGCAACAGTTTGGGCAGGAATATTAAACAAGAACTGGTAAACTTATGAAAAACCAAATTAAAAACTTACCTTCTACCAAGGCTGTTGTGTCATCCCACACATCCACACCCTGCAGGCAGCATAAAGGTATCTTGTGCTTCAACATGACCTCATATTCATGGTAGGGATTCATGGGGCCTTCCTGTTCTCCATCCTCGATAAGAAGATCCAACTTCATTTTTTTGGTGAGGGCCATGCGCAGTGCGTTGAGTCGTTTTTTTGTTGCTGCAGTGGTCCGTTGATGTGCAGCGATGCCCAATTCCAGCTCAGATCCTGGTCTACCCAGTCTTGCTGAGGCCATGACAATTTTGCAAGGGTGAGCTCGAGCAGCTTGATTGTATCTGCAAGATTGAACTCTGGATCACGCTTGGTGGCTGGTTTCTTGCACCCCTCCAACACACCTGTGGCAACATCAGGGGTGGCAGCCGGGCCAGGAGGGGAGATGCTCTACAGCCCAGAGAAGGTGTTTAAGATAATCCTTGTTTGCTGTGTGCTACACAATCTCTGCATACTCCATTGAATGGAAGAACCTGAGGAAACGCTACTGGTGCCTAACGTCCCAGACATGCCCGCAGACACTGGCAAAGACACCCAGACTGGCTTTGCCCGGCAGGCACAAATGATTAATTCCATTTTTCAGGTAATTGACACAAACTAGGCTAGAATTGCTGCAGTAAGAACAGAAAGGAGATATGTATATCCAGCTAAAGCATACCTAAAAATTGCCACTAAACATTTGTTAAAAAACCTACTAGCCCCATTCAATAGGTGGCCAACAGCACTTAGACCCCTAGACAGGGAAAAGGAGCAAACTGACATTTTCTTCTCTCACTTCTAGGCACCATAAAGTGGATGGAATTCCTTATTTTATTTATTTTTTGCTTTTGCTGTAGTAATTTACAAATATTTATGTTCAAAATTGTTCCAATTAAATGAAAAACCCCAAAACATGTGTCTGAGGTGTACAGTGTGTGGTTGTAGTAGAGAACGCTGCTGTGGAATGCATTTGGGACAATTTTCAAAAGATTTACTTCCATCTTTACACATATGTTTAGTGAGATGAAAGCATGGTGTAATAATTGAACATTCATATATGTATAGATACTATATGGGAGATTAGCATTCACTCATAAGTGTCCAATAAATCTTTTGTTGTTAATAATGGAGAAACGCCATTCCATTATTTAATGGGGTTCAACCTCCATCCTCCTTTGAGACATCCTTTATCATTATACATCCTTGCTTTTTTAACTTAATTAGGTCTCTAGATTTTTCCCTACGTCTAAAATATGTATTTCCCCCAAATGGAAAAACTTAGACACATCTGCTTTAAACATTTTAAATATGAGTATCCATGCTAATATTGTAGACCACAGCAGAGGAACCCTTAAGTGCTCCATTTTCTTCTGCTGTTTTTATGTGTAAAATATACCTTACATTTCTTGATATAATAAAAGATTCCTCAAAGTAAATGTTTAGTATGTCTTTGACCTCAAATCCAATCCAGGGCATCTGATAACACATGCAATACTATAGGTTCTTAACATAGGCATGTTTAAACTACCTATATTCTCTGGTTGTTGCAATTTACTCATACTTATTATTGCTTTTTTAGCTTTGATCTGTAGGGATTGTAAGGAGTACAGCAGCTTAGGGAATAATATCATCTTTATTAAATGGGCTCTACCTGAAAATGCAATCAGCATGTCTATGACTAGTATGATTATTTTGAATTATTGGTTCCCTATTTAAGGAATACAGGTCCCCCAGATCTGCTTTTTTATAATATTTTATAGATTTTGTATTCTATTTGCATGGAAAGAAGTTACCCCATAGAATTTTTGTTGTACTATGTGTTGCCAATGCTATTGATTTTTATGTATATCCTGATATATTCCCAAACTTACAAAATATCTATTATCTATTATCAGGGGAAAACACGTCTTAGCTAATAATAAGTGGTCATCTGCAAAAGACAATATTTTTGTCCTCCCTCCCCCTTTACCCACTCCCTTTATTCTTTTCTTTTAAAAAAAAAAATGATGATACTGGACATCCCTGATGAGTTCCTCTTTGGAGAATAAATGGATCTGAGTTCGTCCTATTTATAAATAAAGTTGAAATAGGGTTCTTATTTATTAGACGAACAAAATCTAGAATTTTTTGCCCAGAGAATCTGAACAGTATTTTTAGATTTGTCCAAGAAATAATATCAAAGACCTTAGTTGCATCAAACTTTGTTGTTTTTTTATGTCTTATGCATTTAAATATTTCATTATCTTTTTAAAAGTTTGCCCAGAAATAAATATGTAATTCATTTTTAATATTGATATAGCTATGCAGGGAATTTCCTGGAAGTTATATTGCTGTACTTTAGAAAGTGACTTCCTCAGTGAAAGAAGGTCTGGCGCATGATTTGATATCAAAATATTTTCGATCTTAACACTTATGATCCAATAAAAGGAGTATTAGGTATTAAAAAATAATCTAATCAGGCTAAAGTAAATTATGCACTCAGTAGGCCAGAGATCACACCTAAGCAGTAGAAAGGCAGAAGACATGAAACAGCTCCTGCTGCCTTTGGTCTCTTTAATTCGATTGAGGAGGAGAATGAGGTTCGAGACGGTGAGGTGCTATCATAAGTCTGGGAGGAGATGGGTCACCAGACCCAGCAGTGAGATGTAAGAGGGAGGGGAAGAGCAACACCCTCTAGGGACTGAAAGTATGTCCTCCGCAGGGCCAAGGGCTTCCACTCCACAGCCAATGGTGTTCATTCAGGCAAGCGTGGAAATACATTTATGTGCAGATCTGTTTCTGAGCGCCAGCTTCTACTCATATGCAAACATCAGCACAACCACAATTTCCAATGTTCTGAAGATGGCAAGACCATTACGTAACCCTGTCTTGCCATGCACTATTCCAGGGGTACTCAACCACTTCTTGTTAAGGTCCATTTAAAGGCATCCGATGAGAGGTGAAGGTCCGAGCAGAGGGCTGTCGTGGGGGGTGGATAGTTAGGAATCAGCACAGAGGAATGGATGGAGCTGAGCTGGGGGACAAGATGGTGGGACAGGGATAGATAGGGCTGAGCTGGGGCGGGTGGAAAGGATTGGATTGGGCCTAGAGCCCACTTCCCGCCTGTGCAGTACTTCATATTGCAATGCTAGGTGCCAGGAAGCCATGACACTGGCAGGGAGACTAAGCACTGCATCACCGATCAAGGGGGCAGCTCTGAGCACAGCAACATAGAAGCAACTGAGTACAGGGCTGTCGGGCAGGGGTCCGGAAATCTGGTGCCGAGGTCCGCATTTGGACCCTGGTCCGCCAGTTGAGTATCATTGCACTATTCCAAGATCACATTACCTCTAGTCTCGCTATAATTGGATGGGCCTGGGAGTAGCCCACTGCTGTTTAATAAGCTGATTTCCTGGACTTTCCTTCATACCCTGCTTCTGAATTATTCTTCAATGTTTGACGCGGATTTCCCTCCTTAAATTCAGATTTGGCTTATCCCCGGTCTGGCTCTTATACTGACGTCGGCTTGGACATTGACTTTGTTACTTTTCTGGCCCCTGGCGTGAAATTTTATCATGAACCTCTGCCTGTGACCCATGACTCACAGCCTGCCTCACTACTCCTCAGCTGCATCCCTTCAATACCTCAGCTTTCTGTGCTATGTGGCTTCCAGCTTTCTGGGGAATGATCATGGTTGTACATGAAGCACAGTCTGTTCTACCTTGAATGCGGCTCCAGTGACTGCCAGTAGATTCTTGTTGGTTGGCTTCTCACCCTGATTTAGGCATACCCACACCTGGAACTCCATCTGGCTCTGCTGACCATTTACACATTCACAACATAAGCCCAGCCTGACACCTCTTAGTGATTGGGTGTACTAAACATTTTTTGAGCCACATAAACTTTAATAAGGTCATATATGAAGAGTATTTGGCACATTATCAGCTCAAGACTGGCCTGGCACGCCAAAGGCCTGACACACCCTCTCCATTGCTGTGGATGGAATGGGCGTGCCCGCATCACTTTGACACAGCGGCACCTTATCTGCTGCCCTCTATACAGAGGAGACGGTCTTCGCAGTGTTCTCTCCATCACAGCAATGCTATACACACACCACAGAAAGATGTGGGCCAGCTGTGATCTATTTACCTTTCAATAGGAGGCTCATGACTGTTTTACAATGGATCACAGCTGATTATAATTGAAACAATGATGATACATCAGCCACAGCCTTGCTATATTAATGCAACACAATGTATCTCCTACCATGAAGCTGGCAGGCTTTTTAGAATGACACATCTTGTTTTTTCAGCAGGAGGGAGTGATAATTCGACCTGATTTTTTAAACTCCCATCCCAATATATGGCACTGTGAGATCTTTCTCCCCTGTACTTTCCCAAGCTTGATTTTTTAACTGTACTAATGAGTTCAGTTCACAATAAATGCACTCAATAATGTAAAGCCTCTGCAAATGCTTGAATTTAATGATTAACACATTTAATGATAGACTAAATTCAGGACAGTTGTGTGTGTTGTATTAGTAATTCCTGAACTGCTAGTAAGCAGGCGTGTGGCTTATCTGTGTTGCCATATTTTAGACTCGGTTTACCAGCCTCCCAGCAGTGTTGAATCTTCCATTCATCTCTTTGAGGCTGAGGGATTCCTTCAAGGCAGGAAGAATAACCCATGTACATTTTAATCATTTCCAGTTGTTTCCAGTGTTATAGCTTCTATGGTCTATTTATGTAAATCTTGTAAATCTCTCAACCATCTCTCAATGTTGAATGTGGCAAGAAATTTGGGAACCCCTACTATAGGCTGTGCAGAAAAAATGCAAATTCTTTGGCATAACACATAGGCTAGGCTTGACTTTGGTAATACTATTGCATTTATTTCTTCATATTTCATATACCAAGCTATTTTCCCTCACAGGATCGCGGAGAACATTAACCCTTTATTTACTTTTAACTTGCCTATTTTAACAAAAACTTTTTTATCCACAGCGCACCTACACTAAACTTTTCTCCACCTAGGCCCACACCTAAGTTAGAACAGATTAACCCATCTACATTTCTCCCAGGGAATACAGGTTTTTTAAAAAAAATGGCAAGTGTCAGCACTCCTTAAAATTCAAATACTTTAATGAAGAAGGTTAAAATTGTATCTCCATATCAAAAAGACAGCTAAAAGCAGTGACAGACCCTGGCAAATGTCAAAAGTACCATGCTAGCTTACGCGTTAAGGACTGCTGGGGTCCTTAGTCATAGATAAAGGCATGGTATGTAAGAAAACACTTTTATAGAGTAAAAAAAGGAAGGACTTACCTCCCGCCGCCATCACGCCAGCAAGGACCACGCCGCCGACGGAAGTCCAGGTGCACCGTCACCCGGAAGTCGTCCCGTGAATCAATAGGAACGAGAGAAGAGGGAGCCAATCAGGAGAGAGGACAACACAACGTCACCTCGCACGCTACGGGAACCCGGACGAGTTACCAGGGCAACGGAGCCACAGGACGCCAATGGGGAATGAGCGGCAGCTGTGAGAGCAGAAGAGAGGTAAGTGACAATGAAAAAGCATGTATAGATAGCGCAAACTACTAGTTAGAGGTTAATTATGAATAGTGCACATTAGAATAGGCTGCAACATGGATATAAATGATTATACAGCTGAATGATATTAACACTAGCAAAAACTTCTTTACATATATGCACACCAACATAAAGAAAGTATCTCCGGACACTGATTAAAACATTTGTAATATAAAAACGCATATATGATCCTTCATAGAACATTGTGGTATAGAAACACTGATTACACATATATGGGACAGTATCTCCAACTCTATCTGTCAGTAATAAATGAAATGTCCCATTTATGATTTAAACCATGTGAATACAGGTTTTTTCCCTCAAGTAGATGCTGCTCAAATAATCTAATTGCGCTTTCCTCAAACCAACTCCTGCAAATAACACATAGGCTGCTGTTGTTTCCAAACTAAATTTCAAAAAAGTATCCCTATCTCATTGGAAAAATGCCCCAGTGCATGCAAAGGTGATTTTTTGGCACAACATTTTATTGCAGATTTTTGAGTGTTAAAATTAAAAAAGCTCACTGAGATACAGGTTGCAATTCACACCCAAACATGCCCCTCAGAGTTACACTCACTTCACTAAATAATATAGCATGACCCCCTGTTGAGAAGAGTTGCTATACTTGTGCATTGTTCTATGTGCATCTGTGACAAACTGTAATATATGATCATCAGCTTGACTTCACCGGCTGCTTTACTTTTCCTTGTGAGCTAAGATACATATTATTCCATCAAAATCGCATGTGTCACTCTCGGCGTTTCTCTGGAAAACTTCACATTCATCAAGAGAGCGGAGCACACAAACGCCTTGTCATATTTAAAAGCATGAAATCTTTCTCCATTCATAGTGAAGTAACTTTCATTTAAGGATCCCATTAGTATCAGTTTTCCTCCAGGTTTCAGGCACTTTAACATATTGCGGAGGTATCTGAGATAATCATTCTGCTCATTGCTGATGACATCCAACAACCACATGGTAATGATGCAGTCGCCTTGTGGTGTTTCCACTGGGTCTGTGATGTTTTCGTTCTCCAGGTTGCATTTTATAACATGACTGACCTTGTTCTTCAGTTTCATTTCTTTGTCTTCACACAAATCACTAAAGTTAAGAAAAAATAATAAAGTTCAATAAGGCCACATCAAAAAATAGAAAAACCAAGCCTGCTTTCATTCCCCGCTCCTGGAGCCCAGTCTGGTTGCTAACTCTGCTGTAAATTTGTAAAACCACTAGCCAAGTATGGTGCACCACTAATAGTATTGGGTAAGGGTGTGCTCTCTTTAACACATATAGATACAAACCAGAGTGGAACCTAGGGTCAATTGATCCACCAGGGACCACTCAAAAATGGAGCCCAACCAATAAACGGTCTATGAAAAGTTTTTTATTATTTTGACATCAAGAAACAAAACATTTAAAAACCAACAATAAAGACACCTAAAAACATCACCCCTCTAATAGTCCTATAATATTAGAATAGATGTTCATTATAAAAAGGTATGATCTGTCCTCAAAAAAAATCATCCGTAAAATACTAGATTGCTGCTATAATTGAGGTAACCTAAACTCGTTGAGAAGATATATACATGCAACTAATACCCTTTGTGCCGGCACAAAGATTACCTAAATCCACAAAATTACTATAAGAGTATCCAACCTATCACCACAAAAAATCTCCATATATATAAACCTAACTATTTAGAAGAATTTTATATATTCAACTATATCACAAAACCTTAGTGGAAATATCTAGAACAATAAAAGAAATGGGCATTGCGCAAAACATCATTATTTATATATATATATAATTAAATGCAAATCCATTCAACAAACCCATTAAATTGTCAAACTATATCCACCAGTGATACGCCAAAGGTGACCGACAAAATAAAGTTGTGAGTTTTTCTGAGTTTTTCTCTTCTAGAACCATGTGAGAATGCTAATTCGACCCTAATATATCTGTGTTGCTCAACGATTTTAACCATTTACATTACCTTGCTTCTTGCTTCTCTGCAACAAAGAAAGTTGTGTGCTTCCAACAGAAGGCCCCGGTGCGATCGTGCAGCCATCTTCTCAGCTCAAATATGCAACTGTCCGTGACCCTCATAAGAAGAATTTCTTTGAAAAAATTGCAGGCTGAATGGAGGTGGTGAATGAGGGGGCCCATACTGAAGTCAATACACAAGTCTCCATTAATATGTCCTGCTAGAAAATGTTCCACATGAGCTGCACTCAATATTACATTTGATAAACATATAAGCTCTAATGTCACACAAATGTAGAGATTGCAGTTGACGTCGCAAGAGAGTCAGCTGGTCTGTGGCCACTGGCACTTGGCACATTTTCCCCTTAAAGCAGAACAAAATATGAGATTTTGACATTCCGTGGTTTTGTTCCGTGCCCCCCAGTTCACCCAGTAAAACTCACCTCTCCTCGGTCCAGTGGTGCATGTGTGGGCTCTCATCCACATAACCTTGTGTCTATATACAATGGGGTGAAAAATCTCAAAAATGACCGGTAGGTGGCACTCGGTTTAGAGTCAGCACTCAATAGTTGTATATACATAAATATTGGTAGAGAGCAAGTATATATGGGTATATATGTCTTCAGCTTACATAGTAAAGCATGTACAGTATAAGAGAGGATATATATACATATAAATCCCATACCATCAAAACAGACATTTCATATCAAATTGAATGCAAAGAAGGGAAAAAAACAGTAATGATCTTACAAGCAGCGCCAGGTGGAAGTAACCCCTCGATGTTTCGGCTGCGTAGGCCTTTTTCAATAAGGGAGCGGTGCCAGTTGTGTGTTAGGCGAATGTTTAAATACCAAGTGAAGACCTCTTCTGTGCAGGATGGCGGGAACAGGGGCGCGCGCTCGAGCACCCGCCGTTTCGCGTCATCCGTGACGTTGGGAGCCGTCCCGACCAATTGCCGGTTGGTGTCAGAAAACGCACCAATCAGCGTTCGGCGCGCAGGGCGAGCCGCGGCGTCACCGGGTGTGAACCAATGACGACACATGTAGCGAGAAGCGTCTCTATGTGGTGTTTAAAACAACCTAAAAGGCTGGTCCAGGAGTGCACGCACTGCCGAAAGATGCTGAGGATGTGGCCACTCCCCATTAAAAATAATCAGAGTTGTTTGCCGGACTGGACGAGAGCCCACGCATGCATCTTTGGGGCAGGGAAAGGTGAGTGATTACCTGTGCCCTGGAGGGGGGGGGGGGAGAAGTTTCACACAGTGGGCATCCAATTCAAGAATCCTCCTGCTGGGGGGTTTGTTCTTTTAATGTATGAGAAACATTAGACAATAAAGTTGATTCAGAGGCTCCCGAGAAAATCCGTTTTTGCAAGATGAAAATTTGTTTTGCGTTCTCGCAAACTCAGTGGATTCAATACCCCCTCTGTGATTAAATCATTTGGGTGTAACGAAAGCAAGAATTCATGCGTGATGTTCATTTATATATGTTTGATTTTACAACTCGCATGACAGTTGAATCAATCATTGTCAGCAAATATTTCATCATTAAAAGCAATGCGACAATACTTGGCGCTAAAACTGACAGCGGGTTTTTACCCAAGAATTTTGCAACTGTTTTAGATACAATTTTGATCTTTTTTTTTTTTGGCCAGGGCCAAGGACCGGCTGTTCGGCCATTGAGCCCTGAAATTAAAAGCCCCTATGCTTGGTTTGGTAATGATTTTAGGGGGGACCCCACGCATATTTTTTTTTTTATTATTTCACTTAGGTGGGAGCGGGGCTATTTAAAAAAAAAAATGTACCCTCCCAAAAATAGAAAAAAGTGCGTGGGTACCCCCTAAAAGAATTACCAACATGGCAAACCGAATATAGGGGCTTGTCATTCCAGGGCTCAAGGGCTGAACAGCCAGCCCCTGGCCCTGACCATTATAACGCCTTATGCCCTATACCTCAGGTCTGGTGCCCAGCACCGGCTATAGGCCGCCAAACATGGGCATGAACTGGTATAAAGGGTCCATGGGGCCCCTTATCAGTTCAAAATAAAAGTGAAAAAAAACACAAGTTTTAAAAAAGTATTTTAGTCTTCTAAATTAACTGATACTTACCTTTCCCGATGAGAGTCCAGAACAGCTTCCCTTTTATTGATGAAATAATACAACTTTTGTGTGGTGTGTTTTATTTTGTAAACTTGGAGTGAACTGGTAATGGGTTCAGGGGACTTCTTTACCTGTTTACAAGGCTTGGAGGCAGGCATGGCACCTGGTGGACTTGCTGGGTGACAGGCCGCTTACCCGACATATTACCTACACCCCCATTTGGGGAATTGCGTTGAGGAAAAGCATTGATTGTGGACCATTGATGTTGGCACAGGGTTTTCCAGGAATGCCCTTGGCACCCCTGTAAGAGTTCCGAGCCTTTGCCAAAGGGCATAAGGGCTTTTTACTTTCAGGGCCATGGGTCGCAAAAAGCGCAGCCTCTGGGCACTGAGTTACAAGCCCTTATGCTCGGTGTCCAGGCAGGTTGGAGACAAAGCCCCGTTTTACTGCCAAAATGAATGTCGATTAAGCAGCATTCATTTTAACAATGAAAAAAATATTAAAATATTAAAAAATCTGGCCAAACATATTAATGTAAGATGTAAATGTATTTGTTAAAATTCATGACACTTTCCAAAATTTTAATTGTAGTGAAAAAGGACGAGGAGCAGACAAAGGAGAAAGGACATGCAGGGGCGGACTGGGGTTAAAAAATGGCCATGGACTTTTTTGGTCACACCATAACACATTGAGTGGCAGAACCCACCCATAACATTCTGAAAGGCAGAGAACCCCCCCATAACATGCTCCGAGGCAGAACCCCACCATGATTCACTGAGCAGCAGAGTCCCCCATAACATGCTGAGTGTCAGAAACCCCCACTTCCCCCTGCTCACCTCATGTCCTGTTGCCGGGGAGGCCGCTGCTGGGAGGAGAGCCATGGTCCCTGGGATGCCACCGCTGAGAGGGAAGCCAGGGTTTGCGGTTGTCCTCAGCAGGTGGGAGTGTCAGGTACGGGGCTGGCCCCTGCAAGCCGGGGTAGACTGCCCAAGGCTGTGTGCAGCAGTCAATGATGTCCGGGTGGTAACACAGCAGCAGCATGAGAGTTCTGTCGGGGGGGAGAGACTTTCATGCTGGCGCTGTGCACTGCCCTGCCCTCATAGGGCAACCGCCACCTACCTTGCTTTGACCGTCTGCCTTTTAGTTTAATGCCGACTTCTAGCCACGGATAGGGTGAATGGGAGCCCAGGAGCGTAGGTAGGGGGGAGCAGGGGGCAACAGGTCAGGGGGGCACCAAAGTTGAGCTTGAGAACAGGTGGGGGAGGCACCATTTCGAATCTTTGCCCCGGGTGATAGAAAGCCTAGATACTCCTCTGTGGGAGCCCGCGCAAGAAGCTGGAGCCAGCACTTAACTAGGGGACTGGAACTGACAGTTTTTCTGCACATTGTATATATATTGTCTTTTTTTTATCTTTGTCTTTTTAATGTTTTTTGTATACATTTTGCCATCTAAGAGGGGGTCTGTCTTTACTGGCAATTAAAAAACCTAATGCTGGTTCTCTTGAAGCCCTTAAAAACAAACCTGGATTCTGAAGATTGTATGACTGCTCGTAGATTGTACTAACCGATAGACTGTGAGATTGATTGTACCTAATCTACTGGTTGCCAGACCAGGCAGAGATTGACACTGGTGAGGGGAAGCATTACTTTGCTATAAATAAGATTGTTTTAAAGTGAGTTCTGGAGCTTTTGCGAGTTCTGGTTGTATTTTCAAGTGAGGTTGTATTATAAGTGAGGGGACTTTTCATTAAGGGACAATATTGGGGGACTTTTGTTTATTGCCTAAGTGTTAGAGAGCTAAAATAAGTTAAAAGCCAAAGTTTCTGCAACTGTGAGCCCTAAAATTGTGTTTTTACTGCTGTTTTTGTAGCTGGGATAATGGCTAGCGATATTGGAGGTCTACTTCAGTGTACAATTTGTCATATGTATACTCTTCAGGAGCAGCAGTTTCAAAGTGAATACCACTGAGATAAATGTGAGCATATTGCAAACTTGGAAGCTCGGGTTAGAGATCTAGAGGTGCAAAATGCAACAATGAGGAGGACAGACAATATGGAAAAGAGCATTCTGCTCACTGAGCAGGTATTAAGTGGGGTAGAAACAGAGGGTGGAGTAATGGTTCAGGAGTAGCAGATAAGTAGCTGGGTTAATGTAATTAGGGGGAGTAAAAAGTTGGGTAATGATGCAAGAGTGTCAATCTCAGAAATGGCAGCCCTAGTGGATACCGCTCTCCCTAACAGCTGGGGGGACAGCCCAGCTAGTGAGCGGGAGTTGGGACTGCAGGTAGAACCAGACAGTTAGTGGTAACAGGGGATTCTATTATCAGGGGGACTGATAAAATAATTAGTCACCAAGACTGCCTCAACCAAATGGTTTGCTGTCTCCCTGGTGACAGGGTTCAGCATGGGGTGGAAAGGGTGGATAAATTACTGGGAGGGGCTGGGGATGACCCAGATGTCGTGTTCCACATGGGGACCAATGACAGAATGAATGGGAGATGGAGGATCATTAAGAATACATTTAAGGAATTAGGCACCAAGTTGAAGAGATGGACCTCTGAAGCAGAAGGATTTGGGTTCCTAGAGCACTGGGCTGACCTTTCATTGGGGTAGAAACTTTATTCAACAGATAATTTGCACCTGAATGGAAGAGGGACTGCTGTGCTGGGTAAGAGGATACTAGAAGGGGTGGAGGGGTATTAAACTAGAGATGAGGGGGCAGGGCAAAGGAGAAAGAAAAGAAATAAAGAAAAAGACAGGTTACTTAGGGAACAGCATATGATGGTGGTCGGAGAATAGAGGGGGAAGGGCTGCTATGGTGGATAAGGAGATCCATGTGTTGCAAACCTGCAGTGAAAAATTAGGCAGATGCATTGCTGCAGAAGCGAATACTAAAGCTTAATGTGTCAAACAAGATAGTAACTTAAGTGTTAACAAATTCCAGAAATCTGGCAAGTAAAGTGGGGGAACTTGAGGCTCTGGTACTGGAAGAAAATATTGATGTTATTGGTGTGGCTGAGACATGGCTGGATTCCACACTTGACTGGACTGTCAATCTTCACGGCTTTGCTCTCTTTCAGAAAGACAGAGCAAAAAAGGAAAGGGGCGGAGTGTGTCTCCATGTAAAACAAAAATTCAAAGCGTATAATAATGAGGGGACATAGAAGATTGTGAGGATTTACAGTCGCTGTGAGTAGAAATGTGGGGTGATGTAAACAATGTTAACATACAATTTGGTGTAATCTATAGACCCCCAAACATTAACAGAGGAACTAGAGGGTCAGCTGCACAAGCAGATAGAGTGGGACTTCAACTACCCAGAAATCAACTGGAGACAGGGTTCTGCTTCTATTACAAGGGTGAGAGCATTCCTCATCTTGTTACAAGATAACTATATGAATTAGTTTGTGGAGGCACCTACTAGGGGTGATGCTCTTTTAGATATGGTAATATCAAATACTGATGACCTGATGGGGACAGTAACAGTTTGTGAAAATCTTGGTGACCACAATATCGTTATATAACAAAAACTGTATGAATGATTTTCTGTCCGGGAGGGAAAACACACTGAATTTTAGGAAGGCCAACTTTCCCAGGTTTAGAGCTGCACTCCAGGATATAGACTGGGAGCATCTGTAAGTATATAGATGCCAAATGGGAGTCCTTTAACCCTTTGAGTGCCAGCCTACCGAGATTTTTTGTCACACTCTGTTGCCGGACTACTTTTTACGTTTTTGCGCTACACGTGTTCAACCTGGATTTTTGAAGGGATTTCCAGGGATTTTCCAGGAAAATGATATATTGTTTTTTTCAGCAGAGTCTGGGCTTCAACATGAAATGTCTTGTTTGGCCTTTTTTTAGTGTATTCTCAATACTTTTGGATGAAATATGTGCAAAAAAAAAAAAACTATTTTTTACAATTTGTAGTGTTTTTTTCTAAGAAAAAATGTAAGTTTGTTAATATTATTGCGTGTGAAAGCCCTATTTCTCCTGGTTACAACGGTACCACATATGTATTGGTAGACACCATTTCCTGCCCAGGAAACTCCCCCAAACTGAAACAGCAGTTTAGGAGATTTTTAGATAGACTACAACTATGCAATATGATTGCATAGTTGTAAGGGGTTAACTTAAAAAAAAAAAATGACGTAGGGTCCCCCCTCCCGGGGGGGGGGGGGGGGGACCTCATTTTTTGGGGGGAATTTTAAGGGTTAAAAACCCTTAAAATCCCCCCATAAAATGACTTAGGGTCCCCCTTACCCAGCATTACAGACCCGGACCAGCTATGGGGGCTTGTAGAACAGGGCGCAGGGGTCAGCGTTGGTGGCCCCTGGCCCTGCAGGCTACTAGCCCACATAGCCATGTGGCCCGGGCCCTTCTGCCCCCCCCGTGGCCGTTGGGGAGGCAGGTAATGGGGGGGCTGGGGGTTATGGCAAGTCACCCGCTTGCCGCAGGTGACTTGCCATACCCAGAGCCTTGTGAACTGGTATAAAGGGTCTCATGGACCCCTTACCAGTTCACAAAGAGTTAAGTAAAAAAAAAGACACAGACACAAAATTCTTTATTATTCTTTTTTCACTTATACTTACTTCCCATCCAGTGTCCCGTGCCGCTGCAGATGACAGTTGTCAGTAGTGATCAGAGCAGGGAGGGTGGGAGGCAGGGAGATCAGAGCCTCCCTGCCTGCCACCCTCCTTGCTCCGATCGCTACCGACAACTGACAGAACGGAGCCCGGGTGCCGGTAACCCGAGGAGTGGGATGACGTCATCAAGTGGGCGGGGCTAGGGGCGGGGTTAGGGTTGTGGCCAGCGCCGGCCGAAGAGGATGGTGATGGCCTGTTTCTGGGCCCTTACCCGAAGAGTGGAAAGCCCAGGGGGGATCAGAGCCCCCCCTGGTGAAGAGAAGACCCGGGGAGAGCCATCGCGCTGCGAGGTGAGTAAATGACATTTACTTTTTTTTTTACAGAATCGCTGGTACTTTTAAATGAGGGGTCAGGTAAGTCTGTATCTTTTTTACTTTTTTTTATGGGGCTCTAAAGTCAGCTACTTGACTCTCACGTAGCTGGCACTTAACGGTTGGAGAGGCAGCTACGTGAGATTCACGTAGCTGGCACTAGAAGGGTTAAATCAATTGTGAGTACCAATGTTGCAAAATGTATTCCTATGGGTAACAAATATAAGCGGCTAAAATTAAACACCTCGTGGCTGATACCTGCGGTTAAAAGGGCAATAAAGAACAAAATAGGGCATTTAAACATTACAGGACTGAGCTCTCAGCTGTAACACTTGAAAATTTAAATTAGTAACTAAAGCATGTAAGAGAGTGGAGAAATGTAAGGTCATGCACTTGAGGTCTAATAACCTGAAGGCCACATATGTCCTTGGGGGAATAACACTGGCAGGAGAATCCCTTTTTGAGAAGGATCTGGGGGTACTGGTAGATCACAGGCTAAATACCATGCAATGCCAAGCAGCTGCTTCCAAGGCCACCAAGATACTATCATGCATTAATAGAGGCCTGGAATCACATGATAGGTGAGTAATATCGCCTCTTTACAAGTTACTGGTGCGCCCTCATCTGGAATATGCCGTCCAGTTCTGGGCATCTGTTCACAGACGCTCTGACTATGCAAAGGGTACAGAGGATAGCCACCAAACTAATAAGAGGAATGAAGGATCTTGTTAGTTGTATAAATATATAAATGGCCAATACAAAAAATATGGGGAAACACTATTTCAGGTAAAATCCTCTCTAAAGACAAGGGGTGCACTCCTTTGAACTGGAAAAACAGAAATTCAGTCTCCGGAGGCGACAATCTTTTTTTACCATAAGAACTATAAATCTATGGAATAGCCTCCCACAGAAGCTTGTTACAACATCAACCGCTGACAGCTTTAAAAAATGATTAGATGCGTATTTAGGAGAAAATAACATTAAAAGTTACTATTAGCTGTTATCAGTAAAAAAAATAAAATAAAAAATAACTTCCCCTACCCTTCCTTGGCTCGGCTCTTTGTCGCTGCCAGTGCCAGAAGTACCCTACTGCTCTGACGATGTCCCTTCCTTGTTGCCTGTTGCCTTGTTGTCCTGTCCAAAACTACATCATTATACTCCTCCCCCTGATCCCCGCCACTTCCCAGTTCTTATGTCATCATGGTATACTTGCCTCCCCACACCACAACCACCTTCATAATTGCCAGTATGTCTAAGTCTACCACCCACTGCGACAGCTATGCGTCTCGGACACTGCTTCCACCTACTCAACACACTCCAAAGGCAGACTGTTGTCTCCTCATCACTATCCATAGCAACTGGGCTGCTAAAAGCTGGTGCCCTACTAGGAGGGGGCAATAAAGGGACAGATGCTGGAAGAGACTTAAAGCTGTAGTGGAGGAAGAATCCACTGAAACCAGGCTCAAAGTCATTGCACCGCCTCCTGAGATGAGCGAGATTGAGTCAACCAGTCCACAATTGATGCACTGTCCGAAATAACACGCCCACTGGAGGACATGGACAACTCTAGCTTGCTGATGCTGCTACTACTACCACATATATTGCTGCTGCTGCTACCGTACTACTACTAGCAGTGGTGGGTCTGGGCAAATGGATGCTGCCACTACTATGGCTGGTGCTACTTTTACTGAGCCTGGGCACATGGCTGCTGACCACAGTGTTGGTACTGGCCTCAACAGCCTTATCCTTAGTGGCAGAAGGAATTGCAGGGATGTCTTTTCCTCTACCCTGTCCTTTCCCACCCCTTCCTTTCCCAGATATTTTACTTAGCATTTCCTAAAACAGATAGATGTTCCCTAAAATATTCCTTGGCAGGTGAAAAATATTGCTTCTTTTTGATTGTATTTAACAAAGAGGCACCGTGGACCCCAACTTAGAAAGAGACGGAGCCTGCACAGCTAAAACAGTTGTTTCCCCCCAAAACTGTATTAAACACTGAAGAACTGTGTACCCCAAGTTCCCCAGTACAATGACAGGGGCCAGCTAAACCAGACAGATGTGGCTAAAAAATAAAAAACCCTCACTGAAATTTTCAGACTTTACAGAGTGGACAACAATGACCAGCAAAACCCAGCACAGGCAACACACACTCCCCCTCAGCTTCCCACTGTGCCCACTTCCTTTCCTGTCCCTTCTTTTCTTCTATGCCATGGTTCAAAATGTCCAAAACTGTCCTTAAACTGTCCCTGCTCTAAGAGCAATGCTTTCTCTGCAACAGCCAATTTGATAATGGTGGATAGATGGTACATCATGTGACTATCTCCTGCAGTAGTACCACCTGATGGCCCAGCTATCCTGACCTCTTAAGCTGCAACCATGTGACCCTGTCTCTCTGCTTCTCCTTGGCTGGTCTTGACCAATGGGGTGGTGTCGGTGAAATCCCGCCAGGTTGGGCTTCCATGCTGAACTTTTCCTGAAAATCGTGTCGAAACCGGGTGCTACAGGTTTGGTTCGCTCATTTCTACTAAAGAGGCAATCTTGTCAAAAAGAGACAATGATTTCTAGGGGGATTCACCACTAAAAACTGGTGAACACAAAAGGTGTTAGCCAGCATTTTCTGCATTAAATAACTTTGACGTAAATCCAGCAAACACCAAAATCGTCTGGCAAAGAAGCTGGGATTCGAGTTGTAAATGCGGAAAAGAACGAATAGCAGAATGGCTGGGAATCATTTTGTAAATGACCCCCTTAATCCTTTTATGAACATGTCAGCTGTTGATGCTCTAACAAGCTTCCGTGGGAGGCTATTTAACAGATTTATATTTCTTATGGTAAAAAAGTATTGTTTCCTCTGGAGATTTTTTTATCCACACAGTGGGAGGACCCCTTTTCTTTAGAGAGGTTTTTACACCAAATATTTTTTACCATATTTTTGTGTTGGTTATTTACTTATTTTTCAATCTATAAGACTCACTTTTTCACAGAAAAAAAAATAAGGTGAAAGCCTGTGCATCTTATTGAGCACATGCATGCCCGAGCCCATGCTTGCCAAATGTGAGTGGGATGGTATCCACTGCCACCCAGGGCCATATACTTGTGCGTCCAGCAGGGAGACTGGCGGTGACTGTGATTGACGTCTGCCAGCTGGGTGCAGTGATTCCTCTATTTCCTGGGAAGTCGGCCACATTGTGTACGATCACCAGCTACTGTGGCTAGAGATGAACGAACCGGTTCGGACGAACCGGAATTCGCTCCGAATTTCAGGAAATATTCGATTCGGCACGAACCCGAATATTTTGTGGTTCATGCCGATCAAATTTTTCCTGAAATTAAAAAAAAAAAATGCCGGCATGGTGGGAGCGGGCCGGCCGGTTCCGCTGTCAGCGGGCCGGCAAAGCCGGTAAAGCCGGCCGGCCCGCTCCCACCATGCCGGCATTTAAAAAACACAGAAAAAAAAAGAAAAAGAAAAAATGCCGGTATGGTGGGAGCGGGCTGACAGCGGAACCAGCCGGCGGGCCGGTAAAGCCGGCCGGCCCACTCCCACCGTGCCGGCATTTAAAAACCCCAAAAAAAAAAAAGCATTTTTGCGTCATCATGACGCGTCCTCAGATGACAGCTGAGAGCGGCGCCGGCCTCAACGCTCCGGACCTGCAGGTAAGTGTTTGCCTTTTTTCTCAAATGCCGGCATGGTGGGAGTGGGCCGGCCAGTTCCGCTGACAGCGGAGCCGGCCGGCCCGCTCCCACCATGCCGGCAAAAATGCTTTTTTTTTTTTTTTTTTAAATGCCGGCATGGTGGGAGCGGGCCGGCCGGTTTTACCGGCCCGCCGGCCGGCTCCCACCATGCCGGTATTTTTGATGGGGAACTTCGTAAAAGTTCGATTCGGCCGAACCCGAATTTCTTTGTGAAATTCGGCGAATCGGCCGAATCGAACTTTTCAAAAGTTCGCTCATCTCTAACTGTGGCCAATGAGACGGCTGAGCTGGTTACGCCATTGGTTTCTGGGCAGACTGGTTCTGTAATAGAAGGTGCTTTCTCTGCCTTCTAACTTACAAACCATGTCATGTCTGGAGTTCCTCTTTAGCTTTCAGCTGTTCCTTTCTGGGACTCTTCTCTGATGTATGCAGCTTGACCAGCAGATGGCGCTGTTCTGCAGAGTTCCTGTAAATCAGCTTGCACCTGTAACATTGCCTGGCCTATATAAGCTGATCCACACATGGCCTAAGTGGATCAGCACTGAATTTGTCTTCTAAACCCAGGTGTTGGAACTCTGATTCCTGAACCCAGGACTCCATTCACAGCCATTTGTTTTCCTCTCTTCTTTGCCTTATATCCGTCTTGGACTTTGGACTTCCACTGGGCCTTATGCATGTATGTTTTCCTCACTCCACTTTTGTTTATGTATAGCAACCTGAGTGTGAATGTTTGCGTGCTTATCACAATTAAACACAGTTTTCTACATATTCATAGTCTCTCTGTTTCGCAATTCTCAAACTTGTGGTCACTCTTAAATAGAGGATTTCTCCATTGAGAAATCCCTGACAAACCAGGACCTTTTCGTGAGCCAGTATTGAAGGCTTCATTCTCCCTTTCTCTCCCCTTCCCTATCCATGTGTTTGATCTTCACAAAGCACAGGAGAGCGCACAGTGGGAGCTGCAGAGCTCGGACATCCGGAAAGTCGGGGCTGGATCATGTGTGTATTTTTTTAAAGCCAATTTGGGATGCCCCACTGTGTTAAAACACAATAATCATAATAATAACAATGATAATAATACTATGAATAGCACTAGAGGTGGTAAGATGCAGCAATATAACCTTGTAACAAATATGCGGGCCGTAGAATTAAATGTTTGTTAAGTGTCTGATCGGGTTATTGCAAAAATGATTTACTTAGAAAAGAAAATTAAAATGCAAACTGAACTAAAACATTTTAAATCGCTTTTTAAACACACTTGTGTTGTGTAGCGACATGTTTACGGTTCAGTTCTTCATCTTTGTTGAACACATCACAAGAACAGTGCAGCTGACTGCTCAATATTCACAACTGATGTTTCAACAGTTCATTAAAAGCTGATAGACAGCGGTGGGAAAATCTGCACTTGTCCTCCGATGTAAATCATTGCCAACAGAGGACTTGTTAAACCGGAACAATAGGCTCGATTCAAAATCCCAAATGTCATTATGTTCGTATTTGCAATCGAAAGTTTTGTTGGGTGTTTGTCATTTTTTCCTTTTTTTTTGGCCATTTTCGACTCGCACGAACGTTCGAACATAGACGTATATGTTCGTTCGTCCATCGAAAATCATTTTGTGTTTTTACGCAACTTCGGGACTTTTTTCCTTCGAAATCGAAAATGTTTCGATCGGTCAAATCATTTACGTCATTGCAATGGGCTGGCGATTAATTCAGAGAGCTGATTGGCAAGTATTCCGACGCCCATATAGTCATTTCCTTGTCGAGCGTCTTACGGCACCTTTTTGACCTCGGGACTAGGCAGCCAAGCGTGATGGAGAGTGACTTTGAAGAGCATCAAGCTCTTCTTCTGTTTGGCATTGATGGGATCTTGAGGTCAGAGCCCAGATTGCACCGGCGGCGACGCATGAACATCAATGGCATGCATGACGTTGAGCTGTTCGAGCTGACCAGGCTTAATCGCGCTTCCCTCCATAAATTGTATAGTGAGCTGCGGCCATGGTTAGCCCGCACCACAAGGAAGGGGCATGCAATTTCAGGTATGACCAAGATGCTTGGCTGCCTGCAATTTTTGGCGAACGGCTCGTTCCAGAGGCTGGGTGCCCTCTCCGTGGGGATCTCACAGCCTACGCTGAGCCGCGCACTATCACATTTTTTGGAAGGCATGGCTACCCTAACCCCCAAATATATTTTTTTCCCAGATGATATGGTAGCCAGAAACGCCATTAAGCTTGGTTTTTATAATATCGCCGACATGCCCAACGTCATTGGTGCCATTGACTGTACCCACGTCGCCCTGGTGCCTCCTGCTGCCGACGAGTACATATACAGGTAAGTAATGTTTTTTTTTTTTTGGTTTCATTTTAGGTTAAGCCTCCTTGTAATGGTCCCTCCTTGTAATGTTTCCACCTTCTAATGGTTCCACCTTGTAATGGTCCCACCTTGTAATGGTCCCTCCTTGTTAGGGTGCCTCCTTGTAATGGTCCCACCTTGTAATGGTCCCTCCTTGTAATGGTCCCACCTTGTAATGGTCCCACCTTGTAATGGTCCCTCCTTGTAATGGTCCCTCCTTGTTAGGGTCCCTCCTTGTAATGGTCCCTCCTTGTTAGGGTGCCTCCTTGTAATGGTCCCACCTTGTAATGGTCCCTCCTTGTAATGGTCCCACCTTGTAATGGTCCCACCTTGTAATGGTCCCTCCTTGTAATGGTCCCTCCTTGTTAGGGTCCCTCCTTGTAATGGTCCCACCTTGTAATGGTCCCTCCTTATCGAAATTTGTGTGTTCATTTTTCTAAATGCCTTCCTAATGTTTTCTTGTCTTCCTTTTTTTCCAGGAACCGCAAAATGGGCCACTCCTTTAATGTGCAGGCAGTGGTGGGGCCGGACATGCGGTTCCTTAGCGTCCTCGCCGGCTACCCAGGCTCAGCCCATGATGCGTACATCCTTAGACGATCAGGATTGTACCGACGGTTTGAGTCTGGGGAATTTTCCGGTGCATGGCTCCTTGGTAAGTGAACATAAACCACATAATGTAGTTGTGGATGTTTGTTTTTAATTAGCATTTGGCAGTAATGTCTGCCAAACTTACACCTTAACCAAACTTCTGGCCATGTGAAACCACACTTGAATGTTAGTTATTAACCAACCAAGCGTTTCGCCAAGTTTGGCCTGCATTAGCCACATTCTAAATTATCTGTTGGTCTAATTTAATAATCCCTCTTACACCACCCTCGTGTGGAATCGTGCACTTAACTTGAGCATAGTTTAGGACCCATCTTTGCTAAGCTGGTTTGCACTTCCACACGAGAGTAGAGCGGGATAAAGTGCATGTGGCGTGTTTCTGCTGTTTTGGTCTCACACAAAGCATATAAGGGGTCAGCAAAACCTACATCCTAAGCACACTTTGAAACCCAGAGCTGGGATCCATATGTATGATTGTCCCTCATCCTCACTCTTTGTATGTTGTCCTTTTGTAAACCTCTAGGACAGATGTTTAGTTTGGGACTGGGACAGTGGCAAATGTTGCCTCATGTTGATCACACAATTGACAAATAGCCTCCTATTGATGTTGCTGGTGCCTTGATGGTCTTACATGTTTGTTTTCCTAATCTTATGTATAAGGTGATTCAGGATACCCGCTGCTGCCGTGGCTCTTGACGCCAGTACTCCGGCCCCAGGATGCCTCCCAGGATGCCTACAACTGTGCGCACCGCAAGACCAGGGCTGTGGTAGAGAGGGCCTTTGGGCTTTTGAAGACTAGGTTTCGTTGTTTGGATCATACCGGGGGCGCCCTGCAATATGATCCGAAAAAGGTCATAGACATAATAATGGCCTGTGCTGTTCTGCACAATTTTGCGATTTCACAACGGGTCCCCCGGTATGTCGAATTTGCTCCCTCTCCACCCAGCGAAGACCAGGAGGACTCATTTCTGGACACACACAGTAGTGTGTCTGGCCAAAGTGTGCGGACTAATTTGATCGCGACCCATTTTGCTTAATGTAACCTGTATTGGCCTTTGTTTAACATTGTGTTGTTGATTTAGTTTTCTTTCCCTTTGTGTATGTTTCGTTATGTTTGTGGTGTTCAAATAAGTAATGAAGTAATTACTCACCACAGGCCTAATGCTTTCCAACTCTCTTTTTTGGATGTGTGAACTGTGTGAATGTCCAAGTATATATTTCTCTGTGACACCCAAAAAAGAGACAATAAAATTTATGAGCCACATGTGTCTTTAACTGTTTATTTTTTAAAAATAAGAGCTCAAACTTGGAGTTGCTGCTCACTCCAATTTGCAAAAAAAATTTAGGTAACCACAAAGGATTAATGGTTAGATCAACCATGGCAAGAATGAAAACAACAAACAATCCTGGTTGGCCACATTTGCCCCTGCCACAGGTGTAAACCTGGTACAGGGGTAGAAGCTTGAGTGGCACGTTCAGTGAGGATTCAGATATGGCCTTGGCTAGTGGCCTACCTCACCACTCTAAGGAGCTCTATGGGCGCAAATCAAAAACACACAACCCAAGGCATACACCAAGGGTATCTTGGTTTGCCTCACCAGACAAGTCAATACAGGGGGGATTAAGAGCAAAGATGTTGTACAGATTCATGTTGTGGAGACATTAATATGGGTGATGGCCATAGTACCCAGGTGGTGGCCCTTGCTGATTGGCCCGAACGTGGGCCTGTGTGGCATTCTGAATCTGCAACTGGTCCAAAATGTTGCGCATGATATTTACCATTTCACCCCTGTAGGCACGGTTGTCATTGTTGGCAGTCTCCATGTGGCTGTTGAGGGTCCGCAATTCGTTCTGCACAGCCTGTAATGTGGTATTTAGGGTCTCGATCCGGCCATGCAGTGCCTCGCGGTTTAGTTGGTTTTGGTGCTGGAAGGTCACCCTCTCGTGGTGCCATGCGTCCAACATTGCCATGCCCCTCCCCTGGTTGCGCCGTAGCGGATTCCGCCTCCCCAATCCCCTGGTTCGGGGTTGTGCCGAGGCTGTTGGTCTGGGCCCCTCAACAGACACAGGCATGCTTTCACTATCCTCAACAGCAGAGACAACACTGGGGACTTGACTGTCAGTCTGTGCATGCTGGCCATCATGTGCAGCCACCATGCTGCCAGATTCCCTCTGCTGCTGCTGAGTTGGTGGTGAAACATTTTGGACCAGTTGCAGATTCTGGGCCAGGGGTAGATCTTCAGAAGGGCACATAAAGGATCCATCCTCCTCCAGCTCCTGGATTTCATCCATGAGTGTGTGGGTCTGTATGGACAGAGACAAATTAGATGTTAGCTTGCCCACTACATATGTCAATCTGTTAGTAGTAACATGCAAAGTAACATGGCTAAACGACATTTGCTCAATAAACTTACAGAATATATCGGTTCCTCCCTCCTAGGCTGCACGGAAGTTGACGGCATGTCCACACTGGCAGTGGATTCCACAGTAGCTGAGCGATGATGGTGGCCTGCATGAGAAGCAAAGACACTATGTAAACACACACCTATGCATTGTTGACGGGTCAAAAGACATATGCCGAATTAGTTAACGGGTCAAAGCTGTCATGGGCACTTCAACAACGGGGCCAAATAAGCTTCAATTTCCATGCCATTATGTTGAAAAATTTTTGCCCTACAACTACTTCCACATTGTTCTACTCAACTAAGCCAAACATTCAAGTTCAGCTGACCACATCCCTTAGAGGCCATTAAAGTGGACCTTCACTCTGATTAAGAGTCTAGCTTCTATGTTTCCCACACCCTGTACATACAGATTGACCACATTACAAATCTTCCAACCTGCATCTACTGCATGTTATGAGCCTTTAAACATCAAAGATGGCGGCATATGGAATCCGCCATCTTATCAGGCAGCCTGCAAACAGTAAGTGCCTCCTGACTGTGCTGCTCTGCATTCTTGGACTGCTGACCTTTCCCTGACCCCAGCTCTGCTCTGTCTGAGCAAAACACAGCTATAACCCGCCCCCCTGTACCTTATCCCACTCTCCTCTCCTCAGTAAGTGTGATGCTTCGGAGTCAAGATGGCGGCGCCCGTATCCTAAATTGCCGAACAGAGTTGCAGCCCAGTGGTGGAAAGTATAATACATTACTGACTAAACATGTAAAATATATTAATTTTAGATGCTGAGGATTTTTTTTTTAAGAGTTTGGGCTTTTCATTAAATCAGGGTGAAGGTCCGGTTTAATGGGAACCCACAAACTTTTACACTCGGGTTCAATGTACATTCACGTCTTGTATGTGGACCAAAAATCAAAAGTTAAGTGGCCACACACATGCCACACCCTGGCCCAACACAGAAATCACCTACAAGCCACAGCCTAGGTGCCTGGCTTCCCAGATGTGTTACTGGCTAATTGTGCATGCTCACTAATTGTAAAGGTCACATAAATCTTACTCACCTGCAGGACGGGTCGGGGAATCTGTGTCCCTTAGGGCCGCGTGGCCTTCGACGGCGACTGGATGCATCAATCCATAAATCATCTCCTCAGCCGGGGTCAACTTGAGTTTGGAGGGAAAACCTCCTCCAGTTTTCATGCTGCAAAACAGAGTTAGGGTAATTTAGAACCAGGTGGCCAATACAACATCCAGTCTAATCCTAAAGCTAACATTTTTACCTGCCAATCCGCCTTTGATTTTCTTTCTTCCGTGCAGCATATTTGAGGTCCGATATCTTGCGCTGAATCTGTACAACATCCTTTAACTCTTCCCCCGCTGCATTCACTTGTCTGGTTAGGTCTGCCAAGATGTTGGCTCTGCGTTTGGTGGTGTTTTTTGATCTGCGCCCATATAGCTCATCATAAACTAAGGTCAGGCCACTAGCCAAGGCCATAATTTGGGCCTCACCAAAACACCCACTCAACTGCCCTCTTCGCAATGTGCGCCCTGTTGTTTTGGGTTGTGGGTCCTCCATGGTGTCATCCAAATGGGGTGACATCCTTGGCTGGGTTTGTGGGGTATAATGCAGGGAATGGTGGCTGCCTGGGGATTGGCCTGGACTGGGCAAGGGACTGGGTGTTCTGGCCTGGCTGGCCACAGAAGTCCCAGGTGTTGATGTGGCATAGTAACCTTGCCTTTCCACCTGTTCCGGTGCCAAATGTGGGCGAGCAGGAGAGCTTCGTTCGGAGCCTGAAGTAGTGCTGCCCTTGGAGGTAGTAGGGCGGACCAAGGGTGAGGGCGATCTTGCAGGGCCGGCCCTCTTCTGTTTTTTTTTTTGGCACACTCTTGGTGGGCTGCGGGACCTGGTTCGGCCTCTTTGTGGGCTGCATGGCCTGCTGCGGCGTCTAGGGGGGCTGCGGGACCTGGTTCGGCCTCTTTGTGGGCTGCGTGGCCTGCTGCGGCGTCTAGGGGGGCTGCGGGACCTGGTTCGGCCTCGAGGGGGGCTGCGTGGCCTGCTGCGGCGTCTAGGGGGGCTGCGGGACCTGGTTCGGCCTCGAGGGGGGCTGCGTGGCCTGCTGCGGCGTCTAGGGGGGCTGCGGGACCTGGTTCTGCCTCGAGGGGGACTGCGGGACCTACTGCGGACTATTGTGGGTGTTGTAGTGGGGCAGGGTGGGCTGGGTCTTCGGACCCTCTTACCCGTTTTTGGCCCAGTAGCCATACTAGCCTTTGTGGCCTGGGTCTTTGGTTTGCCTGCCTGCTCCTTTTTTTGCCCATAGCTGGTAGTTGGCTTGGCCGGCGTTTTGGTACTAGGCCGTAATTTTGCTTTTGGCTGCTGCGACCTGGTTTTGGGCCCTTCGGAAGGCTCCTGCCGTTTGGCTGCCTTCTTCCCCGTTTGCTCCTTTCCAGTTTTGCCAGGAGGTTTTTTGGGTGCCATTTTGATTTTCTCAAATAATCAGCTGTGTGTGCAGGGACCTTTAAGTAAGCAAGCCAGCGTGTGACGTACGTTCGCACGGCCGTGCGGAACCCGCTGAGGCATTGCGTACGTTCGCACGGCCGTGCGGAACGCGCTGGGGCGTTACTTATCTGCTGCCGAGAACAAGAAGCAAGATGGCACCCACTATCTTCACCCGCCAACAAGAAGAGATCATCATGTTCGTAAGTGTATTCGATGGACTTTTGTTAGATTAGGAAATGCTGCTCTATATGTGAAGGAAGCGCAGGAATAAATGGCTTTGGTTAAAAATGTGATAAACTACATGCACAACCAAAGGCACGCCACACACGTGCCAAACAACATTTAGGCCATATTGTGAAATTACTGAACACTAGAAATGTGTGTGTGTTAATGTAATTACCCCCAAAAATGTTTTGCTGACACATATTGATATGTATTTAGAAGTAAAGTCGATGTTTTCTTTATGTTTTGTAGACCATGCTGGAGCGCAGGTACGACTACCTGCCCAACACATTTGAAAAACGCAACGTCGCCCTGGAGATAATCTCGAGCATCCAACAGCAGACCAACACCACCTTCACCCACACGCAGATCATGCAGCATTGGTCGGACCTCAAACGGCTGCACATGCCCCGGGTGCGGAGGTTCTTCGGAATCCATTTTCCAAGTAAGTAGATTGCGATTGCATGCAATATGTAACTAAGACAGAAGGTAGGACTTTACTTAGAATGCCTTTTCTTTTCTAGTGTTGGAAATGGATTACCGAATTCGCCGCACCCGGAGGCGCAGAGGCCGACCAGTGCTGCATGATTCTGCAGCTGGGAGTGAAGGTGGTGGATCTCCAGGGCGACGGGCCGACCCCTCCTCTGTGGCCTCCTCAGACCAGCCCCTGGACCTTACCACAGAGGAGGGGCGGCACAGCGTGGGCAGGCAGTCGTACCCTGCCACGCATGCGGGATCCTCTGGTATGTCACTCTTCATGTCTACACCAAAAAAGAGAATTGCTAGCTCCTGATATCACCAAACTGAATCCTTTATTCTGTATTTGTAGATGTTTCGGTTGCGGGTGAAGTAGTGGGTCAGGAGGCAGCAGATAGGAGCCCACAAGACCCTGGAGAAGGTGAGTGATGTGACCCAGACTTAGCTCAAAACATTGGAGGACTGCGGAATCAGACATCCAAACTAACCATTTGGCCCATGTTTCTACAGGCACTTCTTCACAGCAGAGCCAGGAACCAGGACCTCAGGGTGTTGTCCCCAACGAGCCATCTCTCGGCCACCAACCAAGTAAGTAGTCATGTCATTCTAGAGATTTCGGTCTAAATTCCCCTGAACACAAAAACACATAATGCCCTAGTCAATGGCAATATAAGAGGGACCTGTGGCCACTGAATTAGCTTAATTAGTTGCCCAACTGTCCTGTGGCCACTGAATTAGCTTAATTAGTTGCCCAACTGTCCTGTGGCCACTGAATTAGCTTAATTAGTTGCCCAACTGTCCTGTGGCCACTGAATTAGCTTAATTAGTTGCCCAACTGTCCTGTGGCCACTGAATTAGCTTAATTAGTTGCCCAACTGTCCTGTGGCCACTGAATTAGCTTAATAAGTTGCCCAACTGTCCTGTGGCCACTGAATTAGCTTAATTAGTTGCCCAACTGTCCTGTGGCCACTGAATTAGCTTAATTAGTTGCCCAACTGTCCTGTGGCCACTTCCTAACCTTAATTCCTGTGATTAATCATATGTGCATTATACTTAATTTGTTTCTTTAAATACATTAATTACACAGGTGATAAACATGTATTGTCCTCCGAATAATTTGAATTTCTGATTTTTTGCCAGGGACCACAAGACAGCGACTTGCTGATATCAATCGGAGGGTCCTTGAGTTGGTGGCCGATCTGCAGGCGATGCGGGACACGTTGGGGACAACAGAAGAGGAAGACTAGTGTCCTGGTTCCTGGCCCTGTTGATTTGTACATTTGTACATAGTTGTCTTTGTACATAGTTTTATTTTTGACCCCCAAATTTTAATTGTATATAGTTGTTTGATTTTAAACAAATATTTTATTGTATATAGTTTTAATAATTAAAGTAAAAACCAGTGTATATATTTAGAGGAAACAAATAGAAATGTGTATATAGTTAAACATTTTTTAGGGCCAAAGTGGCCAACAATAGTTGTCTTACAAATGCCAATTGAGCATTAAAAATCAAAAAAACAAAAAAACAACATGTTGTCCCATTTATTTGCACACATACATTTTACAAAAACAAGGGGACAATGACATATTTGAAACTCAAGATTGTGATGTCCGTGAAGTGATTTGGGTAAGTTTGAGGGACCTAAAATGGAAGAAGAACCAAGGCGCTAAGTGTTTTGGGTAAGTTTGAGGGTGTGAAAATGGAAGAAGAACCAAGGCGCTAAGTGATTGGGGTAAGTTTGAGGGACCTAAAATGGAAGAAGAACCAAGGCGCTAAGTGATTTGGGTAAGTTTGAGGGTGTGAAAATGGAAGAAGAACCAAGGCGCTAAGTGATTTGGGTAAGTTTGAGGGTGTGAAAATGGAAGAAGAACCAAGGCGCTAAGTGATTTGGGTAAGTTTGAGGGACCTAAAATGGAAGAAGAACCAAGGCGCTAAGTGATTGGGGTAAGTTTGAGGGACCTAAAATGGAAGAAGAACCAAGGCGCTAAGTGATTTGGGTAAGTTTTAGGGACCTAAAATGGAAGAAGAACCAAGGCGCTAAGTGATTGGGGTAAGTTTTAGGGACCTAAAATGGAAGAAGAACCAAGGCGCTAAGTGATTGGGGTAAGTTTGAGGGTGTGAAAATGGAAGAAGAACCAAGGCGCTAAGTGATTGGGGTAAGTTTTAGGGACCTAAAATGGAAGAAGAACCAAGGCGCTAAGTGATTGGGGTAAGTTTTAGGGACCTAAAATGGAAGAAGAACCAAGGCGCTAAGTGATTGGGGTAAGTTTGAGGGACCTAAAATGGAAGAAGAACCAAGGCGCTAAGTGATTGGGGTAAGTTTTAGGGACCTAAAATGGAAGAAGAACCAAGGCGCTAAGTGATTGGGGTAAGTTTGAGGGACCTAAAATGGAAGAAGAACCAAGGCGCTAAGTGATTGGGGTAAGTTTGAGGGACCTAAAATGGAAGAAGAACCAAGGCGCTAAGTGATTTGGGTAAGTTTGAGGGTGTGAAAATGGAAGAAGAACCAAGGCGCTAAGTGATTTGGGTAAGTTTTAGGGACCTAAAATGGAAGAAGAACCAAGGCGCTAAGTGATTGGGGTAAGTTTTAGGGACCTAAAATGGAAGAAGAACCAAGGCGCTAAGTGATTTGGGTAAGTTTGAGGGTGTGAAAATGGAAGAAGAACCAAGGCGCTAAGTGATTTGGGTAAGTTTTAGGGACCTAAAATGGAAGAAGAACCAAGGCGCTAAGTGATTGGGGTAAGTTTTAGGGACCTAAAATGGAAGAAGAACCAAGGCGCTATGTGATTTGGGTAAGTTTGAGGGTGTGAAAATGGAAGAAGAACCAAGGCGCTAAGTGATTGGGGTAAGTTAGAGGGTGTGAAAATGGAAGAAGAAACAAGGCGCTAAGTGATTGGGGTAAGTTTTAAGGGAGGTCAAGGGAAAAGGCAGAAGAGCGCTAAGTGGTTAGGGTGAGCTTTAAGGGAGCTCCAGGGAAAAGGCAGGAGAGCGCTAAGTGGTTAGGGTGAGTTTAGTGATGGAAGTGAAATTATGTAGGCGAACACTTTAATGAGAGAAGTTTGTAGTGCGCAGGCGCAATATCGCAAGAATTTCGTCTGGACAGATACTTTAGGAAAAAATGAAGCAGGATGTAGCGGGAAAATGATAGGATTCGTGTGAGGATACGATGGGAAAAGGGCAAAAACGAAAGGCTACGTTGGTAGTTGGGCAAAATAAATCTGAACATTTTCGAAGGAAAATGACATCCTCGTCTGCGTACTCTGGCATACGAGCACACGGACGCGCTACGGAAGGTTTACGAAGCATGCATAGAATCGATCGAACGTTCATGCGAGAGCGGGAAATTTTGAAAATCTTACGACGTCGGCACCAAACCGAAAGTTTGTTTGTGTCTCTCTGAATCGAGCCTAATATCCCCATAAGGCTTGCACGACCTCCCTCAATTAAAATTGAATCAAAAGTGGGTGCTGCTCCCAGGCTCTATAAGCCATACATGAAAAAAATCAAAATCAATACCAAACCTACAACATCTATGATTAGACATATTAAAACACATTAAAAACACATTAAAAAACATAACATAACATAACAAATAGCACACAGAACATACAAACATACAGGATGTGTAGGCAGTGGGGAGAGAATTTACCCATCACAATAAAGCAACAAACGCGGAATCCATATATCACATAAATCAAATATATATATCAAGAAAAAAGTGCAGAAAAGTGCAAAATAGTGTGCAAAGATGTGCAAGAATGATATGCAAAAATGCCTCTTAAAGTGCAATTGTGACAATACTACACAATCCTAATCTCACTAGACCAATCTCAGAAGCAAAATACCACAGCCGTCAATGTGCTGCCCCTAGGAAAAAGGCACTTCAATGCAAAAACTCTCAACGTTACATAAGGTAAAATCCATATATGAATCACCAAGCCAGCATGATCTATATAATCAATAACAATAACAATCACTAATAGTAACCAATAGGATCAAACAACGGAGTCTCTCCACCGTCTGCTGACATCCAGAGCCACGCGTTCTGTGGCACATCTAGAGCCACGCGTTCCGTGGGCAGAATCCCACTTCCTCAGGCTGTTGTTATTAAACCTGAGCAACACCCTAAAAAAACTTTTGTGTATCTGGATAGCGCAGATTGCTGCCTGTAAAACAATGCTCATCTCTTTTATAGTCTTTAAAACTCGTTAATTCCAAGAAGAAGGCGTCCTCTGTAGACGATATGGCTGACACAGCTGAAGCATCGCTAGACTCCCCAGCAAGTGACGCACTCCTGGAGGCTCTGGACACTGGCCATGCACGTTCAGAGCCTCTGGGAGTGCGCCACATCAGGCTCGGGAGCTAAGCTGCGCTTCCGGATTACTGGCAAGGCTGACTTCTGTTGTGCCGGCCACATCATCTCTAGGGGACGCCATTACTGTTAAAATTAATGAGATTTAAAGAAAATAAGGGTGTTGTTCTGGTTTAAAATTATAAGCATGATTTTAGCCCCTGTCCAGGCACATGCTAACTTCCTCACATCTTATGCCCCTTGGGAACCGTGTAAAATAAGTGATTTCAAATCAGATTTGATTTAAATACCTTATATATTATAAGAAAAGCTGTTTTTTTTCGCTTCAATTTCTGGGTCAGGGTGGATCTGGAAAGGACAAGTCATGGTGCAGCTTTATGAGTAAGGAGCATGCTTTGCTGTGGTCAGGGGCAGCTGCTGGACCGCTGTGGCTTGCCGAGATCTCTATGGGACAAACAAATATCCTTAAAATGAAAATTAAATACTATTACCGCATGCTTCGCTCTATAAGACACGTCTGTACATAAGACGCACTTAGGATTTGGAGGAGAAGAATAAAACAAATATATTTTGAACTAGTGTGCTAAAATACCTCCCCCCCCCCAAGACCTAATAACAGAACATGTCAGAACCCCCCCCCCCATCACCCCATACATGCTTGGGCTGAGTTACCAGAAAAAGACCCAGTGGGCCCCTGGTCCCAGTGTCCCATTTGAGTGCTTTCATCACCAAACCTGAACTATGTATAGCTTATTTGTGGCATCCTAATGGCACACACAGAGACAATACAGTTTGGCATAATGGAACCATGGTCCCTGAATGTAAGCTGGTAATACTTGCATCTAAATGGGAGGGTGGGCCCCGAGTCAGTTCTGCAGGTGGGCCCCAGGCATCCCAGTCTGACACCATAAAATGATTGTGTAAGAATTCTCCCAGTCCCCTATAACAGGTCTGCAGAATGCCCCCCAAAACACTATACCAGGTAGTTTGTCAAAACCCCCTAATCCTCAATAACAAGCAGCATGAAGAATCCCTCCTCCCCATCCCCATATAACAGACAACATGCAGAATACCCCCAACCATCCATAACAGGAAGTGTGGCAGATCACCCCATCCCCAAAAACAAATAGTGTGTAGAACACCCCTCCTCAATCCCCATTTAACAGGCAGTGTGTATTACGGCTACAGTGTAGGGTGGCGGCTTCCTCTGGCTGTAACTGGGCGGGAGACAGGCACATTTTTGGAATAACAGGAAGCGCTGCCAGGACCCTCTGCCCTTTCAACTTCCATTTTAATATGCATTTTAAAATTTTTGGGACAATGCGCTTGCTGCTCTGGCCCTCTACCTTCCCCTGGGTGGGAAGCAGGATAATTCTTTGACCTGCAAAACAGTTAGGTCCATAAAAATTTGGACACTGACACAAATTCAGATATTTACCTATTTACTGAAACATATTTAAGTTATAGTTATATAATGGACATGGCCATAACATCCAGACTTTCAGCTTTCACTTGAGTGTATCCACATTAAAACTGGATGAGGGGTTTAGGAGTTTCAGCTTCTTAGTATGTGTCACTCTGTTAAAGGACCAAACGTAAATGGACAATACAATACAATACAAATAAATATCACGCCAAGTACATATAGATTGCACAAGGAATGTGTTTTGTCAGGTTACAAGTAATACAAGGGAGCTGGGGGAAATCACAAGGCCCAAGCTGGTCTAGCTGCCTGACTATGCAGGGAAAGGGATACGTGATGGATACTTAATGTATATTAGCATCACTCACTGTCAGTTCATAAATTGTCAGGTCGTAAACTTTTACTTAGATGGTTTATGGCAATGGGGTAAAAACTGTTCTTGGAGCCGGTAGTTTTGCAGGGCAGAACTCTAAAAGGTCTCACGGATTTTAGTGGGAGAAAGAAAGAGTGGTCCAGGTGGTTCTGGTCAGAGAGAATTTTGTTTGCCCGAGAAGCCACTTATACAGGAACTGGAGAGTGGGAAGATATGTACCAATTATCTTTTCTGCTGTTTGTATAGTTCTTTGTAGCCAAACCATTTCACTTCTCCTGGCTCCTCCATAGCAGACAGACAGATGCCAGACAGACAGGAAAAACTTAGCAGTGAGGCTATTGTTGCATTATAAAAAGCCACTTACAGCATCTTGGATAGGCCGGTGTTCCTCAATTGCCTAAGCAAGTAGAGCCTGTTGTGGGACTTCTTTAGGACTGCCGTGATGTTTTTGATCCAACGCAAGTCATCTGTGATGGTAACCTGGAGGAACTTGATTTCTTTGACCTTTTTGATCACTGCCCCCCCCCCCCCCATATTGATTCAGAGAATGGGATTGGGGAGCTCCCTAAAGTCAACCACTAGCTTCACTGTCTTTGATGAGTTAAGTACAAGGTGATTCTTGGAGCACCATGAGTCCAGCCATTTGATCTCATCTCTGTATGCTAATTCTTCCCTGTTGCTAATCAGACCTATAACCGTGGTGTCATCGGCAAATTTTAAGACTTCGACTGAGTCCTCCATAGATGCGCAGTCATTAGTATACAGGGAGAACAGCAGAGGAGAGAGGACACATCCCTGGGGGGGCGCCAATGTTGTTGATCCTACAGCTAGAGATTGACTCAAAGGCTGTTTCATGGGCAGGTGTGGGCAATTCCTTCCTCCTTATGTCATTCTCAGTTAAACAGATAAAACTCCTGGAGTTGATTTTGAGGTGTGGTGCTTGAATTTGGAAGATTTTGAGGTTGAAGAAAACATGCGGTCAAAGGAACTCTCCATGCAGGTAAAACAAGCCATCCAAAAGCTGATGGAAACCCATTTCTGGATCCACCACTCATCTTTCGGTCGCCCCCCCCCCCCCCCCACTTGAGCAGCCGGGCGCTAATGTTGGCTCGGCGGTGGCCCGGTTTTCAAAGTGAAATGGGAGTTTCCACCGCCGAAGCCACGCCCATCGGCAAATTTGAGATCACTGATTTGCTGAAGGTGTCTCAGCAATGAGGTGCAGCCAGCTGGCTGCATTCCCGGCACGATGTTCGTGCGGGAGCACGCACGGCTGCAGTGAAGACTGACCCTGGGGGGTTTCACACAGCGGGGCATCTGGTGTAGGTTGCCTGGCCGTGTGGGTTTTTACCCCCTTTAAGTGGCAAAAAGAGAAAAAAAAAGTTAGAGAAATTGCTATAATATTAGCTGAAATCTACAGCTTGGCCCAGAAAAGCTATGTATACTATGTGGTAGGCCCTTAAATCTTTCAAACACAGCCGTGCTATGTGTCTATAAAAATTGGCTGAGAAATCGCATTCCTTAGCAGCGTATTCTGCTTGTGCCTGAAATACCCGCCTTGAACAAATCACTGTTCCAATGCAACGGGTGGCGTTCCAACCACATCTCTGATCTTCAGACAGTGGCCCGAGTGAAAGATATCTCTTTTCGATGAGAGGTAACTCCAGTGATAATAAAAATAATGTGCAGGGCCATTCTCAACTCAATTTTTTACAGAGGACAACTTCGGAGTTCCTCTAAATCTTTTTTAAACACTGTAAGAATGTCTTCCAGATGTAAATATTTTCCTTTCAGTCAAACTGGCTTCGGGATGTTTAAGAAGACTGAAAATATTTTACAGTTAACATGCTGCTGCTTCTCTAACACATGTGCTTGCGTTACGTTTGATGGGGGATTTTAGCATTCTTTTTACAAATGTTTATACTATACTATATAATATACTATATAATAATATTATACTGATGTTACTAAAGCTGAATTATTTAGTAATAACTGTAGGAACCACTTTCAGGGAAAATATTTTATCATACAGGAGAGAGGGGAGCAACAAACCTGATCAGAAAATTTACAAATGTTTATTGGCAGAGCTCACCAAGTTGCTACAAAATAACCTGGCTTTGGCGCACCACCTCTTTGATGCTAGTGCGATTGTTTGGGATGCTTGTTGTACTATAGTTTTAGTTAATTAAAAAGGTCTGTAAAACCGGGTAGGGAGATGGATCTAGAAAAATGGCTGAGGATGTGGAACGCTTCCTTTGGTTGCTCGGCATCTGTGACTTTAATCAAGGCTAACGTAAAACTAATGGCAAGATGGTATATGGTCCCAGAGAGAATGAAACACTTTTCCACTGAGTTTCAGGGGAACTGCTTCCGGGGGTGCCTCTCTCCGGGGTGGTACCGGCATGTGTGGTGGGAAGACCCTTGGGTAGTTCTCCCCAACGTGCCAGTCCCCCACATTTCTAGACTGAAAAAGCGGTTGATGTATTATATTCTATCAGGGGCAAAGCTGGTGATAGCTGGGACTTGGAGGTCCCCCACCTTGAGCCTCAACACCTTTAACAACAAGGTTAACTGCATTATGGCCATGGAAAAAATGTCCGCCATTCACAAGGGGACTTTGGAGCTGTTCAGGGAGGCATGGAATCCTTGGGTTTGGAATTTTCTGCCTACAGATTTTGATGTAAACCTAATGAGCATCTGATCATTCCTCGACCCCTTCCTTTACTTCCCCCCCACTTACCTAATTTCCCCCTCATAGGGGTTGTTATTTTTCTTTAATTTATTTGAATTGAACTTCTTTAGTAACTCTTGAATCTTATTTGATTTCCTTGTATGCAGTGAATAAGCTTCTGATTCTGACTTAAGATGTCATTAATCTTTAAATTCTGTGTATGAACAGTATTATGCTTATAGAATAATGTTCCCAATATACACAATAAAAAGATTGATAAAGAAAGAAAGGTCTGTAAAACCAAGGGCAATAACAAGGCATCAAGCAGCTTACGTGATGCCTAATCACGTGCTTCTTCCGCATCTCTGGGTAGAAGTCAAGGCAGAGGTAAAAAGTTTTCCCTCCTTTCAAATGTATTTTTCTAGGACCAATGAAAAAAGTAGTCCAATAGCCACTCTGTCCCTTGGACCTTGGAGGGTGAGGGAGTACAACAAGGTGGTTTTACAGGCTGAGGCAGGTTCTATAGGCTGAGGCCTACATCAGTAAAACTTTAGACCCATAGTGAAGGTAGGAAAGGGTGACTTCCACTGCACCGCAGCAAGACTGGCTCAGGTAGGAATGACTGGCTCAGGTGGGAGTTTGTAGAGTGCTAGGAATATAGACTATATGGGGGGTAACATAAATGATGGTAGCATGTTCCCTATCTTCACCATTGAGGAGCACCCAAAACATGCTCCCAGCATCTCTTCAGCCAGGGGGGGAGGCCATCCGAGCAGCGATAACAAGGATGGGAGCCAAAGGTCCCATCCTTGCTATTGCCGAGTCCAACAGAGCTGAAAAAGGAGAGGTTCTGCGTCTAGAACAGCAGACCAACACACAGATCAACACAGACTAATTAAGGGACAGATGGCAGGTTCAGAGGTGTTTAGCAATCAGTGGTTTGAACTGAACCATTCATTTAAAGGAAAAAAAATACTGTATCAGGGGTCTGCACCAGGTTTCTTTCCAGGGGCCTCCACCACATTTAATCTGCCCCTGCACATGCTCTGCGCACGAGCAGCCAGCAGGAGATGGAGAGATCAGAAACTGTAGCCTCTGGGAGCTTTGCTTTTGCAGACTCTTTTTTCTTTTTAGCCAGCCTACCTAGAGATTTTGTCACCCTCTGTTGCCAGACCATTTTTCAATATTTTGCGCTATGTTTAACTTCGATTTTTGAGAGGTTTTCCAGTTGATTCCCAAGAAAATTATATATTGTTTTTTTTCAGCAGAGTCTGGGATATAACATGAAATGGTTTTTAGTGCATTCTCAATATTATTGTCCCATTTCTCCCAGTTACGACGGTACCACATATGTATTCGTAGACACCTTTTCCTGCCCAGGAGACTCCTCCAAACTGAAGCAGAGATTTAGGAGATTTTCAGCTAAAATGCAACCGCTATGCGCACCTTGAAGATTTTGCAGGAAAAACAACCCTTTACAAATTCCGCCTACAAATTATCAAGCATATCAAGCTTTCTTGGTGTACCAGGGTTGTTGTCATGGGCACAGTTTATTGGAAGTAACCCCTCGATTAATTATTTGGTTGCAGAGGGTTTCCCTAAAAAAAATAGTAAAAAGTAGTAAAAAAAAAGCAGAATCAAACCCACATTTTCCTAAATAAACAATATGCAAATAAAAAAAAACAAGTCAAATCTGAAAAAGCAACCCCCCCAAACAAAAAAATACCCAACATGCATAGCTACTTTCATAGAAAGAGTTGCAAAACACCCCAAAGTAAAGCATGTGTGTAAGGATAATTTTACTTAAAGATTTCAGCCCTGTAGACAAAGTATGCACCTTGCACTTTTTCAAATAAAACGACCCTTTACATTTGAAATACCCCCCACAAACCATATATTCACCGACGAGCTTGTTGTAGTGGGCTCATCTTTCTGGAAGTAATCCCTGGAAGAATTCTGTGGTTGCACAGGGTTTCTCTAAAAAATGTAAAAAAAAAAGCAGAATAGAAAACACATTTTCCTAAAATATCAATATGCAAACAAGAAAAAACAAGCTAAATCTGAGGTCACAAGGTCCCCCGAACAGAACATTACCCAACATGCATAGATACTTTTAATCCTTTTAACTGCTGGACTACTTGATATGATGTCACCCTCTGTTGATGTATTTTTCACCATTTTGAGCTACATATAAAAATCCGTTAAAATCTTTAAAAACTATTGTGGCCTTCCCAGCATAACCAGCCTGGGGACCAGCTATGCAGGGGCTTGTAGAACAGGGCACAGAGGCCAGCTTTGGTGGTCCCCCGCCCTGCAGGCTACAAGCCTGCATAGTCTTAGTGGCCCCTGGGATCTTCTGTCCCCTCCTTGGGCTTTGGGGAGGCAGATAATATGGGGGATGGGGATTACTGGCAAGTCACCCGCTAGTCGCAGGTGACTTGCCAGATTCAGAGCCTTGTAAACTGGTATAGGGGTCTCATGGATCACTTACCAATTCACAAAGGGTTACATGTAAAAAAATGACACACACACACCAGAGAAAAATGTTTAATTATTTTATCTTTTAATATTTACCTCCGACCTATCCATCCCCAAACACTGTGCCACACCAATCACTGTGTATTCTGCTCTCCTGCTGCTGCTGGATGTAGCTGATAGGTGACAGGGGACAAAAAATGACATAGGGCCCCCCGCCTGATTTTTTTAGATTTTTAAGGGTTACACTTATGTAGCCTTCACTGTCCTCGGGTTCTTCTCCCCCCTGCCAATCTCTGATGACAGGTGCCGGTGATCGGTGGAGGGGGACTGGGGAGGCAGAGGATCAGAGTCCCCTGCCCCTCCAACCTCTCTCCGTTTTTTGGGTCAGGATCCCCCCCAGCTCTTCCATAGTGAGGAGAGGGCCCAAAACAGGGCCCCTCCCCCTGTTCCACTATCGCTGCGACTAGCCCCACCTCTAGCTCCCCCTTTTCTAGGTGGGGTGAATGACTCCACTGTGTAATGTTATCTGCTCTGCCCACGATATGTAAGGCTAGAGGTGGGGCTAGGCTTCCTTCATCCTGCTTTCAGTTCGACGGTCTTCCCCATAATTTCCTAAATCGTTTTCTTAGGACATCTAATACTTACCTAAGATATTCTAAGCGATGAGTGCAAGTGGAAGGCGCTGAAGAAGCCGGTCAGAGGCGAAACTAGTACGCCAGTACTCATGCCAGTGCTTAATCATGTATAATATAATATTACATCAGGAAGATATAATCATGTTGTGACTTAAATGTAATGAATGTCCTGTGTTGTGATCATGGTCTTGTGTTTACATGAATTAATGTGGTAAAAAGTCGATGCAATGATATAGATTTGCATATATCACAAGGACAAATGTATTGCTCGTTGTTTTAAATATCTTTAATAAAAAATTATATTTTTAATAATAATCTAGTATGTAATACATTCAATAGCGGGGTCGAAACCATGAGGCTGACAATTTGCTAATGTGGGGTTCCCTATATCCAACAAACTTTGTTCTTCCCCCATAATGTCAGCAAAGTGGGACATTTAGGTTTTCGAATGGACAGTGGGGCACTGCCCCACTGAAATTGGGACATCTGGTCAGTTCAGGCATACAGTATTTAAAAACATCTACTCTTTGCCCAAATTAATTGCACATTAAGTTCCTTAAAAACATATGTCGGAGTCGCCCGAACTCCAGTTCAGCGCTCAAGGACAGATTAGTGCACAGAGCCAGGGTAAACTTGAATAGATTTCAATGATGAACTAAATACAGTCATCTTCTAATCAGGTACATTACAAAATCAAACCAAACAGGCATAAACAGAACTAAACCATAAATCAGACATGATTGGAGTCTTTAGTATGCAGGCAGGACCAGGACGGGGAACAGAAGATCTCAGCGGGCTCAGGGCAGATCACAGTGGATCACAGGCTTGGCAGAGCATGAACAGTGTAGCAGGCTTAAAAACAGAGTCTAAGGAACATGCAAACTAACAAAATCTTGCTGCCCTGAGCAGGTGTTAATATATAGGGCTGCACCAGGAGGGGACCAAGCAGCTCCATTAACCCCGGTTGGTAGTGTCTTTGACCAATTTAATTGCATTTCCACTTCCTGACAGCCAGCGGGCCTTTTTTGAAAAACATCTACTTTTTGCCAATTTAATTCCAAGTCCACTTCCTGACAGTCAGTGGGCCTTTTGATAAATATCTGCTGCTCTTCACCAATTTAATTGCTCATCCAGTTTCTGACCCCGTCAGTGGACATACCTACCACTGTTACTCTTGCTCTTAGCTTAACACAAATGGTTACGTGCAACTGGTGAAGATATCTTATCTGAATATGGTGTTGTAATTAAATAAATTAAACTTTGCAGTACCTGTTTTAAACACCAGGGCCTCGATTCAAAAAAGGTAGAAAAAAAATTCTCATGGTAGTAAAAAAAATTCAATTCATGAGAAAAAAAGCCTGAGAATGTCACTGTTACTGAATCACTAGATAAAAAGACAATGAAAGTCAATGGCAGTTTTTACTACTGTGTAGAAAGGAGGAAACAGGTCTCTACTTTTCTTAGGAGTAAAAAAGTGCTATTGACTTGCATTGTCTTTTTATCTAGTGATTCAGTAACAGTGACATTCTCAGGCTTTCTTCTCATGAATTGAGAATTTTTTTCTACTTTTATTGAAGCGAGGCCCAGATGGCAAAATAAAAAAGTTCCCTTCTGTTTTAGGACATCTGCTCTTTGCTCTTTTTAATTGTACATCCATGCACAGGCAGCTACTGGGCCAAGTAAAAAAAAACATCTCCTAATTGTACTTTTCCTTATGGGACTGTAGAACTTCAATGTTTTTTTTTCTATTCATTTGGTGGTTCAGCTGTTGCTTCCTCTACTGCTATGGCCCCCTTTCCCTTCTAACCTGAATTGCCTCTCCTCCACAGGTTCCCAGGCTAAAACTCCTCGTCCTCAGGCTTCCTAGCTTATCCCCCTCCCCACAGGTTACCAGTCTAATTCTTCTCTCCCCCAGACTCCCAATTAAATCCTCTACTCCTGTCCAGTCTGAAACTCTTCACCCCAGTTGTGATCCTGCTCTCTTTTGAGGCCGGGCCCTCCCCCAGCACACACACAGGCTCCCACTCTAAACCTGGGAGGCCCCATAAAAGAACTGCTCCGTACCATGAACACTTTCAATCAGGCCCTGGCAGTGTCGACTAACTGGCTGCCACAGTTGCTGGGTGGGCAGATAGAGGAGGTATAAAGGTCAGGGTGTCAGCCCACACTGTGACAGTTAATAGCTGGAGCAGTTAGGTGAAGGGCACTGTCAGTTTTGCCATGGGGCATGAGACGATTGCATGGGTTGACAGACCTATTGATCGTTCATCTGATCAGACCGGCCATTCGTCCCCCACGTGTGTCACTGCAATTGTTCAATTGGCAACACGCGTGGCTATAAACTGCTGCCACCAGAACCCAAACAGGGTTCAACTCTATATAAGCCACACACAACACAATCAGAACAAACTGATCGATCGACCCACAACCACTTCCAGGCAGGGGGCGATCGAGCATCCTAAGCAAATAAGGTAGCCAGGCTCTTCAGAAATAGCGTGAGGTTTGTAGATCCTTAATTCAGAGCATCAGTGACTTTCTGCTGTATTTTTAGAATTTATTTAAACAAACAGAAAAACACAAAAGCAACAAGAAAAAAAATGGTGCAAGGTGATAAAAACAGAATTAACTATAAAACACTGTAAATAAGATAAATAGCAAGCGATATAAAAAAAATGGCAAAATATTTAAAGTGGACCAACACCCAGGATTTTGACTATCCTGGGTATTGGTCCACTTCCCCGGGGCACCCCGATCGGGGGTGCCCCGCTGTGTGAAACCCCACAGAAAGCCCCCAAAACTCACCTCTCCCCGCTCCCACGTGGCCGCGCCGTCCAATCGGCGCCGACGGACAAGCTGATTGACAGCAACGTACAAGCAGCTTGCCCGTCGGCGCCTCCCGCGCGTCACTCTTGACGTGTGCGCGCCCGCGCCGGCCATTCAGAGACGGCTGGCGCGGGCACGCGCACGCCTAGAGGGGCGCGAGGGAGGCGGATTTGGGGTGTTCAGGGGGGGTTCACCCCGCGGGACATCCTGATCTCGGATGTCCCGCGGTGTGTGAGGTGATCGGCCCGGGAATCTTATAGATTCCCGGGCCGATCACCTCAGGGTGTTGGTCCACTTTAAGAGTCTGGGCTGCGGTCCGATCGAATAAAGTCCTTACACGCTTTCTGGTCTTATTCTGCTTGGATGTTAAAAGCCAGCGTGTGTCGCTCTTGATGGTAAGATTAGAGTGTCTCGCCATTCTTCCCAGCCATGCTTATATGCCCCAGAACAGGGGGTCTCTTTACCCCTTCCAACCAGGGGCTGGTGTTGGTACCACACCCTGTCTCAGAGTGTTCCAATCTCATTTATGCTATATGATACCAACTGACCACATTCCAAGGGAGGGGGTGACACAAGCAGGAGAGGGACCTCGCTGTCTCAATTGGGGATCTATTTGTGATTTGTTTAATTTGCTTTTCCAAATGGTTTTATTACTAGGTGGGAGGGGGGGGAGGAAGTGAGTAGGAGAGGGTTAGATGAAGGTGAAACCCAAGTGGGAGGGGGGGGCGAGAAATGAGGGGTTTACACCAAGCAGGCAGGTCAGCTAAAGTATATATATATATATATATATATATATATATATATATATGCTCTGTGGAACCTATGTATGCCTCTGTCTCTAACCTATAGCCTACAGCCATTTGTCATCTGGCCTAGTGCCTGCAGTGATAAATACCACCAGGCTGGAGCTTCTTATAAGTGAAAACAAGCCAAAGGTCACTCTGTAGCAGCTGGCGCTTCCTATTATGCCAAAACAGTTGCAAAGTAACCAGCTCACCCTTTGGAAGCACCTTCCCAGCACGGACTAAGAAACCTCTTGAGACATTTCCATTGTATTCAAGCAAGGGTGTCCAGCTTCAAGGTAAAACGTAACTTTAACTTAGTTCATTAAAACGTATTCGATCCAAACATAAATCCATGCAATGTGTCAGCAAACCAATAGAAACACCCGCTTCCTCCAGGTACACCGCGTGACGTGTTTCGGGCTCTGAAAGCCCTTAATCATATGATTCTTCCTATTATGGACTGTTTAAGCATCTGATCCCCCAGATGACAAAATCCCAACCTCTATAGAATTACAGGTGTGAATACATCCATATTTGGGATGATCTGCTGTTCTGCGGAAAAGCCCCTTAGTATTGTAGCTCTAATCTCTGGCCTGACATTGTCAACATGCTGTATTCAGGAACTGCTAACTATTTGGTGAAGCAAGTTTAACTTTGGATGAGTCTTACGGTGTAAATTGCAACATGCATGTTGGTGAGTGTTTTAACTGTAACACACAGAAAAATGTTTCCTAAAAAAAAAATCACATGTACCTGCAATAGGGCGTTTTTACACGAGGTACCTAATTTATTACGATACCCTGGATACCCTAGTTAATCATGATGCTCGTCATACAAGTCAATGTGTCATTACCAGAAAGTATAGAGACTGCGATCGCAAAACGAGGAGCTCACGTTTCAAAACCGCAGGTTCCTTTCTCAGGGCTGCGACCTGCTTTTTTTTTTTATGCGATCGCAGTCTCTATACTTTCTGGTAATGACACATTGACTTGTATGACGATTAACTAGGGTATCTGATGTGTATGTATTGTGCTACTAGTCTCGCTATCTTTGGTATGATGTATTGATTACAGGTTAGCAAGCTGACCAGGAATAGACTGTCATAGATTGTATTGCATATCTTCCTGATTGTTATTTTCCTTAACCTTTTGTATCACTTTACTCTTCAGGACCTTTGCAGTAACCCCTCATAGACTCGAATGGTAATGTTTTACCTATACTACAGTCATATAGATCCACATACAATAGCGTTACATTACATATGTTCTTTATTCTGAGGTGGTCCACGATCCTGAAGACTGTATCCATATCTACAAACCGGACTACTTTCACTGTATCCTTTTTTGCATAGCCTAAATCATGTTAGTCACTAATTCTTGCATAATACCTATATGAATACCTTTTATTTGCAAATGATTCTTTCGTTTGGTGTACATATATCCGCCGTATTTAACAAGTATGCTCTAATTTGAGGTTCCAAGTAGGGAGGCACCTTGGATATTTCTGCACCCTGGATACCACTTGTATCCATTATATTATAACTTTGCCAGTTTTTATTAAGGTGTGCTCTAGCCTACAAACCATATATTAACTATGAATGTTTGGAAACAACAGCTCCCTATGGCATATGCTAATGTTTTTTTTTTCTGTATACCCCATAGGGCGCTGTTGTTTCCAAACTTTCAAAAATATTTCCTTACCTCATTGGAAAAATTGATGCAGCACAAATCTGAATTTCTTAGGATTCGTGCCAATCGAATTTATCCCTGAAATAGGTTAAAAAAAGTCTTACCTTAAATAGGGAGTCCACAACACTGCCTCCTGATCTTCAGTAGTGATAATGCCTTCCCAATCATCAACCAAAGCGATGTGACATTACTTCCTTTGGTCTATTTACAGTCCAGCCGGACTGGAGAAGTCAAGAGCTCTGTTCTGCAGCGAACGTGTCGCGTTTACCCACACGCCGCCCTTCCCACCAAGAAACTGGCCGGAGCCTGCCTGTACCCACTGTCAGGATCTGGGGCCAATGGCAATGACTCAGTAGACAGTTCTTATTCAAATACTAAGCAATTTATTGAAAATAAAGTCCAACAAGCAAAATCTCTTAACTTCAGAGTATGATGCAGGATACAATGCAGTACAGCAAGCGGTTACCGCACCAACTTTAGCAATGCCCTTGATATCACAGGTCCTTTTTTGGGGCATACAAGTCCAGGCTGTTAATCCACAGGCAGTACAGATAACACATAAAATCCTTTGGCTGCAATTCACCACTGTCAGTATTGGGAGCAGCAAGGCACGGGCTCCTCATCCCGGCCCCTTCAACTCTACTCTGGAAGCCTCAGAAATTCCTTTTATAGGGCTTCCTTCAAGTAGTCTCCTAACCTGAGAAGACCTGTGAGTAGGGGAAAACCCCGTAGAGGAGCCGGGATGTGGACTGGATCTCTGATATCCCTGCATGGATCGTGCCTGCCTGAAAAACTTATGGGAAAAATAGACTCCATCCACCACTTTTCCATACACTTTACCACACCACCCACCGAAGCTGCTTTTTTTATGCAGTCAACACCCCATAGAGATGATGATTAATACAATTCTATTCAGACGAACCCACATTTTTGGGGGAGAAATTAAGCGTTTGGCATTATTAGTCACACGTATAGTTTTACAAGCCTTTTTGCTTACATTGGGGATATTGAAATTGGATACTTTGGTGATGATTTTTATTTGGCTTGGAACATATATACATATATTTCTTTATTAATTTGCACATAAGCACGACTAATAGTTTACTATTAATTAGCACTTTATTAGGTAGTAAGGGGTATTTAGTCGTCTTGGAGAGGTGATAGATCCCTTATGGTAATTAAAGGGACAGTACATTTTTTGGGCACAGCGGGCTTATTGATTTTTGTAAATTTTAGATTATTAATTGTAATTTTACCACCTTAATTAATTCTGTTATTTATAAAAATACCATTTTGTGAATACTCACCTGTAAAATGGGTATTATAAGTATGTCACACACCCCACTTCAATCATTGATTATTACACTTGGGTAATACCTACCGCTAGGTGGCAGTCTTGGAGAGAATCTCCAAAAAAGCAACAGGCCCCTCCCGGTCTATACATACCTGGTACCTCCCCACAATCTCCCAGTATTAAAACAGCAGTAAGACAAGGTACCAGGAACAAACAAATGTAACCCTCAAACGAAAAGAACAAAACTTCACCATATAAAGAGCTAGGATACCAAAAAAGGGCGGGTGAAGTGGGGTGTGTGACATACTTATAATACCCATTTTACAGGTGAGTATTCACAAAATGGTATTATTCTAAGTATGTCACACACCCCACTTCAATCATTGATTATTACACTTGGGACATCCAACAGCAGTGTCCAGAAAAAGGGCGGGTATCCATCCAGGCAATAACGCAGAAACTCTAACCACTGCAGCCTGCAGAACCTTGCGGCCAAAAACAGCATCCGCTGAGGCCCGCACATCAACCTTATAAAACTTAGAAAAAGTGTGAACCGAAGACCAAGTCGCAGCCTTACAAACTTGTTCAACAGAAGCCTGGTGCTGAAAAGCCCAGGACGCACCAACCGCATGAGTAGAATGAGCAGTAACATGAAAAGGGGGATCCTTCCCCTTGGCAAAATAGGCTCCAACAATCGCCTGATGAATCCATTTGCTAATGGAAGATTTAGCCGGAGCCAAGCCCTTCCTAGGCCCACAGGGCACCACGAAAAAGGCATCAGTCTTACGAAAAGAAGACGTAGTACGTAGATAGTACTTGACACAACGTACAACATCCAAGCAGTGCAACGCACTCTCCTTGACATTCCTAGGCTTAGGACACAAAGAAGGAAGAACAACGTCCTGGTTAAGATGAAAAGCAGAGACCACTTTAGGGAGAAAGTCTGACTTGAAGCGAAAAACCACTTTGTCCTGATGTTCCTCAAAATAAGGAGCCTGAATCGACAAAGCTGCCAACTCCGAAACACGCCGAACCGAAGTGATGGCCACCAGAAAGGCAACCTTCTGAGTCAGAGTGGACAGAGCAATATCCCGCAAAGGCTCAAAAGGAGGAGCCTGAAGAGCAGAGAGAACCAAATTCAAATCCCAAACAGGGAGCAACGGCTTCCTAGGAGGCCGCAAATGTGAAATCCCCTGGAAAAAAGTCTTGACCAAAGAATGGCTAGCAAAAGACCTCTTCCCCTTCAAAGTACTCAGCTGAAGACCAGAGTCCAGCCCTGATTGAAGAAATTCCAAAATCCTGGAAATAGAAAAGACCCGGCAAGGCAAAGACCTAGCCTCACACCAATCAATATAAGATCTCCAAGCCCTATAATAGATGGAAGAAGAGGATCTCTTCCTGGCACTAATAAGAGTCCGAATGACCGAATCCGAAAGATCCTCCTCCTTTAAGATGGAGGTCTCAGCAGCCAAGCCGTCAAAGCCAGCGTTGGTAAACTGGGGTAACACAGTTGGCCCTGCGTGAGAAGATCCGGCCGAAGAGGCAGATCGAACTGATCCACCGCCAGACGAACGATGTCTGCGAACCACACCCGCCTTGGCCACCTTGGAGCCACGAGAATGGCGGGAACTCCTTCCAGAACCAACTTTCGCAGCACCCTGCCTAGCATGGGAATCGGAGGAAACAGATAAAGAAACCCCAGGTCCCTCCAGCTCAGGGCCATGGCATCCACCGCCAGAGCCAGAGGATTCTGAGACAGTGACACGAATGTTGGAAGCTTGTGATTGTGACGAGAGGCAAACAGATCCACCTCCGGCGTCCCCCACCGAAGACACATCGACCGAAACACCTGGGGATGGAGAGACCATTCCCCCCGGCGGGACGAACACCGGCTCAGAAAGTCCGCCTCCATGTTTTCCACTCCTGGAATGTAAACTGCCGAGATGCAAGGGACATGAGTCTCTGCCCAAACTATAATCAGAGACACCTCTCTGTGGGCACCCAGACTGCGAGTCCCTCCTTGGTGATTGATGTAAGCAACCGCCGTCTGATTGTCCGATCGAACCTGAACCGGCAGGCCCTGTAAATGAAGCGTCAAGTGAGACAGAACCAACCTGATGGCTCGCAACTCCAGAACATTGATGGGCAAGTGGGCTTCCAGAGGGTCCCACTGCCCCTGAAACTGAAGATCCTTCCAGAAACCTCCCCATCCTGACAAACTGGCATCCGTGGTGACAGTTTCCCAAAGCGGGGTCAGAAACGACCTGCCCTTCAGAAGATTGTCCGAGACCAACCACCACAGAAGGGACTGCCGAACCCGAGGGGACATCCGGAAGGACCAATCCAACGACCGCGGTCGCCGGTCCCAAGACGCCAAAAGATGAAGCTGAAGCGTCCTCGTGTGAAACTGCGTGAAGGGAACTGCCTCGAACGAGGCCACCATCAACCCCACCAGTCTCATCCCTAACCGAATGGACGGGCGAGGATTGGAAAGAAGAAGCTGAGCCAATTCCTGAATCAAAAGAACCTTGGCCTGAGGGAGAAACACTCTGTGCTGGCAAGAGTCCAACGACATCCCCAGAAAGGTCACCACCCTGGCCGGAACCAGGGAGGACTTGGGGTAATTGATCACCCAGCCGAACCTCTCCAGCATAGACACCACCATGCTGGTGTCCCCTTCCGCTTGACTGAAGGAAGGCGCCATGATGAGAAGATCGTCCAGGTAAGGCACAATGCGAATCCCCTGAGCTCTGAGCAGGGCCATCACTCCCGCCAACACCTTGGTGAACACTCTCGGAGCAGAAGTGAGGCCGAATGGAAGAGCTACAAACTGAAAATGCCGATCCTCCACCACAAAGCGAAGGAACCTCTGATGAGCTGGAAAGATCGGAATGTGAAGGTAAGCATCCTTGATGTCTATGGACGTCATAAAGTCCCCCTGCCTGAGCGAACCAATCGCAGACCGAAGGGTTTCCATGCGAAACTTCCGGGGACGAATAAACCGGTTGAGAAACTTCAAATCCAGGATGGGACGGAACGACCCATCCTTTTTGGGTACAGTGAAGAGATTGGAATAATACCCGCGCCCTACCTCCGAAGGAGGAACCGGGCAGACGACCGCCAATTCCAGAAGATTCCTTACCGCCGCCAGGAGCCCCTGCGTGGCCAAAGGATCCGAAGGTACCCGAGACCTGAAGAACCTTGGAGGAGGACGGGACTCGAACTCCAGCTTGTAACCGGCCGACACCACCTCCCGGATCCACCTGTCCGAGACCTCCTGGTCCCATACCCGGGAGAAGAGTCGCAACCGTCCCCCCACCCGTACGGGTGAGGGCGCCCCCTCATTGCTGAGCGGCGAAATTTCTTGCGCTGAGGTAACTTACCTCCCTTGGCAACAGAATCCAGCCTCTCACCGAAAAGCCTCAAACCCATAAAGGGAAGAGCCGTGAGCGATCTTTTAGAATTAAAATCAGCCGTCCACTGTCTCAACCACACACAACGACGGATAGCTACCAGCAGGGCAGTAGCCCTGCCACACATCAACATGGCATCCTCCTGAGCGGCCAGAATAAACGACAAGAAGGATTCACAACGCTTAAGAGCAAGAGACTCATCACTGGTAGGCTCAAGATCCACACATAAGTCCCTGACAATAGACCTAACCGCCAATGTCAAAAGAGCCGAAGCACAAACAGGCCTCAACACCGAACCCGCACAGACAAAACCATGGCGAGCCAGCTGATCAATCCGGCGATCCTCGCCGTCCCTGAGAGAAGTCGTGTCAGGAGAATGTACCACCGCCGTATTGGACAGTCCCAAGACCGGAGTATCTACCTCGGGAGGAATAGACCAACGCTTCATCAAGTCCGCCGGAAAAGGATACTTTCTATCCCAGCTAGGCGGTACCCCGACGAGACGCGTAGGTTGCTCCCATTGCTTAAGTACAACCTCTTCAAAATGCTGTTGACTGGGAAACTCCAAGCGCTGCTTGGACACCCCAAAAAGCTGACCCTTAGGCCGAGGAGCAACTTCCGGAGGATCCAAATCCAAAACCTCAAACATTTGAGCCAGAATAGTAGGCGTATCGGGAGGGGGGCCCTCAGCCTGGTCCCCCTCAGCACCCAGCAACTGCTGAACCTCGGAATCCTCTTCCTCAACGAGCTCACCCTCTTCAAGGGGACGATCTGACCAATCCAGGTCCCCAATAACTTCCTCATCTGAATCCGGCGGAGGCGGAGACAGATACTTCCGCTTAGCTGGAGCCTTCTGAGCGACCACTGCGAAAACATTTTCTCGAGGCTGGCCAAACGAGCGCATACCTCAGATTGCGAATCCCCACCCATGACAACGTCACACGGGGTCCGGAACAGGCGAGGGGGAGAGGGAGATGGCGCGGCCGATGAAGTACCAGGCACCGGAGTGCCGGACTGTCGCTCAATGTTCCGCTGTGCACATGGAATACATAAAATGACATCATCCCCCTGGAGCGGAGTCCCACAACCCACACACAGCCTGGATTGTCCCGAAGGACCGTTTCCGGTATCTTTGGCAGCCTCCATATGGTGACATTTATGGTATTCGCAGAACCCAGGGATTTACGCAGTAAGCGACCCGGGATGCCCCTTTAATATCTATATAATTCTTTAAAAACCCTGACCATGGGAATTTAGCATAAAAAATAACCCAATAAATGGAGTAATGGCCTAGAAAAAACCCCCACTAGCCAGGTATATAAGACCGGGAGAGCCCTGTAAGATGGGGGTCCCAGGATCTGAAAGACAAAACAAGGACAACAATCATTCCAGCACAACAGCACACATGTAAAAATACAGTGCTTATAAACCATAAGGCCGTCTCCCCCCCTTTAACCACAAGCCCTAGGCTGCTGGTTAAACAATCACCCAAACAGTGGAATCGAGGTGAGGGGGGGGGGGAGAGAGAGAGAGAGAGGGGGGGGGAAGGGGGGGGGGGATGGAGAAGGAAAAGAATAGCCATAATACTAATAAGAATATAGTTAAAATATTATTGTAAAAAATATTAATCACGGCGGTGCTACCGCAGGCCCGAACATCAAGCAACAAAAATGAGCCAATGTGAGAAAGAGGGTACCTCAGATCTTCTACCAACCTGCGGGGCTACTTCAGACCGAAATGGCGGCCCCAGCCAGTAAGAAACGCCATCACCGTCCAGGAGAGGGGAGAAGAAAGGCGGGCCCATGGAAGCGCGGGAGCCGCGATAACCCCGCCCCTCCCCAAACGGCCAACCACGGCGCGGGCCGCGCAAGACGCGGACCCGCCCGCCCACTGTGCTGCCGAGCCGCGGGCCTCGGTAAAGATGGCGCCCGCCTCCCCCATGACCAGACCGGCGGAGCAACCGCCCGGTCCCCCCCGAGCACCTGTCCCGGAAGACACGCCGCAGCAAGCGCCGACCTCGGCGCTCCCCATTCAGGCGGGCCCGCGGCGCCCGGCCCCGCCCACCGAAAAACCTGACAGGAATTCCGCGCCAACGGCGCCACCATGACACCCAGGAGTAACACAAACGGCGGGCCCGTGATACACGCCCGACCCGCCCGCTAATAAAGCAGAGGCCCGACCTAGATAAATAAAGTATAGCAGCCCCTGCCACCCGTCCCAGCATGCACACTTCACAACACACAGCCACACATTAAGGGCCATAGTAAGCTGGGAAGGAAAGGGCATCACCTCATGTGCAGAACTGACAGGCTCGCTTGATGAGCCGGTACCTAACTGCTATGGAATTAGGGGCATCCCACGTCCGGATCACCACTCCGGAATCCCGTTATGCCCCATAATATGGGGTCGAACGGAGGAGCTAATCTCCTAGGCACCCAAGGTGCCATCTACCCTTGCCCAGCCTACAGCCTAAGCTGGGAGGCTGCCAGTTATACAGGGAGAGAAAACCAAACGGAGCTGGGCAGAAATAGACCGTAGGGGGGGAGCCGGGGTGATACCCCAGCTACCTGCAAGCAGGAGACTTCTTTCTTCTGTCTTGTCGCCACCTTGCAGAGAATAACACTGGGAGATTGTTGGGAGGTACCAGGTATGTATAGACCGGGAGGGGCCTGTTGCTTTTTTGGAGATTCTCTGCAAGACTGCCACCTAGCGGTAGGTATTACCCAAGTGTAATAATCAATGATTGAAGTGGGGTGTGTGACATACTTAGAATATCACATTCAATCATTGTATATATCATTAAGATAGAGGGAAGGCAATAGTTGTTTTTAACCTTGTCTTGTGTATTGATGTATTAGTGTTTTTTAGGTCCTAGTGTGCCCCTCAATAAAATTGTTTTATATATTATAAGCTTGGCAAATCGTCTGAATCAAATTTAAAAAAAAAAATGTGCTCATCTCTGAAGTAAATAGGCTGAAAGCTATGACCTGGAACAATGGATTCAATTACGATAGTATTTAAACACTCTAACCCACCTCCAATATTGAAGTATAAGCAACTTGTCAATTCTTAGATTTAAAAAATATTCAATGCTTGGAAGATTTTGTCTTAATACAACAAAGATTTTATTTATTAAGTCAACAGAAATAGACTTTTTTATAAGAACATGTGTTGTTGAGCTGTGTTGTTTCTTGACTGTAAAAAAAAAAAAAGCTTTATTTGATTTTGGAGATGAGTGAAATGAGTCGTCCGAACTGGAATTCATTCGGAATTTCAGGGAAAAATAGATTCAGCTCAGGAATCGTTCTGATCAAATTGATCCCTAAAAGAAGCTATCCCTTCTCTCAAGAGTCTAGACAAAGGCCACCTGCTTGCCCATCCAGACTCAGAGGAGTCGCTCCCGGATGTTGGTGAGTTTTTTTTTTTTGCAGTCGCTCCCGGATGTTGGTGAGTTTTTTTTTTTGCAGTCGCTCCCGGATGTTGGTGAGTTTTTTTTTTTGCAGTCGCTCCCGGATGTTGGTGAGTTTTTTTTTTTGCAGTCGCTCTCGGATGTTGGTGAGTTTTTTTTGCAGTTAACAGCCTGTAGAGATGAGCAAATTGTTGTAAAATTTAAGTCAGACGAATCAGAATATCTTGGTGGAATTCGTCCGAATCAAATTTTCTAGCGATTTGTTCATCTCTATTTGATGTGCATCAGTTATAGATTGTAATATATGATCAGATTGATGTTATTGACTGCTTTATTTTTCCTTGTAGGCTAGGATGAATATCACTGCACCAAAATCACACAGATCAGTCTTGACCTTTCTTGGAAAAACCTCACATTCAGCAATAACGAGCTTTTCTCCAACGAGAGCGGAGCACACAAACCCCCTGTCATATGTGAAAACATGAAACCTTTCTCCACTATTAGTAAAATAAGTTGCATTTAAGACACCCAGTAGTATCAGTGTTCCTCCAGGTTTCAGGCACTTCAGGATCTTTCTGAGATATCTCAGATAATAATTCTGGTTTGTGCTGATGACATCCAACAAGCAGGCGGTAATGACGCAGTCGCCTTTTGGTGTTTCCACCGGGTCTGTGATGTTTTCTTCTTCTAGGTTGCATTTTATAACATGCCTGACCTTGTTCTTCAGTTGCATTTCACACAAATCACTAAAATTTAGAAACAGTAAAGTTAAATAAAACTAGACTTGCAGGATTTCTACTATCAGCAATATTTTGGCAAGTGAATGACCATTTAGTTGCGCTTAACCTAAAGTTGTAAAAAGAGTAACATGGAATCACATGAAAGGGAAAGGCACTGTATTATAATGACTGCATGCGTTAATCTATTATTAAGTCATCTTAAAATTAATATTATCTCGGCTCATCTAAACAGCGTTATACCATACAGCGGCATTACCGCACGCAGTGGCCACGCTACTTCCCCGCCTCGCACACCAACAAGCTCCAGCCTACAACAGAATAAAGCACACCTAAAATACTTCACCTCACACGGACCAAGGACTACCCACAGCCCTACCACAGGGCCGCGGCGGTGAGTACCAAATTTCTCTGTACACACAAGTACATCAACCCCAACATCGAATTAACTACTTAAAGTGCACCACCTTTAAAAAATCCATGGCACAACACCTCCTTTTAAAGTGGACCAACACCCAGGATTTTCACTATCCTGGGTTTTGGTCCACTTCGGTGGGGCACCCGATCGGGGGTGCCCCGCTGTGTGAGACCCCCCAGAATGCCCCGAAACACCTCACCACGCTCCTATGCCGGTACTCGTCCAATCAGAGCGCTCAGAGCCACTGTGGTATGCACGTACAAGCGGCGTCCAACCACAGCGGCTCTGAACGCTGGAGCCCGCGTTTCCCCAGCTTCCCTCTAACATGGAGCGCCCCCGCGCCGGCCATTCACAAATGGCCGGCACGGATGCGCGCCCTGCTAGAAGGAAGCGTGAGACGCGGCCGCGGCCCACGCATGCGTCGTTGAAACGGGGTTAAGGTAAGGTTTCTGGGCTTCCTGGGGGGTTTCACCCCGCGGGACATCCCGATTTCGGATGCCCCGCAGGGAGGGATCTGATCGGCCCGGGAATCTTATAGATTCCCGGGTCTATCCCCCCTGGGTGTTGGTCCACTTTAAGGAAAATCGAAATACAGGGTCTATAGTGTCAATCCAACACTGACCTCATTGTATCACACTGCCCTATGGGACATAGCTCATAGATAAAAAATCTAAACATTTTTAAGGTTTGACTATTCAGGGGCAATGATACCTTGTTGTTTCTGATTTAGTTAGTGGTTCTAACCACCCTCCTCAAACAACCCTAACCCGATCACATACAGTATGTTGTCTTATTGCCTATAATCATATTGTTTTAATACCTTGTCACTAACCCCTTTACCTTTCAGAAATAATCTACGACTTATTCCATATACTAACCTTTTTTCCTACAGCGCTCCTAATACTAACCTTTACCTTTTAGGTCTTCTCCTACCTGATTTTGTCTAGTATATCCCCTTTATTATCATGCAATGTTTATGGTGCAGAATATATAAACAAAAATTAGTGAGGGGTCCCACACGCCCCTCAAAGGTATCCCCACACAAAGGGGCACCGCTATATTTGTACGTATAAAAATAAGAATTTTATTCATACAGCAAAGCCAAAACATTCACAAACACATCACAAGTTTAAAAGACAAAAATCACCTCGCCTGGCGTGGAATCGGGGGGTGTCTGGTTACTTCTAAAGCCAGAATTATCAGGACATGTGAGATGATTGCACTGTATTGACTCATATCCTCTACACGGCTTGTCCTCATATTTAGCACCTTAGCACTTTATATAACTGCACCAATATGATCTAGGTTATTGCTATTTGCACATATGTTTTTGCACAGTCATTATTTGTGAGAATAATCTAGTATTGCCCAAAATGGGGGTTACCTCTCACCCCCCGTAAAGAGCCCAGAGGACTCACCATTGCACTCGCTACTTTTATAGTTTAATTATATGATTTTTATTGTAATTCATCAGCAGCAAAATTAAAATTTTTTAAAATCTAATTGTCACTTACATAATGTGACACAAGGGGGCGCTATCTAAACATTCCATCAAAGTGTTCATAATTCATAAATACTATTTAACAACAATTCCCAATATCTCAAGTGCCAGCGCCAGGTAAAAGTGCATCAATGCATAAGCAATATGTGCAAGGGTTAATTCAAGGTATAGGCGTGAAGTGCATATAGAAGTAAACATAAAACAATACAAGAGCCTTTCTTACTCAGTAAAGATAGCGTCCCCACTCGACCAAACCCACGCGTTCCGAGACCATTCACAGGTCTCTTTTTCAGGGCATTAGTAAGTCTGTGGCAGGCGGGGGGCATATCTCCTTTTTATACCCACCTCTCCCCACGTTCCCCCGCTTGGTTCGTCCGTCAATCCGGCCGGAAGTGTGTCAGTCCGCACACAGGAAGCGGACGTCTGCGCTCCAAGCATGACGTAAGCTGATCACTCTCCTGTGTGCCGAGAGCAGTGCCCGCTCGCCCCCCCCCCCGCTACTGCAAGGGGGAGGGGGGCAGGCGTATGCAATCTGCCAGACACGAGCTTGGCGTGAGACCGGTCCACCGGAGAGGTGAGTATTCCCCGCCGACAACGAGCAATTTTGTCCCTAAAAAGTGGCACATATATTCCATAAAGTGTATAAGTCTGTTTTGGATCACATATCCACCAGTAACAAAGCGAAAACACATGGAATGACATTGTTATAACATTGTGACAATAACACTTTAGTGCCAGACCTGTAATGACAATTCTGCATAAAAATATAAAAAGTCAAAAAAGTTTTCAAAAATTACTCTTTCTACTCCAGGAGAGGTCACACAATGATCTGAGAGAAAAAGAAAAAAAGGCTGTTTAAACAGAAGAAAACGTCCATTGAAATGTATGGGAGAGCGACAGGTAGTGACAGGTAATACCTGGCGCTCTAAATGCTAGAGCGCCGGCGCTATACACAGAGCCGCCTATAATAATGAATCGTACACTACATGGCGCTGTTAGAGTCGCTCACCGGATTCGCCTTCATAAATGTGGTTTTGCGTACAGCGCCCGGAGTTCACCAGACGCTGCCTGCCGCTACGAGGCGCTACCTGGCGCTATCCCTTGATGAATAACCCACTTAATCCCAGAAGTCCACATTAGTGATCACTCAGCATTGATTGTTGGGCCCGCACATACACCACGGGAGCATGGATTGAAGAACTAAATACCAAAAGGACAAGCGCTATGTGTGGAGGAAACCCCTGCACATCACCCTGATCCCACCATCTCCACCATGACACATGCTGGTGGCAGTATGTGTGTTGCCCAGTTACCTGGTACCTTGCTTCTCCGCAACAAAGGAAGTTGTGTGCTTCCAACAGAAGGCCCCGGTGCGATTGTGCAGCCATCGATTTAGCTCCAATATGCAACTGTCCGTGAGCCTCAGAAGGAGAATTTCTTTGAAACAATCACTGGCCGAAAGGAGGAGGTGAATGGCGGAGGCCGCACTGATGTCAATCAGCAAGTCTCCATTAATATGCTCTCCAAAAAAGAAAGTTACACACAGTTCCAGAACTTATTATAAGTCTACCATTAAATACGTTTAACATAAAACCTCAAACTAAACAAAACTGTATATAGATGAAATAGAAATAAATGATATTAAAAAAATGTATAGATAGCGGTTCCAATCCAGGAAAGGCAGCTGGTCTGACACATGACCCCTTAAAGAGGAACATCAGACCTAAAATAAAAAGGGGCTGATTCCCCCCCGACCCCCCTATCGGCCCCTACTTACCTTTTGGATGTCGCCGCTGCCTGTTGCCTGCTGCCTGGCTTTAAAGTCAGAGATCTACAAAGCAAGACCTGTTGGTGGTCCTTTATGGTAAAACAAGGGAAGTTAGACACCACATGGTTTAAATAAATTTTTTCACAACTGTTAAATATCCCCAAAAAGTTTGGAAGCAGCAGGTTGTTGCAGCCCTATGACATTGCTGGCCAATCTAATTTCACAATAGGATAGATGGCAACACATTTATATTGGCATAAGTATGTGTAAATAATTATGATGGTGAGTGTTGGGCAAGCCTGTAAAAGTTTGGGTTCTGCAAGTTCGGCTGAACTTTACATCAGCGTTTGGTTCGGGTACCCGAACTTGTCACGACCCAGAGCCCGAACCCTATCGAAGTCCAAAAATGGGGGTAATAAAAGCTAGAGGGCTGCCAATTGGGGTGAACACCAGAGCACCAAATAGGGTAGATACGGTATTAATATTATGTATTCTTTATTTAAAAAAAAAATAAGAACCCCCCTATAACCCTTTAATAGACTGTCCCGGTGGTGCTGTTTGCAGTTATTGAGGCTTTGGGCTCACACATCGACTCTTCCATACTAAATGGCACTTTCTTTTAGTTGAAAGTCTATTGGACCCTTTGTAAACACTCTATTTCATACGTATATAGTTACATACAGTTGGAAAAAGACATACTGTACGTCTTTCAAGTTCAACCTCTAGGGTACACCACTTACAACTGGGAACCATTCTGAGTAGGAATCATTAACCACAGCTCGATGCACACGATCCTTCAGAAGGTTCCCAATTTTCTCCCAAAGATCTCAATTTCCTCAGTAGGCATCTATAAGGGTCAGTGTCAAACACCCTTTTAAAATTCAGAAACACTATGGGCCCGACTTACAATGTTCTCTTTCTATCTTGTTATTTGTTGCATAGACATTACAGGTTTATGATGCAATAAACAATTTAACAGGTTAAATGTGTTCATTGTCTGTCGATCAATTGTTAATAATGTGAAGATTGTTGGCAATCATTATTGTAGAGACAATGGCCTCGATTCAGTAAAGGTAGAAAAAAATTCTAATGGTAGTAAAAGATTCAATTCATGAGAAAAAAGCCTGAGAATGTCACTGTTAGTCAATCATGAGATAAAAAGACAATGAAAGTCAATGGCACTTTTTTACTCCTAAGAAAAGTAGAGAACTGTTTCCTCCTTTCTACACTGTAGTAAAAGCTGCCATTGACTTTCACTGTCTTTTTATCTCATGATTCACTAACAATAACATTCTCAGGCTTTTTTCTCATGAATTTTTTACTACCATGAGAATTTTTTTCTACCTTTATTGAATTGAGGCCCATGTATGAAACTCATCATTAAGAAAACTCAATCTTGCAGTGAGATACCCTTATATAATGGGTTAAACATTTTGCAAGTGGGTATCAGAATAAAGTAGGGAAGGAGACTAAGCGTCTCTTCTTGGTATATTTGGTAGAGGAATGGATTCTAAGTCTGCAGGCAATTAAAGTGGACCAGCACCCAGGATTTTGACTATCCTGGGTCTTGGTCCACTTTGGTGGGGCACCCCCGATCGGGGTGCCCCGCTGTGTGAAACCGCCCCGATCACCCTAAAAACTCCCCGCTCCCAGCGCCGACGGACAAGGGATCTGACAGCCGCGGACAAGCGGCTCCTCCGCCGCCGCCTCCCGCGCGTCCCTCTTGACGCGCGCGCGCGCGCGCGCCGGCCATTCACAGACGGCCGGCGCGGGTGCGCGCACGCCTAGAGGGGCGCGAGGGAGGCGGCGGTGGCCGGCCGCCGCCGAAGATAAGGTAAGGGGGTTTGGGGTGCTTGGGGGGGGTTCACCCAGCGGGACATCCCGATCTCGGATGTCCCGCGGGGAGGGAGGTGATCGGCCCAGGAATCTTATAGATTCCCGGGCCGATCACCCGAGGGTGATGGTCCACTTTAAGTCGATTAGTGGTTAAGTGAGGGGGGTGGCCATCCCTGACCATACAGGATTGAAGAAGGAAAGGTATGATATATAATGAAAAGAAAAAGAAAAAAAGGGGGGACGAATTTTAGGAAGCAACAGGGTATGCATCATGGTATGTTAACCATGCTCTGATTTACAATGTTCTGTTAGAGCTATAATTGTAGTGGTGAAAGTCAGGACATTTATAATACATTATTATTATTAATATTTTATTATAAATTATGTAAAAACATAGGACTAAGAGTCTAAATAATTGTTCTCACCTTTCTCGAACACTTGATGAAGTTTCTCTAGGGGAAATGTTAGCGCCTCTTCGCCAATGACCGAGTCAGCGCAAAGATAAGTGTCAAGAAATTCTCTCGAGGAAAAGTTATGAGTGTGATAGTATTTAGGGCAACTGGACTCCATTTTGGAAAATTGTATTGCCAGCGAAGAGATGAAGTTCTGACCAATGTATCACCAAGTTATGCTATAAATACAGTACGAATAATGATTCTGGCAATTATTTGTCCTTTTCTGAAGCATCAAACATCGCTTACACAAGTTCATATGACTTAGAAGGTTGACGGTAGAAGGACACCACATGGTCTATCAAGTCTATGTTCTTTTTATCTCAGGATAGTTGTGTGCTTATCCCAGGCAGGTTTAACTCAGTTGCTGTTGATTTTCTCACCACCTCAGCTGGGAATTTATTACAAGGATCTAATAACATCCGTCAACACGCTTCAGGTTGTTTCACCTTGTTCTATAATGATTTTAAAAAAACATTTATCTCCTTAACCTTATTCAAACCTTTCACATATTCAAAATGTCAACTGCACATCTTTCTTTTAAGTCTTTCTTGATACGTTTTAAGCCCTTCCACCATTCTTTATAGATCGCCTTTGGTAACCAATATGGATAGGAAAAATATGAACACCCAACATAAAAACTATGCATTCCAAAAGGTGATTTAATGCTGTGAATCTTATCCAATTAAACATATATGTATGTTAATTGGATAAGATTCACAGCATTAACCCTTTAAGTGCCAGCCTACCTGGAGCATTCTTCATTCTCTGTTGCCAGACCCTTTTGCACTATTTTGCGCTCCACATGTTCAACTGTGATTTTTGAAGGGATTTCCAGGGATTTCCCAGGGAAGTTATATATTCTTTTTTTCAGCAGAATCTGGGCTTTAACATGAAATGTCTTGTTTGTCATTTTTTAAGTGTGTTCTCAATATTTTGGGGTGAAATATGTGCAAAAAAATCTATTTTTTTACAATTTGTAGTGTTTTTTGTAATATAAAAAGCAAGTTTGTCAATAAAATCTTATTGCGTGTGAAATCCTAAATTTCTGCCGGTTACAGCTGTACCACATATGTACTGGTAGACACCCTTTCCTGCCCAGGAGACTCCCCCAAACTGAAACAGAGCTTTAGGAGATTTTCAGATAAAATACAAATATGCTATGCAATATGCGCACCTTTTATTTATTTATTTATTATTGTTTATTTATATAGCGCCATCATCTTCCGCAGCGCTTTACAAAGTAGTAGTTACAGACAGGGTAGAAACATACGGTACATATAATATATCAAGTGCAGTTTTACAGAGTTGACAATGGATATTCTGAGTACAAGATACAATAGGAAAGAGAGCCTTGCCCTTGCGAGCTTACAGTCTAAAGGAAGAGGGGTGAAGACGAGGGGGAAGGATCACAAACAGTCAGTATTGAGCTTTGTGGCATATGCCCTTTAGAAGATTGGTTAGGCCAGATTATATGCTTGTCTGAATAAGTGAGTTTTAAGGGCACCTTTGAAGGTTTTGAGTGTTGTGGAGTGGTGGATTGGGTGGGGGAGGTCATTCCAGAAGATTGAAGTTTCACGTGAGAAGTCCTGGAGGCGGGCGTGAGAGGAGGTGACCAGGGTGGAGGACAGGAGAAGGTCGGCAGAAGAGCGGAGGCTGCGTCTAGGTTGATACTGTTGGATTAGAGATGAGATGTAGGGAGGGGCCTGGTTGGAAAGAGCTTTGTATGCGAGTTTGTATGAGTTAGAGTTTTGAACAGGATTCGCTGTGGGACTGGCAGCCAGTGTAGGGATTGGCAGAGAGGCGCAGAACTGGAGGAGCGAAAGGAGAGATGGATGAGGCGAGCAGCAGAGTTCAGAATAGATTGGAGGGATGGAGGAGCAGAGCTGGAGGAGCGAGAGGAGAGATGGATGAGGTGAGCAGCAGAGTTCAGAATAGATTGGAGGGATGGAGGAGTAGAGCTGCAGGAGCGAGAGGAGAGATGGATGAGGTGAGCAGCAGAGTTCAGGATAGATTGGAGGGGTGCCAGTCTGTTAGTTGGTAAGCCACAAAGAAGAATGTTGCAGTAATCCAGTCGGGATATGACCAGGGAAGGCACTAGCATTTAAGTGGTGTCCGGTGAGAGGAAGGGACGGATGCGTGAGATGTTTTTAAGTGAGAGGTGACAGGAGGTGGCCAGGGAATCATTATGTGGTTTGAATGAAAGGGCCAGAATGACTCCCAAACTGCACCTTGCAGTTTTTCAAGAAAAAACAACCCTTTATATTTGAAATACCCCCCAAAAAAGGGGGAACCCCTTTTTTTGGAATTCAAAAAATGAAATGGTGTCCCCCTTACCCATCATTACCAGCCCGGGACTAGCTATGGGGGCTTGGAGATCAGGGTGCAGGGGCCAGCTTTTGTGACCCCCCCACCCTGCAGCCTACAAGCCTACATACCCTGTGTGGGCCTGGGCTCTTCTGCCCCCCCTCCCAGGCTTTGGGGAGGCAGGTAATTTGGGTGCCGGGGGTTAATGGCAAGTCACCTGCTAGTTGCAGGTGAATTGCCAGCCCCCAGCCTTGAGAATTGGTATAGGGGTCTCATGAACCCCTTACCAGTTCACAAGGGTTTAACAGAATAAATAAAAACACACACACACAATAAAAAAATGACATTTATTATTATTTTTTTTACTTTACAGTCACCTCTGATCCTCCTCTGTCCCCCGTCGATCTGTGATGACAGCTGTTTGGAGGAGAGAGCCTGGGGGGGGGGGGGCGATCACAGCCCTCTCCCCACCTCTCTCCTCCAAGCATCCCGCAAGACTGATTCTGAGTCTTGGGAGCCGGTATTAAGAAGCTGGCTGCTGGTGACATCACAATGATGTCACCCAGGGGGGCAGGGCTAGCAGTCAAGATCCAGGGAGTGGGGGGGGCAATTTCTGCCCTCTCCTCACCACGGAAGAGCCTGGGGGGGGTGATCGGAGGCCCCCCCAGTGAAGAGAAGACCCGTCGGGAGACAGCTCGGCCACAGGTAAGTAACTGTCATTTTCTTTTTTTTTTACAGTTAGCAACGGCCCCACCCGAAGCAGGGGGGGGGGGCTATTTTGGGGGCTCTCCTGGATCGATAGAGGGGTCAGTTGAGTATTTTTTTTTTTATTTTTTATCAAGCACGTAACACCTACGGGATAGGCACTTAAGGCCCGGACAAGCGAGACCGTAGGTGTTACGTGCTTGGCACTTAAAGGGTTAAATCACCTTTTGGAATACATAGTTTTTATGTTGGGTGTTCATTGTTCCTATCCATATTGATTTTGATGTAGTATATGATGCGCAGTGAGTGGGTGCATTAGGGTATTATAGAACCTCTACTTTCTGTTCTTGAACCTATGATCTCGTTTATTTACCTATTGGTGTGCTTCAACCATTATATTAACTCTGTAGACCGCCTTGGGTCCCACCATTTTTTTTTATTAAGAACACAGCTCATCCCTGGCCACTTTAAATTATATCCAAATTTTGACAATTTGGTTTGAGTTTAAAATGGGTCAAATGTATTCTTTTTTTCCTACTGTATAAAGAAAATGCCCCCCCACCCCACTCGAGGCTAACAGCTGGTGCACCAGACATGGAGGCCCGCATTCCTCTTGAGAAAGGTCCTGTTGGACCGAAACGTTGAGGTTTACTATTGTCCTGCGGTCAGCCTGTAAGCCTAATTCTTGTATTCCTAAACTTGCTACCATTATGCCTGGTATGCCTGTTGATTTCTATGTTGAGGGGTCATACTGCTAATAATAGAATCTCTGCTATGGACTCTGAGTATCTTCTATGTATCCATCTCATATAAGCTATGTCTGTATGATCCTTTGTGTATGCTGCATACCCTTATGCCCTTTTGGTAGTAATTACTGTAAATATTTTTGCACTCGTTTGTACAAATATACTTGTGGGCATTAAAAACATGAATTTAATGGCATAATCTGCTTTTGGTGTTCATTCTTCCCCTTTTTGTGTAAATGGATTGTTTAGGTACCTGTATAAGCAGAGGCACGGGGGAGTATTAAACCCACATACATTTGCTCTTGCTTTATAAATCTATGTTACTAAAACTAATATTATACCAGTGTGCAACAACCCTCTCTAATAACGCACCAGACATGGAGGCCCATCCCACCAGGCCTTGGAGGTCAAATAGCTGTCCTCTCCATATGGTGACATACTAGCCTGTATGCCCATCAGCATAGGTCTGGTTCTCTTCTTTCCCCAATAGAATTCAGAACTACATCCAAAAAGATTAGATGTACAGATGCAGCTTTCTTAACCCGTCCATTTATTGCACTGGTGCATCGTGCTATCTTTAAATCTTAACCCTTTCGCTGCCAGCCTACCTGCAGCATTTGCCACTCCCTGTTGCCAGACGATGTTTCACCATTTTGCGCTACACATATTCAACTGTCATTTTTGAAGGGATTTCCAGGGATTTCCCAGGAAAATTATATATTGTTTTTTTCAACAGAGTCTGGGCTTTAACATGAAATGTCTTGTTTGTATTTTTTAGGTGTATTCTCAATTTTTTTGGGTGAAATGTGTGAAAAAAAACAAAAAAAAAACATTTTTTTACAATTTGTAGAGTTTTTTTGTAATAAAAAATGTAAGTTTGTCAATAAAATCTTATTGCGTGAGAAACCCCAATTTCTCCCGGTTACAGCGATACCACATATGTATAGGTAGACACCCTTTCCTGCCCAGAAGCCTTTTATAGCTGCTGGATGACAAATGGTTAATTAAAAAAAAAAATGACATAGGGTCCCCCTTCCCGGGGAGGGGGACCCCATTTTTTTTTGGATTTTGAAGGGTTAAAAACCCTTCAAAATCCAAAAAAAAAAATGACGTGGGGTCCCCCTTACCCAAAGTAACCAGCCCGGGACCAGCTATGGGGGCTTGTAGGCACAGAGTGGGGGGGCCAGCTTTGGTGGCCCCCCCACCCTGCAGCCTACGAGCCCACATAGCCTATGTGGGCCCGGGCTCTTCTGCCCCCCCCTGGCCTTTGGGGAGGCAGGTAATGGGGGTGCGGGGGTTAATGGCAAGCCACCCGCTAGGGCAGGTGACTTGCCACCCCCCCAGCCTTGTGAACTGGTATAAGGGGTCTCATGGACCCCTTACCAGCTCACAAAGGGTTAATGTGAAAAAAAAACACCACACAATAATAAAAAGTATTTTATTAGAAAAAAAAAAAATTTTTTTTTACTGTACTTACCTTCGATTGCAAGCTCTTGTCCCTCGCCGCTCAGCTGACAGATGCCGGTGATCGGCATCCAGAGAAGGAGAAGGCAGGAGATCAGAGGATCTCCTGCCACCTCCTTCCAGGGCACCGATCACCGGCATCTGAGAAGCTGAGAAGGCTGAAGCCTGAGATCGGGGCCGGGATGACTTCATAAGCCCCGCCCCCAAGGGGGCGGGGCTTAGAGGCATGATGGCGGCCGCCATCGTGCAGAAGAGAGGAGAGAGCCTCCCAGGCTCTCTCCTGAAGATCGGTAAGTCCTGGGGGGGGATCGGAGGCCCCCCAGGTGAAGAGGAGGGACAGCGGGAGCCAGCGCACACACAGGTAAGTGAATGTCATTTTTATTTTATTTTTTTTTTACAGTTAGAAGCTGCTGCTGCAGAAGCGGGGGGGGGGGGGCGGCCTATTCCGGGGGCTCTCCTGGAGCCATCCGACCCCCCACGGGGGATCGGATGGCACCAAATTAAAGAGGAGACCCGGCCGGATCCAACAAGGGGTCAGGTGAGTATTTGTTGTTTTTACTTTTTAAACTACAAGCGAGGAAAGTCAAGCACGTAACACCTACGTGCTTGGCACTTAAGGCCCAGCCAAGCCAGCACGTAGGTGTTACGTGCTTGGCAACAAAAGGGTTAAAGGAGCACTATCACGAAATTGTGTAGTTTTAAAAATCCATATAAACACATCAGCTAATGAGAGGAGGGGTCACTTATACACCAATAGAATAAAACCCAGGGGTGACAGGTTTAGTCACTACGGATATCCTTTACTTTCCATTAAAAGAAAAACAAGACTGGCAGGATATTTATTGATGCCAGGTGTATAAGTGACCCCTCTCCCTGCCATCCAGCATATTAATTTGGATCATTGGGCCATTCACGATACTGCTCTTTTAAACAAAAAAAAAACAGGCCTTTTCCGAAGGGAACAAGTAGGACCTCATTGAACACTACAACATTACGTAGCAAGGTATGTTGAAAATGCCCTAAAAACGTATCTCAATAATAAAATCCAATGTTCAGTTCCTATTCAGTATGGTTTGGATGGAATCCACAATGAATAAAGAAAAGAAAACTGTAATAAGTTGGTTCCTTGATTTTATTTTTTAACAAGGACTATTGGGCCATCCAGATATATTCTCAGCTATGGTCAGTCAAGGAACAAGTATTGGGCCAAAACCAAAAATAGATCAGTGGATTTAATTAAAATAGAGTTGGTTACATTACAGAAAAGTAATAATATGAACGGTGTAAATATGATGTAAAGTTTCAATGTCCAGATTGTAAGCAGTGTTCATACAAAATGTTATTCTTAAATGTTATTCCTCATAATCCAAACATTACTTGAGTCTGCATATGTATATAATGAATATTAATACAATTCATCAAAGTAAACCTTATATTATATTATATGTGTATGATTTCCTTTGAATCAGCCAGCCCCGGATCAGAATCATAATAAACGGCAGGTAAACATCCACAGATTCCACATTCATCCAAGTTACATATATATATATATATATATATATATATATATATATATATATATATATATTATTAATCATTTAGTAATAATTCATTATTAATTGAGATCATAAACATTTTATTCCTCCGGAACCTTCTTACAAAATCAGAATCTTTCATAACAGGAAAATGTTTATTAAACAGGCCAACCAACAAACAAAAGATGCATTAATCAAATGCTTTCAAAATACAACATGGTTATATGAGGACGCAACCCTGTTACAATGAGGAACCTAGTAGACAAAGGTCAAAAATACCTAATTGATGTAATATCCCTCATGCATGACTATGATGTTCACCTCTGTAAACATAATTGCCTCTGTAACTTACTTTTGGAACTTCAACAAGCAAATTATTTAAAGGAGCACTATCGCGAAAAATGTCCCAGTGATAAAAATCCATATGAATACGCTGGATGGCGGAAGGACAGGTCATTTATACACTCGACATCAAGAAATATCCACTCAGGCTTGTTTTTTTTTTTATTTAATGGAAGGAAAAGGACATCGGGGTGACAGGCTCTGTCACTCCTGATAGAATAAACCTGTCACCCCTGGATTTTTTCGTGAAGCTTTCTAAAAATGTGTGTGTATTATTACTAACCTCTGAACTGCTAGTAAGTGAGTGTGTGGCTAAACTTTGTGGAGATATTTTCGATGTGGAACAAAGCCTATAGCGATGTTTGCGCTATTTGCTGCAGGAAACCTGCTTCTGGCACTTCCAGACCAGAGCAACCGGGTAGCTGACTGCAGAGCGGGGTGGGACAATCACCGCAATGAGAATTATGAGGGAGGAGGTATCTGTCACTTACCTGCATGCTGACTCCCCTGTTGCTCTTGTCCTGTGGCTGGCTGCAGGCACTGTCAGAGCAGAGCCAGAAGCTGGCTGGGGAGGAGCGGAGGGATATTGGCTGCAATATTAGTGCCCCCTTTAACCACCCACCACTGGACCTGAGCATATATATATATTATTAGTCATTTAATAATAATTCATTATTAATTGAGATCATAAACATTTTATTCCTCCAGAACCTTCTTACAAAAACAGAATCTTTCATAACAGGAAAATGTTTATTAAAAAGGCCAACCAAAAACAAAAGATGCATTAATCAAATGCTTTCAAAATACAACATGGTTATATGAGGACGCAACCCTGTTACAATGAGGAACCTAGTAGACAAAGGTCAAAAATACCTAATTGATGTAATATCCCTCATGCATGACTATGATGTTCACCTCTGTAAACATAATTGCCTCTGTAACTTACTTTTGGAACTTCAACAAGCAAATTATTTAAAGAAGCACTATCGCGAAAAATGTCCCAGTGATAAAAATCCATATAAATACGCTTGATGGCGGAAGGACAGGTCATTTATACACCCGAGATCAAGAAATATCCACCCAGGCTTGTTTTTTTTTTATTTAATGGAAGGAAAAGGACATCGGGGGGACAGGCTTTGTCACTCCTGATAGACTAAACCTGTAACCCCTGGATTTTTAGGAAGAAAACACCAAGCTTTGCCTGAATTTTATTCAGCTCGGGTGTATAAATGACCCCGCCTCTCATTACCCAATGTGTTTATATGGATTTTTAATATTACACAATTTCACGATAGTGCTCCTTTAAAAACAAAAAAAGAAATAACAATGCCGAATCGGTCCCAGAAAGGGATTCTTTCTGCTCAAAAAACAGAGGGACAATGCATGCTTCCGTTGCTTAATATCCTTCGTGAAGCTTTCTAAAAATGTGTGTGTGTATTATTACTAACCTCTGAACTGCTAGTAAGTGAGTGTGTGGCTAAACTTTGTGGAGATATTTTCGATGTGGAACAAAGCCTATAGCGATGTTTGCGCTATTAGCTGCAGGAAACCTGCTTCTGGCACTTCCAGACCAGAGCGACCGGGTAGCTGACTGCAGAGCGGGGTGGGACAATCACCGCAGTGAGAATTATGAGGGAGGAGGTATCTGTCACTTACCTGCATGCTGACTCCCCTGTTGCTCTTGTCCTGTGGCTGGCTGCAGGCACTGTCAGAGCAGAGCCAGAAGCTGGCTGGGGAGGAGCGGAGGGATATTGGCTGCAATATTAGTGCCCCCTTTAACCACCCACCACTGGACCTGAGCATCAGGGGAGCTGACGTGCAGGTAAGTGACAGTGAGTTTCATAGAATATTTGTCGGCACATTTTCCAAGAAATTCATATTCGTGCCAGATCAAACTTTCCTTGAAATTTGAAGCGAATTCGGATTTGGGCAAATCGGCTCGTTCATCTCTACTTGGAACCGTTTGTCGTGGAATTGAAATTATTTGAATTCTTTAAAGTCAGTACAATAGAGATAGTGGTCGATTCAGAGCCAGGTGTGCATTCTCACTTCTTTTTAAGAGAAAAAAACAGCCGTTCACTTTCATTGTCTAACGGGTGTAAATTTTCAACTGGCTCTGAATCAGCCCCAAGGTAAAAAATGAAAGCCAATGGCAATTTTCTCCCCTAAAAAAGGAGTGAGAATTCTCACCAGGCTTTAAATCGACCCCATAGGCTCTTTCATAAGAAAGCGTTGTGTTGAAAATGAGTGGAGTTGTTACTTTACTGTAGTGTTCTTTACAGCTATTAAACTTTTGCATACTTTATTTGATGTGTATCTGTGGCAGATTGTAATGCAGTATATGATTACTTTTCCTTGCAAGCTGCGATGAATATCACTGCAGTGAAATCACTATGATCATTTTTTCCATTTGTGGGGAAAACATCACATTCTGTAATCACAAGCTTTTCTTGCACGAGAGCGGAGCACACAAACTCCTTGTCATATGCAAAAGCGTGAAACCTTTCTCCGTTATTTGTATAATAAGTTACATTTAAGACTCCCAGGATTATCAGTGTTCCTCCAGGTTTCAGGCACCTCAACATATTTCTGAGATATCTCCGATAATCATTTTCGTCTTTGCTGATGGCTTCAAACAACCAGGCGGTGATGACACAGTCGCCTTGTGGTGTTTCCACCGGCTCTGTGATGTTTTCTTCTTCTAGGTTGCATTTTATGACGTGACTGATTTTGTTCTTCAGTTGCATTTCTTTGTGTTCACACAAATCACTAAAATTCAGAAACAGTAAAGTCCGATAAAACACCTTGAGGAAGTAGTCGGGGTTCAGACTACGAAACGCATGGGGAAATACCTCTTGGCCGTATCTGTATGGGGTAAATCCCTGGGACCCGCCACAATTAGGTGATGTTGTTATTGATGTTTTTGGATTAACTGTTGTGTCACTTTGCACTTTACGGCTCTTGCCATATTTTCAGGGGTTGCATTGATTGTAATTTGCACATAATATATCACATTTTTCTGTATTTATTTACTTGATTAGTATTAATAGAGTAGATTTTTTGATTATTACATTTTTTATTATTATCTTCATAACATTGATTACCATATTCAGTACCATATTCAGCCTTGGGAAAGCGACAGGTGCAGCTGTCGTGGAACGCGTTGGCTTCTCCCAGGGGGTCCTGAATTCTGTGGATGTTCACATGTAAGATTGACGGCTACTTTTGTGACGTGCACTTTTTTGATTAATTATCACTGTACTATTGATTGATGAAGTGTTGTAAATAGATGCACTTTTTTGAGAAAGCTCAGGCACTCTATATGTAATTGACTATATTTGATTATATATATATATATATATATATATATATATATATATATGAATATATATATATATATATATATATATATAAATATATATATATATATATATATATATATATATATGAGTTTTCTGATCATGTTGACATAATAGATATACCAATATAAGCAGGTTCACCACCCCCTGGTGGTAGGTTGTACTTATGGTGTGATATATGTCTTTTTAGGATTTTAATATGTTGTGTTTGTTTGTCTGGCCAATAAAAAATGTATATTTTTATGTTATGAAGTGGTAGTGCAATTGTCAGTCCCCAGCTTAAGTGCAGCCTCACTTACGGAGGTTCTTTAGGGTTGGTCAACCTCCTTGCTTTTTATACCTATTCATAATATTGATGGTGGTAATGAGATTGTGGGTCTGGATGGGTTGCCCCATATATTGATTTCTGGGTATTTTTAAACTGTATGTCATGTGTAATTTTTAGCTTAGACCTCAATAAAGATGAATTAGTAAGATATATTTGAGAATGTGGACTGATTGATTGCTGCTGGTGGAGAAGGTGCTGCGGTTTGGGGTTTAACAATAGGAGAATATTAAAGCCCAATAAGACCACGAGAATCTCTATTTACATTGTCAGTAAAATTTAGTCAGATACTGGATGTGAAATGCGCTGCATTGTCAGGAAACACAGTGAGGTGTATGGACGCGTGACGGGCTAGGGCACTTTTAATAACTGCATGCGGTAATTGATCTTAATATTAATATTAGCATGCAATGTTCATATTACACAATGACAAACCTTTCGTATGGTATTGTAGATTCATTACTAGGTAAGGTGTAGACAGGATGGGGTTAGGATTGCTAATTTCTTCTACCAGTTATCCTAAATTCCTTTTGAGTAGGGTTGGGCAAACTCGAAACACAAAGTTCATCTCCATGACGAACTTTGCGAGTTATTTTTGTATTAGATGAGTGTCTGCTTGTTCAAGCAACTTGGGGGTCATTTGTGTTAAGTAAAAAATATTAGTGGAGTGTCCACTAGTTTAGGCCACATGAGGTATTGGTGTTTAATAACAAGTATTAGTGGAGTGTCCTCTTCCTTAGGGCTACTAGAAGGTCATTTGTGTTTCATAAGGTTTTTTGCTGGACCAGCCGGGTAACTACACTACCCCCCTTATCCCCCAGAATGGCAAAGTAGGAGTTCCCGAGCAGCACGCACCCGCACAAGGGTGGCACAAGGGACTCGTTCCAGTAAGTAGGCGGGTGCCAGACAACCACCAATCAGTTATTATTTTAAAGGGAAAAATACTGTATCTGGGCCCTCCACCAGATTTTGTGCCCAGGGGCCTCCACCACACTTAGGGCCTTATTTATCAAGGAATAGCGACAGATAGCGACAGATAGCGACTGGGGAGCCGGCCAGTAAAGCCAGGTACCGCAACTAGAACGCCGGCTCCCCTCCACAATCACACATTTATCAAGCCGATACTGCTTAGCAACTGAGATAGCGCCACCTAGCAACTCATTCATCATTATCCACAGCGCCAGCGAACATCCTTGAACAGCAACAGGTATGACCTCTCGCTACCTGGCGCTCTCCAATGCATTTCAATGGCAGAATGTATTTTAATTAATAATTATTTTTTAATATATTTTTTTTTTTAATTTCAAAAAAAAAATCTGTGAACACTTCTTCCTTTGAAACTGTATTTTTTGGGGATTTTTAAAAAAATTTTATTTTTTTTGCAGAATTGATATTACAGGTCTGATTTTAAATTATTCAGGTTTAAATATTATTTCAAAATCATTCCATTTTTTGGGGGGGTGGTTAGGGGGTTAAAAAACTACTTTTAACACATCACCTACTGCGCTCTGGGATTTAAACAAAAATTTTTAAGGCTGATTTTTTAATGAATATGGTGGGTGCCGGTCGCTATGTCCAGTCGCTATCATGCGCTCCCATACAACAGCGAACCTGTCAAATAGCGACTCAGCATCTTGTATTCAAGTCGCTATCATCCACCGAACAATGGCCAAGCACAGCGACTACTAGCGGTCGCTGTCAAAATACCGCTACAGTCGCTCAACTAGTCGCTATCTGTCGCTATCTGTCGCTATTAATGAATCATCCTCTTAATCCGGCCCTGATCGCTGCAGAAATGCTGAAGTAAGGTAAGAGCTCAGAAATAAGCTGTTTGTTAAGGTTCAACCTGTGGGGTATCCCAAATCAGCAGACACCATTTGGGACAGTTGCTCATATATATACTATATATCCGTGTTGCCCAAATATTTTAACCATTTACCTCGCTCCCTGTTTCTCTGCAACAAATGAAGTCGTGTGCTTCCAACTGAAGGCCCCGATGCGATCGTGCAGCCATCTCCTCAGCTCAAATATACAACTGTCTGCGATCCTCATGAGGATGATTTCTTTGAAACACTCGCAGGCTGAATGGAGGTGGTAAATAAGGGGCCCACACTGATGTCAATACACAAGTCTCCATTAATATGCCCTGCAAGAAAACATATCACATGATCAGAACTTAGAGGCTGATTTATTACTAGCGCCAGGTACCGGCAGATGAGCGTCTGTAGCGAGGCTTTGAGAGCTAGTAGTTGCTGTGCTCGGCTATGGTTAGCTGTTACCGAGCACATCAGTCGCTGGCCAGCATTGATGAATTTGATGTGTCAGTCGCTATAACACCAGTACAGCACTATATGGGAGCGAACAGTAGCGACTGGTCAGTGTGAGCGACTCAAACCACATTCATCAAAAAAACAGCCTCACACAGCTCCAGCACTCAAAATTGTGTCGCTGTAGCCCAGAGCGCCAGACGCTGTGTGATTAAAGTCTGTTTATGAACATATATCTATTAGTAACAAAGCGAAAACATATGGAATTACATTGTTATTACATTGTGACATTAACACTTTAATACCAGACCTGTAATGACAATTCTGCATAAAAATATAAAAAAATCAAAAAAGTTTATAAAAATGACTTTTTCTAGGCCAGGAGGGGGCACACAATGATTTGATAAAATTAAAAAAAACTATTTAAAGATAACCCTGTTTAAAGAGAAGATAAGTAACGTCCATTGAAATGTATGGGAGCGCGACAGGTAGCGACAGGTAATACCAGGCGCTCTGGAAGGCACTGAGTCGCTCACTGAAATCACTTTGATAAATGTGGTATTGTGTACAGCGCCCGGCGTTGCGCTACCTGTCGCTATCCCTTGATGAATAAACCCCATAATATTATGTTACCAATAACTTTGATAAACACATAACCCTCAATAGCAATTAAAAAACGTGCACTAATGTTTAGATAGCAGTTCGAATACAAAGAATGCAGCTGGTCTGGGGCCACTCGCACTTGACCTATTACTCTCTTAAAGGGAATCTAAAATTAATGCAATCATTGGGCAGCAAACAGCTGACATTATGCCCGTCTCATGTGCCTGCAGTGCAAGGTAGAAGCCTACAGCCTACTCTGTTTGAGCAAGCACAGCAAGCCGCAATAGTCCTACTGCTGTTTCTGGCCGAAGCAGAGCATGCTAAAAAAAAACACACACACACCCTTCCAAGCTCAGCCATGACCCAACAACGACTGCACCGTCTACATGGCCTCCCGACATTTATACTGGAAGTAAGTTGTGTCATCATAGATCCCTCCCAGCATAAATAGCACCTCCCTGTGGCGGGGAGCAAAGCTGTCACTGACAGCGGAAAGACCGGTGGAAGCCTGGGGGTGCGCCTGGCATTCGACGATTTCTTGGGCAGTCAATGACAGCAGCAGCAAAGACACAGCAGCAGGTGGTGTGGGACACGTCACTGGGGCCTGCAGGGACTAGCAATGGATTAGAGGTAAGAATTGGGAAAAATTAAGATAATAAAATAAATGTAATCTTGTATGCGTGTTTTATTTAACTTTAACTTTTTGTGATTTAGTAAGGGGTTCTTAAGATCCCTATACCAGCTGTGGTAAGGTGTATGGAAAAGTAATGAATGGTATCTATTTTTCCCCTGCTATGCTGTATCAGGCACGATCCATGCCGGGTTTTCAGGACACAGGTCACATTCCCCAGTCCTAGGTTTGTTCCCTGATCCCAGGCCTTGCACAGGGGATGAGGCTTATTGCAGGGGAAGCCTAAATAAAAGGAGCCGCTGAGCCTGTCAGTTTGCTGTTGACCAGCCTGGAGTAAGGAGCCCCAGGCCGTACTGCTCAATGTGAATGAGAGAACTGGATTAAAGCCGAATGACTTTACTTCTGTCACCCCAAACTTGGACTTGTGTGGGATTAACAGCGTGTGCTTGTGCGCCCTGAAAGTGGACCTTGTCCAACAAGGACTTTTTTTAGCTTGCTGCATTTTCTTACCCTGGACTTTGCTAAGAGCCGGTGAGGTAACCGCTTATACTGTGTTTTGTGCTGCAACCATATCTGATGTTAAGAGATGCTTTGGCAGTGGAATTCTTATTTTCAATAAACTACATTTGATTTGAAGGAGAACTGTCATCTGAGTCACTACCGTTTGCCCTAATCTCTTACAATTGGTGGAGGATGCGGGCACAGTGACTATTGCTAGGGGCAACGGAGTGACAACACGCTGCATTTAACAGTAGATGTCCTGGGTGAAAGCGGCAACCAATATGTCTCACATGGAGGGGGTGATAAAGCAGCTAGTACAGGCTAATCTCCAGCAGCAGCAGGCCATGGCACAACAACAGCAGGCCGAGGAACGACAGTGCCAAATGCAGCAGGAGATAAACCGTCTGTTGATGGAGCAGAATGCTGCACTCCGAGAGACTGTTATGGCTATGGCACAACCGGAGAGAGGCCTGGATGAGTCTGATGGTGCGAGGAGAGCCGTGCAGCGGGTCTTACAAAAGATGACCCCTGAGGATGATTTCAAGGCATACCTCACTGAGTTCCAGCGCATGGCTGAGAGAGACCAGCTGCCTGTAGCTGAGTGGGCCGACATGATTGCACCATTCCTGACAGGTAATCCCCAGAAAGTGTATTATGACCTCAGGGAGCAAGATATCCGGGACTATGCCAAACTTAAAATGCAAATTCTTGCTCGCCTAGGTGTTACGCTGGCGGTCCGGGCCAGGAGAGTATACCATTGGACTTTTGCCGTTGATAAGCCTGCCCGGGAGCAGATGTACGATTTAATCCATCTAGTCCAAAAACGGCTGGAGCCAGAGCGTTCCACACCTGCGCAGATGGTCGAGAAAGTTGTGGCGGACCATTTCTCCTGGACCCTGCCGCCAAAATTACAACGATGGGTTGGACAAGGCGACCCTCAGACTGCTGAGCAGCTGGTCAACATGGTTAAAAGATTTGTTGCGACGGAGGACTACCTTCGGGTTGCCCCTACAGCACCAGCACCCACCAAGACCAGCAGACCCGTGACTACGGTGGGTAAGCGAGTTCCCGCTGGAGGTGTGTGGAAGGGTGTAAGAGGGGGAAGGGCGCTAGATTTGAACATGGGCAAAAGACTGACCGTGACATCCAGAGACCCCCTAATCCTAGGAAGGACACCCGAGCGAGGAGGTTCCGTGGTCCCCAGTGCTGGAGCTGCCATGAGTGGGGACACATGGCCTCTGATTGCCTCCTCCTCCCTGAGCCCATGGAATGTGACGCCAGTCGCCGAAGGTCCCTGTTCGCCGAGCCCGCTTGCACTGCCAGCCCGCGGTCAGAGACTGAGCCCCATATGGTGATGTTGAAAGTAAATGGTTGTGAAAGCGCTGTTGGACTCAGGTAGCCTGGTAACTTTGGTCCAGGCCAACCTTGTGGTTGGAGGTTATGTGCCAAAGAAAAATGTTAGCGTGATTTGCATCCACGGGGATATCGTGGCTTACCCTGTAGCCGTGGGTAAGTTTGAGACCCTCGCTGGAACACTGAACTATGAAGTAGGCGTGGTAAAGCGCCTGATGTACGAAGCAATATTCGGACGTGTTGTGGGAAAGGGGTAATACTTCTGCTGGTAGCGAAGAATCTACGGCAGAACCTGTAACCCTCATCCCCATCGTTGAGTTGGTTGAAAATGTGGGTACCTCTGAATTATGCAGTGACGACCGTTTTCCCCTACAGGTGTTGGCAGGTGAGGATGATGAGACTTCCCTCCCTGATCAGGGTGTCTTAGACCTCGAAGTAGCTCGGGGTGATTTTGGGTCTGAACAGTAAGACCACAAGAGCGAATGTCACAGTGTTGAATGGTGTGCCTCAGGAACCAGAAGCTGACCAGAAATTTCCACACTTCGTCATGAATCTGGTATATCGGGTCTCCAAAACTAATAATGAGATCGTGGAACAGCTTCTGGTACCTAAGCCATACCGTCGCATGGTGCTGAAGATCGCCCATAGTCATGTGCTTGGAGGACATTTGGGGACTAATAAGACCAAGGAGAGAGTTCTCCAAAGGTTCTTTTGTCCTGGGGTGTACGAGGAAATAAAAAGGTTCTGCGAGTCCTGCCCTACGTGCCAGTTAAGTGCCCCAACATCACATTTCCGAAATCCCTTAGTGCCACTTCCCATTATTGAGGTTCCCTTCGAGAGGATTGCCATGGATTTGGTCTGCCCGAGGACACCAATACATACTAGTGGTACTAGATTATGCTACCCTCTACCCGGAAGCAGTTCCGCTAAGAAACATGGCCTCCAAAAATATTACCAAGGAACTGTTTCTCATGTTTTTCCGTGTAGGGATTCCGAAGAAAATCCTAACTGACCAGGGCTCGCACTTCATTTCAAAGGTCATGAAGGAACTGTGCAAGCTGTTTAAAATTACCCATCTCCGCACCTCAGTGTACCACCCTCAAACAGACGACTTAGTAGAGAGGTTTAACAAAACCCTTAAGCACATGCTAAAGAAAGTTGTAGAACGGGATGGCCGTGATTGGAACTGTTTATTGCCATATCTCATGTTTTCCATCCAGGAGGTATCCCAGGTGTCTACAGGGTTTTCGCCTTTTGAGCTAGTGTTTGGTAGGCACCCTGGGGTGTGTTAGACATAGCCAAGGAGACCTAGGAGATTGAGGCCACCCCATACAAGAGAATAATTGAACATGTGGCCCAGATGCAGGACTGAATAGAAAAGGTAATGCCGATAGTTAGAGCATATGCAAAGGGCTCAGGTGGCCCAGAGCAGAATATACAATAGAGCTGCCAGGGTGAGAGCCTTTAATCCTGGAGACCGAGCCCTGGTACTAATGCCCGCGGTTGAATGTAAATTTCTTGCAAAGTGGCAGGGTCCCTATGATGTCGTAGAGAAAGTGAGTGAGGTGAACCACAAGGTTCATCAACCTGGTAGAAGAAAGCCCTACCAGATTTACCTTATAAATCTGATCAAGCCGTGGAAGGATCATGAAGCCTTAGTAGTCACACCGGCTAGAGTTAAAGAGGCGGGGCAGACTGTTCCCCTAGTCAAAATAGGTGAGTCCTTGTCAGGCCACCAAACGCAGGAGGTCAGGGAATTTTTACAGAGAAAAAGAGATACGTTTTCTGACCTACCGGGGCAAACTCACCTCAAACTCAAATAAAGCATCATATCAAAACTGAACCCTGCACTGAGGTTAACCTTAAACCGTACAGGATACCGGAAGCACGTAGAGAGGCGATCTCCTCGGAAATAAAGCGCATGTTAGAACTGGGCATCATTGAGGAGTCTTCTAGTGCCTGGTCAAGTCCCATTGTCCTAATACCAAAGCCCAATGGGACCTGGAGATTCTGTAACGATTTCAGAAAACTCAATGAGGTCTCAAAATTTTATGCCTATCCCATGCCCCGGGTAGATGAATTGATTGAGAAACTCGGGAGGGCAAGATACATCAAAACCCTGGATCTCACAAAAGGGTATTGGCAGATACCGTTGTCTGAGGACGCTAAAGAAAAAAAACATGTTTGCCACCCCAGAAAGGCTGTTTCACTATCTGGTAATGCCGTTTGGGTTACATGGGGCCCCTGCTATTTTTCAGAGGCTGATGGACATGATCTTGAGACCACATCGGAATAAGGCTGCTGCTTACCTGGATGACGTGGTCATTTTTACATCTGATTGGGAGAGTCACCTCTGCAAGGTACAAGCCGTCCTAGACTCATAATAATAGTAGTAATAGACTCATAATAGTAATGCTGGCTTAACCATAAACCCTAAGAAGTGTGCAGTCGGTCTGGAGGAGGCAAAATACCTGAGCTATGTCATTGGTAGAGGGTTGGTTAAACCCCAGATCAATAAGGTGGAGGCAATACAGAACTGGCCCAGACCACTTACAAAAAAACAAGTGAGAGCCTTCCTTGGTATAACTGGCTACTACCGTTGGTTCGTGTCCAATTTCACGTCAATAGCTGTCCCATTAACTGACTTAACAAAGGGTAGTAAGTCAGTAATGGTGGAATAGACCCCAGAGGCAGAAAAGGCTTTTCAAAACAATTTTTTGGTACAGACGGATGCCTCTGACTCAAGTTTGGGGGCAGTTCTATCACAAGAGGTGAATGGGGAAGAACACCCAGTATTGTACCAAAGCAGGAAGCTGACCCCGGCAGAAAGAAATTATGCGATAGTAGAAAGAGAGTGTCTCATCATTAAGTGGGCGTTAGAAGCCCTAAAATATTACCTGTTGGGTCGAGAATTTGTCCTGTTGACAGCTCATGCTCCGCTGGCCTGGATGAAGCCAAATATGGAGAGAAATGCAAGAGTGACCAGATGGTTTCTCTCCTTGCAAAACTTTAAATTTAAAGTGAGACATAGGCAGGGAAGTTACAAGGGAATGCAGATGCTTTGTCTAGAGTCTACTGTATGGTCGGTGAAAATTGTTAGACCTCTAGTCTGAAGAAGAGGGGGGGGGGATATGTGGTAAGGTGTATGGAAAAGTAATGAATGGCATTGACGGGTTTTTAGGACCCAGTTCACATTCTCTAGTCCAGGTTTTTTCCCTGATTTTCCCTGATTTCAGGCCTTGCACAGGTGATGAGGCTGATGGCAGGGGAAGCCTAAATAAAAGGAGCCGCTGTCAGTTTGCTGTTGACCAGCCTGGAGTAAGGAGCCCAGGCCGTACTGCACAATGTGAATGAGAGACTGGATTAAAGCCGAAGGACTTTACTTGGACTGTGGGATTAACAGTGTGGGTTCGTGCGCCCTGAAAGTGGACCTTGTCCAACAAGGACTTTTTCAGCTTTCTGCATTTTCTTACCCTGGACTTTGCTAAAGAGCCGGTGAGGTAACCGATTATATTGGGTTTTGTGCTGCAACCATCTCTGATGTTAAGAGATGCTTTGGCTGTGGAATTCTTATTTTCAATAAACTACATTTGATTTGAAGGAGAACTGTCATCTGAGCAGCCAGCAAGCGGGTGACATGAGGGCTATGCAGGCTGGTTGCCTTGGGCTACCAGACTCCATAGCTGGTTCCGGGGTGGATTATATTGGATCAGGGGGACCACAGGACTTTTTAAAAAAAAATTAGGATTTAACCCTAAAATTAGAAAAAAAACATATGGTTCCCTCTCTTTGTCTGGGCACCATCTATGCAGGGCTGGTAGACCAAGGCCATCAGCCCACAAAGTCCATGGGCCACTGGCTCTTCTTTGGGGAGGCAGGTAATGGGGCTGGGGGTTAATGGCAAGTCACCCGCTTGTCACAGGTGACTTGCCAGCCCCTTATGTCATGTGACCGGGTATAATGTAATGTAACAACACACCCGATTGTTCCCCAATGTGGCAGCATCCCGAATCAGAAAATCTCTGGCTTTACAAGAAGTTTTTTTTTCCTTTACAAATATGCTTTTGTTTCAATTAGAACAATACGCCACTAATTTTGTGGTCTCACCATCATGCAATTTGGGGCATTTAGTTAATTCAGTTGCTTTCCAGAGAAAACAATTACATTGTTTTAATGGGATTCAGATTGGGGTGATGCAGCACCAGAAGATTGCAAACATTTCGGCAGAACTGCACTAGAGCAGAATAGAGGCAGATTCAGCTCATCACTAGTGCCAACCCCTGCACATTGAGGTCGATCCAGAGCCAGGTGAAAATGATGCATCCAGTAGACAATGGAAGTCAATGGTAGTTTCTTCTGAATCGACCCCATTTTTTCCAATTGCTGAGAAGGTCATTCTTGTCTGGGAGACAGTGGCAGACTCTTTGGTCAAACGTTAGAGCTTAATCATGTATCAGCTTCTTCAGAGCATTACCAACATGTGTGCTGACCAGACTTCTGCTATTGTTGCAGACGCAGCTTTGGCTCACACAGGCTTCTTCACCTTCCAGAAAAATGCCCATTCAGGTCCTTCAACTGTTGGAAGCCAAGGAAGCCAGGGACTCAAATAATATGCCCATTCAAAGGAGTAGCTAGGCTTTCTGGCACCCGGGGCAATGATTCAAAATGGCGCTCCCACCTGTGCTCAGGCTCCCCTTTGGCACCCCCTGACCTGATGCTCCCCCCTAGCTATGCACCTGTGCCCATTAATAATAATGTAGAGTAACCAATTTCGATATTCATTCTTACCTTTCTCAAACAATTGATGAAGTTTCTCCATGGGAAAGGTTAGTACCTCATTGTAAAAGACTGAATCGGTGCAAAAATAATCATCAATATAACTTCTAGAGTGAAAGTCATGGAGGTGATAGTATTTCATGGGGCTGGATGCCATTTTAGGAACAGAGATGAGCCTTTGAGAAAAGTATCGGCAAGTTATATCGCATATACTTGTCATCATTGTCATCTGGCAAACATTTGTCCTCTCCTTGGTCATCAAGTGTTGCTTACAGAAGTTCAGATGACTCCACTATGTTTTCTTATCTTTAGACACACTTTATTAAATAAAATATTTGCCATTGTTTATTCAGCATTACCCAGAGGATTAACAATCCCAGGGCCCTAGTGCAAACCTTAAACTGGCACCATGTGACAACCCCTTCATTAGAGCATAATTAATATAACCTTACACTTGCCCCTAGCAGTATCTTCCATGTAGTGCATTACACGCAGTCTGGAGTGAAAATGACCTCTCTATGTACCTGGACCAGATTTTACACTGAACCAGCAATATACAACCCAAGTGAGCACTGCTAACAATAAATAGGAAAAGTTGAAGTTGATAACTACATTGTGATACTTTGTTACAGCTATGCTACAACTGAGACACAATGTAAAGCAGTAATGAGCCAGCCGTTGAAATGTAAATAGCTCACAACCCACTTACAGCCTTCTGAGGTGTGTGAATTGTGCTGTTCTGATGGAGAGAACATTGTGTCTCCTTGACTGTATACACCTGACATCACTTCCGCCCTTAGCTCATTCCCCCATGGCCTATCTATATGCCCACTTGTTGATGCCATTTCCGGTGGAGCCGAAAATGAACGGGACCTTCGCTCTGATCCATGGAAATGGTAGGTGTTTGTCCCTCTTTCTGATATAACATGTGGAGTGTGGGCTGAGATGTTTATCATTAGGAAGATTCTCTCAGGTGTACTTAATTAGATCAATCATTGGATGTACGAGCACAGCGGTTTCCACAATTGTATTTAAATGTGTTTTTTGGAGTTAGTCTCTATGTCATGAGTAAGGACTGCAGGTCCGAAACGTGTAAACGCTGAGACTCACTCCTTGATGCTTTTTACATCGCCTGTATTGAACATGGATGGATTCTTTTAACGTGTTGAAATAAACGTGGACAGAACACTTTTGATGACGGATATTGGCTGGTTTCACCTTATTGCATGTCCTTGGCTGTATAGCCAATTCAACCGTACATGTAGGATTACGGGCACGGATAATCTGTATAAATTGAGGTCTGATGAAATGGTGGCAGATTTTGCTGCCTGTGGTTAAGATAACATTAGCCGTAGGCAAACTCAGGTAAAAGCAGTCACGGTGTATCGAGCTAGAGTGCATTACTTAAATTGAACCTCAAGAAAAAATTAGATTGAATTCCCGTTGTACTCGCCTACTCAGAGATGTCTGGTAAAGTCCAGATAATTGTGAGGAGACGTTGATCTGTACCATTGGCAGACAACTCTCTCTCTCTCTCTCTTTCTGTTATTACACAGTAACATAGTATGTAAGGCTGAATAAAGACTTTAGTCCATCTAGTTCAGTCCATAAAAAGAGTATAAGTGACAATCTAATTAGCGCAGTGTTCAAGGCTAATAATACATAGAGGATCAAGGGCCCAGGAAGTAGTTTGCTGACCAAAAATAAACAGGTGTAACTTTGTTTTAAAGACAGACAAATCTACACATTCACACATGAGAAAGAGGTTATCTATCTGATCATTTGATTCTTGTTCAACAAACAATGTTGTACACTTAATCCAATGCCCTTGCGGTCTGGCATACATAGGCCAGGCATCAAGGGAACCTAGAACACACATCTAGTGTTGGGCGAATCCCTGTGAGTTTGGGTTCGGCAACTTCGGATAAACTTTCAACAAATGTTTGGTTCAAGTACCCGAACTTGACCTAAAAATGACAGATGAGCCCCCTCCTCACCCACCCACCTGGGCTCCTCAGGCTCCTCACCCACCGAAATTGTAAATAAATAAATTCTGGTGGTAGGAAGGTGGTGGCATCGAGTGAGGGGTCCCCTAATGCAGCGTTTGCAGCAGCAGGAAGCTGCAGTACACTTACCCGAGCCTTTCCTCTCTCAAAATTTCTGGGTCTGATCATGGATATCTATAGTGGTCAAAACGTGACTACTCAGCAGGCCGAGTATCGCACACCCTCTTCTATAGAATGCACTGTATCAGGGGCCTCCATTAGAGTTTGTGCCCGGGGGCCTCCATCACACTTAATCCTGTCCTGATCTACAGTGGTCATAACTCGACGGCTACTCAGCAGGCCAAGAATTACACACCCTCTTCTATAGAAGGCACCACTAGTAAAAGCAAGACATCATATAATTTAGTCCCTTAGGGGTTGGAGTATTCAGTTTAAATATCCAATCGGCCTCACACAGAAGGAGTTTTCTTTACAAGGAACCTCCTCTATTGGAAACTGCAACACCCGGTGGCCTGCTGAGATCGTATGTCTTGCTAGTAGTGAATCCTATATCAGAACTGGCGTTGGGCAAACCTGAACTGCAAAGTTCAGGGTTGAGTTTGGCGTTTGAGTTTGGTGTTTGGCCGGAACCCAGAAAAGCTGGGTCATGAAAAAGATAGTTGCCCCATGAGTGAGGACCCATCAGTGAGACCAGTGTCCTGACTCATGGGGGCGGCCATCTTTCTGATGCCCTAGCTGTAGAAATTTTGAGTCATTTTGGGTGAGGAAAGAACACCGACCTGCTTACCGGTAAGTGCCACTTCCTGCTGCCTCACACCATGCATTAGGTTAAGCTGGTTGATGGGCTGCTGAGTAGCCTATCAACCAGCTTTTTTTCCGGGTTCGGGACAAACGCCAAAGCTGCGGTTCTGGTCGCCCAACAACAGTTCTGATATAGGCAGTTGCAATCTGGATTCACTCCTAGCAAGAAATAATATCTCAGCAGGCCATCGGGTGTTGGAGTTGTGTGTGTAGGCTTAGAAGTGTTTTTTTTTCCCACAAGAGAGGAGGTTCCTTACAAAGAAAACTCCTTCTGTGTGAGGCATATTGGATATTCAAACTGAATACCCCAACCCCTAAGGGACTAAATCATGTAATGTCTTGCTTTTACTGATGGTACATTCTTTGTAGAAGAGAGTGTGCAATTCTCGGCCTGCTGAGTAGTCGTCAAGTTTTGACCACTATAGATCAGGGCTGAATTTAGTGTGGTGGAGGCCACTGGGCACAAAATCTGGTGGAGGCCCCAGATACAGTATTTTTTCCTTAAAAATAATAGTCCAGCCAAGTAACTGATTGGGGGTTGTCTGGCTCCCGCCCACCTACTGGAACGTCAAATCGAGTCCCTTGTGCCACCCTTGTGCGGGTGCGTGCTGCTCGGGAACTCCTGCTTTGCCATTCTGGGGGGGGGGGGGTAGTGTAGTCGCCCGGCTGGTCCAGCAGAAAACAGTTCCCTGCATTGAGCTGCCAGCGGTTGAGCTTGGTGGCTTATGTGCAGTGACACCCATCACTGTATCGTTGCTGTCAGCGGCTTTGTTGCTCTAGACTCTCTGTCCTGCCCTGTGGTGGCTTTGGCTGCAGGTTTGAAAATACAAAAAAGGCTTGCCCAGGTGCGTGAAGGGGTCATGGTAGCTGAGGGCTTCTATGCCTGCCCGGCGGACCATCAGGCGAAACATTGAAAGGCCTCCTGGACCAGACCATAACCCAAAGGTTGTTGGAGGCCCCCTTTGCACAGCAAGTGGTGGAGGCCCTGGGGCACATGCCCCTTGCACCCTCCTCATAATCCGGCCCTGTCCACAATAACTAGTTTTGTGGTTAATTATATTCCTATCATTCTCTGTATAACAAGCTTTTCAGTTCTGTTTTGAGGATGGGGAATCCCCATTTTGTCATAATTTCCCTGCTGTACTTACGACCTCCTCATAATCAGGCCCTGCTCGCATGTGTTCCCTGAATCATGTGTGAGTGCAAGATTTCACTGGTGCAAGCTCGCTTTCGCACAGAGCCAAGTTTTTTCTGCTGGTGTTAAATTGACCCTAATATATATGCTCATTAATAACAATTTACAGTAACTGACCTCAATATTCATTCTCAACTGATAAAGTTTCTCCATGGGAAATGTCAATAACTCATCCCGAAAGACTGAAAAAATACTTGTGAATCATGCCTCTAGAGGGAAAGTCATGGAGATGATGGAATTTTGTGGGACAGGATTCTATTTTCGCAAACCGTATCAACTGCAAACTCTAAAGCATATACGCTTTATCATTCTCCTGTTGTCTGGCAACATTTGTCTCTCTGGAGTCATCGAGCATGGCTTACAGAAGTTCAAGTGACTCCACTCTGTTTTTCTTTAAGTTTATTAAAAAAAATATTTGGAAATAGGTGTGTTTAACCGTTTCCATAGGTTTTACAATCCTAAAGGCCCTGGTGCAAATCTTAAACTGGCACTAAGTGTTACTTTTCGAGCATAATTTACGAAACCATACACTTGCATCTGGCTGTAGCCACCAGTTTCCTCCAGGTTCCACCAGCCTAAGCTATATTGTATATCAAAAAGTGCTTCACGCCTAAGCTAGCATAACTTACCAATATGACAGGAAGAGAGGAGCTTTACTAGAACGGAAAGCATTTGCACAGTACCTAATACAAGGACAGTATTACCCCTCTATCTTTGCAGTAGGCGGAGCTATGCAAATCACCTTTTTATGTCTTTGTGCCATCCAAGGCCCTTAGAAATGCTAAGGGTGCAATGCCAAGGATTAGCTTTAAATGTACACAGCCAAACACATCCAACTAGTGGACAAGTGTTTTAGGCTCTCATCAGCACTAGGCTGGATGTTTCTGGCTGTATGGGGGAGTGAGACTTGGTGAGTACCAAAACAAAATGTTTGTCGGCCATTAGCTAGTTTACCGCATTTACTGTGCTAAAATAGGCCTATTAGCCAGGCCAAGGCTGTGTTTGCCATATTTAAGTCCCTTTGCCTTCGCCTGGCAAATGCTGGAAAATGGCCTTTTAGTGTGCAAGCTTTTAGTGGTGAACCACATAGGAATCAAGGTTATTTTCGGTGAGTATGGCTGTTTTTGTGATTTTTACATCTGCCACTAATACGTCAAGTGTGAAGGTCAGATAGATTTCCATGTGATTTTTTCACATCTATCATTATTTTTTACTTTATGTTTGTATTAACCTATCTCTGGCTTCAATTACCGTGGGGCGGAATGCTTCAGCTGTGTCTGTCATTGCTATTTTATGGACATTTCTGGTGCATAATAAGGGACATGCTTTTTTGCTTTTTCCTTATTGGTATTTCCTAATAAAGAAATTGTAAAAGAAAAGAAGAAAAAGGTAAAAAAATGAAATGCGGGGAAAACTATTGATTTCTATGGTCTGCACAAGAAAAACGAGACCACATCACCAGTGTTCCCCAATCCCAGCCAGGTTTCCCTATCATATATAGAGTCGCAAGCCATTATGTGGAGAGACCCATGTTAGGCTTAATATAGGGGGGCTAAAGAGGTCTGTGTGTTGCCGCCAGAGAAGAAGCGGTGGTGGTAGCGGCAGCCAGGATCATGGACAGCGGGGACGGACATTGGGCAGGAATCAGTTACCCTGCCCGTCCACCTGTCCCGCCTCCATCTTCTGACGTCCCATGACTGTGGCGGCTCAGATAGCAGCGCGGGAACAATGTGTATATGAGTTTACTATTTTTTTTTTCGAACATATACACGGTACTCCCCTCAGACTGAGAAAAAGTAAAAAAAGAACTTCTTTTACCCCTTAGATAGTATTAATAACATTAGGCTATGACCGTGTACTCATTATATATGTTATATAAAGTAAAACAAGTTGATATAATAAGGAAAAATGTGTTAGGCCATATGTGTCTTCAATAAAATCACATTTTGTTCTTCCATGCCAGATGCCTCTCTTAATTGACAATATGTCCACATAAAAAAACATGTTTCGGTATTTAACCTTGGTCCCCATTAGCTATACCTTAGTCATATTGTTAGCTATATAGTCTATGGTAACTATCCATATGACCAACCACAATTTCTTAACAAAAATTACTTACAGTACGTAATCATTTTGCATGCTGTTACATGTGTAGTACTAGATGAGGCTTGAGACATCCAGTGTGACTATGGGGGTGATTCAGAGCCTTTGCGGAAAGTCACACTTTTGTGAGAAAGTAAAGTTGCCAGTGTAAATTCTCATAAACGTTTCTTTTTAAAGGTCTCGCAACTAAATGAAAAATCACTTTATTTGAATTTAACCTTAGTAAACCTTGAACCTATTTTCTTTTATGCAGTGAATAAACTTCTGACTGTGACTTAAGTTGTCTGTAATCTTTACATTCTGTGTATGAACAGTATTATGCTTCTAGAATAATGTTCCCAATATACACAATAAAAAGACTGATAAAGAAAAATCACACAAAAGGAAAAAAAATCTGTCCCTGTACTTGCTCTAGACGATGTCCTCATCCTCCTGTGCGGCTGGTGCTTTCAGTGTCATTTCTGTTGACCACCTTCAGCAAGAGGGTAGCGGCCAATAATAATAAGACACCAGGTGGTGTATTCGACGATGCAGATAATGCAACAGTGGACTAATCTAAAGTGGAAACACATGGGTTGGGTGATCCAGTTTTGCCACAACCAATTCCCAGGTAAGCTATGGGTCTAATGTTTAGGCACAGTTAAATCATCTAGATCCAAGCATATAATCTTAACCTGGTTTGTGTTTTAAGCCCTTGGTGTTTGGATGCACATTAACAGGCTGATTCATTACTAACGTCAGGTAGTGACAGATGAGCGTCTGTAGAGCGGCGCTTAGAGCAACCGCAAGTAGTCGCTGTGCTTGGCCATGGATCATTGTTTCAGAGCACCTCAGTCGCTGTCCGGCATTGATGAATATCATGTGTGAGTCGCTATACTACGCTGTATGTGAGCCAACCGTACCGACAGCTCAGTGCAACTGACTCACACCACATTCATCAAAAAAACAGCCTCACACAGCGCCTGCGCTCAAAATCATGTAGTTGTAGCCCATAGCGCCAGAGGCTGTGTGATTAAAGGCTGTTTTTGAACAGGTATCCACTAGTAACAAAGCGAAAACATATGGAATTGCATTGTTATAACATTGTAACATGAACACTTTAATACCAGACATGTCAGGACAATTCTGCATAAATATATTATTATTCCAAAAAGTTTTCAAAAATGTCATTTTCTTGCACAGGATACATGTCAGAAGGTTTGGGTTTTTTTGGGGATCAGGAAAGGGATTTAAGAATCATCCATAGAAATGTATGGGAGAACGCCAGGTGGCGGAGAGGTAAGAAATGGCGCTCTGCAAGACTGAACGCCGGCACTATAAGCTGAGCCTGGGATAATGATGAATTGGACGCTACATGGCGTGTTCTAGTCGCTCACCAGATTCGCCTTCATGAATGTGGAATTGTGTGCCGTGTCCGGCGTTCACCTGCCGCTACCTGCCGCTGTACAGGCACTACTTGACGCTATCTCTTCATGAATAAGGCCCTAAGTGCATCTGGGATCAACTACGCCAACTCAGACCACCTTGCAGAATACACCTCTCAGCTTGGCCATTTACTTCTCTATCCTCCTTCTCCTCTTTGGACAAGCAGTTGCTGGTGGCTAATTTTGAGACCTGAGAAGGAGCAGGAATGCAGGAGGGTCCCTCTGATTCCGGCCGACCTCCCGATGGGCGGCACCATCTTGTCTCCCATCAGGCACTGTGCACGGCCCCCTGATCTCGCTCCTGCGCAGTGCCCGTGAATGGGATGCAATGGAGCCTCCCAAAATCCTGCAAGACTTTGCAGAGCTGTGAGATAAACCTAGGACATTGCCGAGCATGGCTAACGCTGTGCTTGTCAGTTAGCGACAGCTAAAGCGGGAGGCTGGGTGAGGATCGGGACCTGAAACAGCCGGATGTCATCGCGATAGGCAGCGGCGACATCCAAAGGGTAAGTAGGGGACAATGTGGGGGGGGGGGGGATCGGCCCATCTTTATTTTAGGTCTGATGTTTCTCTTTAAGAAGCATGAGTGCCACATAGTGCCAGTTTTTTGCCACTAAGCGTGGGATTTAAGAATGGCAGCGCAGATGTGGCCGCCGGTAAGCGTCTTATTTAAACTGCACCTGTACTGAGAAAGGAAGTTTATATGGTCACCTTCCATCCCCACAGGGCTGGCCATTGGAGTTGGGGGGGGGATCTGCCACACTACCATGTTAGGGGGGTATTCCACAAGCTACCTGTTATATGGGGAGGTGTATTCTGCATGCTGCTTGTTTTTGGGGATGGGGGATCAGCCAAACTACCCTGTTATGGGAGTATTCCACAAGCTACCCGTTATATGGGGAGGGGGATTCTTTTTGGTGATAGGGGGATCTGCCACACTACCTGTTATAAGGGTGATTAGGGGGATTTTACCATGTCTAGTTAGGTTCTGGGCGGTGTCATAGATCCAGGACTGTTCCTCTTGTTCCTGTGCAGAGGGCGCTAAGTTTTCCTGTTTGCTCGCATTTGCGCACTAGAAATAGTAGTGGCAGTAAGTGTGCACGCATGCGTATTCAGATGTAGAAGCACAGTTTGTTGTTGCGGCGCGATATTGCGCACGTATATGCGCAGCGTCCGATCCAACAGATTGTGCGCGTGGGCAATTATATGCGCACATGCACATTTCAAACGCGCGAAACTTCACTCGATTGGGGCCTTTAAATACTGGCGAGCCCAGTATATTGCCAGTTGGTCTTCTTCTTTCCTGCTTGTTCCTGAGTTCCAGTTCTTTCTCCTGTGTACCAACCCGGCTCGATCCTGACTACTCTTCCACTCTCCTGACAACCTCAGCTTGTTTGACTCCTGCCCATGACCTCGCCTTGTTTCCCCACGATCCAGTTTTGCCAGCCATGACTTCGGTTGTCTCTGTCTCCAGTAGAGCTCTGGTCTATCTTCTACCTCAGATTTGGCAATACCCACTCCTAGATTGCCTGACCTTCCTGCAGCCCAGTCTATCCTCATCTTTAGGGGCTTTAGTGAAATCCAGGGCTCGTACCCAGTAGACTGACGGGGGGGGGGGGGGGTTAGCATACCATTTGGTTCAGAATTATTTTTTTTACCTCCTCCATATCTTAGGTGCGTCTTATGGGCGAAAAATATGATAATTTATTACCCTGTTTGCACATGAACCCTCGGATTGTAAAGCCCTGTGGAATATGTTGGCACTATAAAAAGATTATTATTTTTATCAATATTAGTCTGTCCTAATAGTAACACCTGAACTGCTAGTAAGTGTGTGTGGATAATCTCTGCTGAGTGCGTGGATAATCTGTGTTGAGATATTTTAGAGGTGGTGGCCAACAGTCTTTAGTGAAGTTTTAAGCGTGCTTTAAGCTATGAGCAAAATAAAAAAAAAACTGACCAATAAATTCAATCTAATCTAAAATGTTCAAGCAGATCAAAACCCTTGCCCATCGTCCCTGGAATCTAAAACACTACTACCCATAACAGGATGCCACGCTGTATGAAACCCCCTGGGTCGTCGGTAAACTCACCTTTACCGGAGGCTCCCACGATGCTGTGATCCCTGGCCGCCACATCCCCAGCATCCCTGTGGCCTCCCACCGCTCCTTTACCTAGCTTGTCTAAATGGCTGGAGAATGTGTGGAAGTGCAAGTGCACAAGAAGAAAGCACGGGATGCAGCCCACGTCATCACTGAGCTACATCATCATGCAACCATGAGGCAAGGCAATCAGTACTCTGGCGGGGAGGATGAGTGGATAACACGGGGGGGAGATTAGTTTCAATAGACAGACACATAAAAAATATACTAAAAACATAGTACATGAGCACTCTGCCTTGAGAAAGAGACGTTGTCTCGGAACGCGTGGGTTTGAAATCAAGGGGGGGTCGCGCTGACTGATTGACTGCACATTCAGATAAGTGGCACTGTATATTGTCTTCATTGTTTTGCTTCTTTGCACACCTTCTTGCTTGGTTATAATTTTTGAACGGTTTATGTCATTTCTATTATGTGATTGATGCACTTAATGTGGAGGTATTTCGTATTTAGATATACTATGGTTGATTATTTAATTATTTAAGCACATGAATTAGTTAGGTGATTCTCAATATAGGGTCCATTAGTAATATAGTGATGTCTATCAGAGCGCGTTACAACAACCCCCCCCCCCCCCCTGTGGCAGATAAGTAATTAGGTTGTCTTTTTATGTTTTTTAAAATGTCTTATATGTGATATGTATTTATTGGATTCATTTAATAAACTTATATTTTTCTATATATACTTGAGGTGTGTGCATTAAGACTCTGGTAGGCATCTATAGGGGTTTTCTTCTTGCTTACATATATATGTAGATTGCAATCAGAGCATTGCACCACAATTTGAATTAATAACAAGGTTGGTGCCACCTCTCACCCTAGTGGTGTTCTCCTAAAAACATATAACATTGACAACCTGAGAAGAGAGGGTGGGGTGGGGGGGAGGATGACATAATTGCTGTTCATAAACTGGTTAATTCAATACCCTATACCATAATTATTTATATTTTTATATTTTAGGTCCACTTTAATCATCCTGTGCTTAATATAGAATCCTTGAAAAAATATATAATTAAATAAATTACATATAGTATTGTCCTAAAAAATCAACCCAATCAAAAAGTGCCATGTGCCAAAGTGCTATATATTCAATATTAAATGAGGACCAGCCGGATAGGGACAAACAAACATAAGACATACAATACACAAAGAAATCTCACGTGTCCAGTATCAGAGCAGCAGCACCCCCCCCACTCACCGCCGACACGTTGCGTGACGTCAGCGCGTCACTTCCTCAGGGCAGCTCAGCACCAATGTAATAACAAGAAATTAATCACTTGGAACTTTTTGTCATCGCATCAAAATGATTTTATTTCCTTTAAGTCAGCCAACATTAATAGAAAATGAGCGGTGTTGTAACTGGACTTTGTAAGAACAGTTGCTATACATTACTTTACTTTATTTGATTGGCTTCACTTTACATTTTACTTTTTCTTCTGAGCTGAGATGAATATTACTGAATCAAAATCACACATGTGGCTCTTGACTTTTCTTGGGAAAACTTCACATTCGTCAATAACGAGCTTTTCCCCCAGGAGAGCGGAGCACACAAACTCCTTGTTATATGTAAATGAGTGAAACCTTTCTCCATTATTTATATAATACGTTGCATTTAAGAGCCCCAGTAGTATCAGTCGTCCTCCAGGTTTCAGGCACCCTAACATTTTTCTGAGATAGCGAAGGTAATCACCGGGTCTGTGATGTTGTCTTTCCCTAGGTCGCATTTTATAACGTGCCGCACCTTGTTCTTCAGTTGCATTTCATTGTGTTCACACATATCACTGAAATTCAGACACAGTAAAATTAAATAAGAGCACTAGACAAGTAGGATTTCCACTTTCAGCTGTAATTATTCTGGACCTTCACCCTGAATAAGAGCCTATCTTATATGCCCCCCCCGTACATACAGATTGCCCACATTAATCCGGACCTTCACCCTGAATAAGAGCCTATATTGTATGTTTCCCCCCTGTACATACAGATTGCCCACATTAATCCAGACCTTCACCCTAATTAATAGCCTATCTTGTATGTCCCCCCCCTGTACATACAGATTGCCCACATTAATCCGGACCTTCACCCTGAATAAGAGCCTATATTGTATGTTTCCCCCCTGTACATACAGATTGCCCACATTAATCCAGACCTTCACCCTGAATAAGAGCCTAATATTGTATGTTTCCCCCCTGTACATACAGATTGCCCACATTAATCCAGACCTTCACCCTAATTAATAACCTATCTTGTATGCCCCCCCCCCCCGTACATACAGATTGCCCACATTAATCCGAACGTTCACCCTGAATAAGAGCCTATCTTGTATGTTCCCCCCGTACCTAAAGATTGCTCACATTAATCCGGACCTTGACCCTGAATAAGAGCCTATGTTGTATGTTTCCTCCCTGTACATACAGATTGCCCACATTAATCCGGACCTTCACCCTGAATAAGAGCCTATCTTATATGTTTCCCACACCCTGTACATACAGCTTGCCCACATTAATCTGGATCTTCACCCTGAATAAGAGCCTATCCCCCCCCCCGTACATACAGATTGCCCACATTAATCCAATCCTTCACCCTGAATAAGAACCTATCCGGGCCGAACCCTGAACTCGAACTTCTGGCTGAAGTTCATGTTTGGGAACTCGAACTTGCAAAGTTTGGTACAAACCCGAACTTTGCGGTTCAAGTTCGCCCAACACTATTCCTCAGCCCTCTCACATGTTTCTACAATCTTCCCCCTCTGTCTTCTTTATAAAGGCGTGTGTAACCCTGCCTCCTAGCTGGATCATTATATTATGTTATATTATGTAGCCAGTAAGTGCATGTGCAAGTGCAGCCCCTGTTATTTGTTGGATTTTAAGCTCCTGACCTGTCTTTGGGCATAATGCCTTCCTGTTTTTGTTGTGGGCCTTAGGCCTTTTTCTATCTTTTTTTTTAGTTGCTGGTGTTCAGTGTAGTTTATTCTGCGATCGTGTCCTTTGTTTCCCATTCTCTAAGGCCCTTATTTAACAAGGGATAGCGCCAGGTAGCGAATGGTGAGCGAACGGTAATGACGCTCACCGCCACGAGTACGCCGGCTCCCCTCTGCAATCACACATTTATCAAGCCGATCCTGCTTAGCGACTGACAGAGCGCCAGATAGCGAATCATTCATTATTATTCCAGCCTCACCCCACAGCGCCAGCGAGCGACCTTGAACAGCGACAGGTATGACCTCTCGCTACCTGGCGCTCTCCAATGCATTTCAATGGAGCAATCTTTAAAGATTCTTAATTAATTGCTATTAATGTTTTTTTTTTTTTTTTGTAAATGTCAAAAATTCTGTGACCACTTCTGCAATGTTAGATATTTTTTTTAAGGTTAAAAAAAAAAAAAAAAAAATTGTGCAGAATTGATATTACAGGTCTGATATTAATGTATTCATATTACAAAATGTTTTGAAAACTTTTTTTTTTTTTTTTATCCAAAAATATGGTTGTTTGGGGGTTAAAAAACTACTTTTAACCCATCGCCGCCAGCGCTGTGGGGTTTAAGCATGCATTTCACTGCGCGAGAATTTTTTGAGCGTGATTTGTGATGAATATGCTGGGAGCCGTTCGCTATGGCCATTCGCTGTCATGCGCTCCCATACATCGCGGAACCTGTCAAATAGCGACTCCTCACCCAATATTCAACATTACGGCAAACCGACTGAGTCGCTATCAACTACAGAACAACAGCCAAGCACAGCGACTACTAGCGGGCGCTCTGAAAATGCCGCTACTGTCGCTCATCTGTCGCTACCTGGCGCTATTAATGAATCGGCCTCCCCGTCTCTGATCAACTAGACTAGGTAGTGTAGATGGATTGTTTATATGTTTCCAGTCCTTGCCTCTTACCACCTACTCCCAGTCTGTTACTCAGTCCACCTGTTTCCTTCCGGTGACTCTGCTCACCTGTTCCTGTGATGTCTAGTCCTACGACAACTTTGGCCCCTAGCAAGGAATTAGCATCTTTGCTGCGAATTCCTCCATATCTCCTGTCTCTATTTCCAAACTAGTTAAAATATAAAGGAAAAATGGCCGCACAAACTTAAATAAAGGAAAGTGTGCAAACTTGAGCAGAAATTCTATATACAGAACCACACGGAAACCCCCAACACCCAAGTAATAATCTGCACCACTTTAAATATACAAATATAATTTTTTTATTAAGGCATGTGTATGACTACAATGAATTAAAATCTTGGGTGTTGGAGGCTTTGTGGAAACCTCCGTGTGGTTTTATTCCCAAACTAGGATGTTCCCAAGAGTGCCCATTGGTCTAATTTGCCTGGTCCTGACGGATATACATAGGAAAACGTCAAGCTCCATGGACGCTAAAGTATGGCCAGCTCTACACATGAGACAATGTTCCGCAATCCTGCAACAGCTGCAAAGGTGGATGCTCCTGAGCACGGCAACCCCAGCTCCTTCCACTGTGCACATCCAATGCTCTGCCTGGGTGCAGGGCTGCAGGGGAGGGTGAGCAGGGAGATTGCCGGTGGTGCAAAGGCCATTGGCGTCACTTTCATCCCAGTCATCCTGTTTTCTGTAGGTGAGTCAGGGGCACTGTTAGTGGTCCTGGGCAAAAGACCGGCCCCTCTTACCTCCATATTAAGCACAGTCATGGGGAGGGGGCACTGCTTGTTGCTATGGTAGAGGCACAGATAGTTCTTACCTTCAGTGGCGGACTGGGGCTAAAAACCACCCCTCGATTTTTCCCCTGGCTGTACTGAGACATCCCTGCTGAGGCCCCCCCCCCCACCATGATAGCATTGGGGGATGGGGTTCCTAGGCTTGTGGGTACAGTGAGGCTGGGTACAGGGGGCTGGGTACAGGAGGTTGGGGTTCCTTGGCTTTTGGGTACAGGGGGCTGAGAGGGGGACTAAGGGGGCAGGGATTGAATGCGGGTGTTAAAAGAAGCAGCCCAACTGGCCCAGAAGCAGTACGGCCCACCGCACTCCCTATGGCCAGTCTGCCATACTTACCTCCATATTATGCTCCGTCATGGGGAGGGGGCACTGCTTGTTGCTTTGGTAAAAGCAAAGATGGTTCATATCTGCAATGGTGGACTTGGGCTAAAAATCAGCCCTGGGTTTTTCCCCTGGCCGTCCCGAAACATCCCTGCTAAGCCCCCCACCATGATAGCATTGGAGGCTGGGGTTCCTTGGCTTGTGGGTATAGTGGGGTTGGGTACAGTGGGGCTGAGAGGGAGGCTAAGGGGGCAGGGATTGAATGTGGGTGTTAAAAGCAGCAGCCCAACTGGCCCCAAAGCAGTACGGCCCACCGCACTCCCAATGGCCAGTCTGCCATACTTACTTCCATATTAAGCTCAGTTATGGGGAGGGGGCACTGCTTGTTACTATGGTAGAAGCACAGATGGTTCATACCTTCAGTGACGGACTGGGGCTTAAAATCACCCCTCGATTTTTTCCACTGGCCGTCCCGAGACAACCCTGCTGAGGCCCCCCCCCCACCATGATAGCATTGGGGGCTGGGGTTCCTGTGCTTGTTGGTACAGTGGGGCTGGGTAAAGGGGGTTGAAAGGGAGACTAAGGGGGCAGGGATTGAATGTGGGTGTTAAAAGCAGCAGCCCAACTGGCCCCAAAGCAGTGCGGCCCACCGGGTCTCCCTATGGCCAGTCTGCCCCTGCATACCTGTATAGGAAAGCAGCAGCATCAAAGGATGGGTGAGGAAGGGCAACATTTTTTCCTTCCCGCACTGAATGCTAGAAACAGCCCTGTCTGGGTACGTGGAAATAAGGTAAAAAGCATAGCCCAAAAATAGGCTGCTTCTTACCTTTAACCTGTAAACTACCACATAGGCACAAGAAAACCTTTCACAAATGGACACAGCACAAAATATATAGTAAAAATATATAATCTTTATTTTAGTGACTCTACTACATAAAAAACAAATATAGACAATATTAATAACAATTGCACCAATAAGAAGCGCTATTGCTCTGATAACAATAAATCAGACTTTATCGCCTCCATACTGGGAATATCGCATCAAAAACAAATCTAAATTCATAATGTTACACATATTCTAGATACTAATCCTATCCAATACAGAAAAGATACAATAAATGTGACAATGTGACAATAAATATATATATATATATATATATATATACACCGTATTTTTCGCCCTATAAGACGCACTTATTTTTCCCCAAAAGTGGGGGGAAAATGTCCGTGCGTCTTATCGGGCGAATGTAAAAAAAAATTATTAAAGAAAAAACTCACCTGTTCCCGGCGCTCCCGCGTTGCCCGTCACACTGAGAAAGGCCAGAGGAGCGGCGGGGCCGGGACACAGCCCGCCCGCTCCTCCATCTGCTGCCTCTTCCTGTCAGGTCACACGCGAGCACCCAGGCCACGCCCACCCGCTGCTCTGACCTGGGTGTTCGCGTGTGGCAAGGAAGAGGCAGCAGATGGAGGAGCGGGCGGGCTGTGTCCCGGCCCCGCCGCTGCTATTGCTGCCTGAAAAGACAGCGATCGCAGTGGTGGGTCCGGGACACAGCCCGCCGCTGCTTCTTATGGCCGGCTCCGTAAATCGGGTGGGCGTGGCCTGCGCCGACGCTGATGCGGCGCAGGCCACGCCCACCCGATTCACGGAGCCAGCCGCTTGTCAGCGGAGAGGTGAGTTATACTTTTTTTTATTATACCGACTATGAGGGGACGGGGGATGCCGACTACCAATGGGGGGAGGGGGGATGCCACACTGACAATGGGGGGAGGGAGGATGCCGACTGCCAATGGGGGGAGGGGGGATGCCACACTGACAATGGGGGGAGGGAGGATGCCGACTGCCAATGGGGGGAGGGGGGATGCCACACTGACAATGGGGGGAGGGAGAATGCCGACTGCCAATGGGGGGAGGGGGGATGCCACACTGACAATGGGGGGAGGGAGGATGCCGACTGCCAATGGGGGGAGGGGGGATGCCACACTGACAATGGGGGGAGGGAGGATGCCGACCTGCCAATGGGGGGAGGGGGGATGCCACACTGACAATGGGGGGAGGGAGGATGCCGACTGCCAATGGGGGAGGGGGGATGCCACACTGACAATGGGGGGAGGGGGGATGCCATACTGACAATGGGGGGAGGGGGGATGCCACACTGACAATGGGGGGAGAGGGGGATGCCACACTGACAATGGGGGGAGAGGGGGATGCCACACTGACAATGGGGGGAGGGGGGATGCCACACTGACAATGGGGGGAGGGGGGATGCCACACTGACAATGGGGGGAGGGGGGATGCCATACTGACAATGGCGGGAGAGGGGATGCCACGCTGCCAATGGGGGAGAGGGGGATGCCACAAAGCCTATGGGAATGGGGGGAGGGGGATGCCACACTGCCAATGGGAATGGGGGGAGGGGGATGCCACACCGCCTATGGGAATGGGGGGGGGGATGCCACACTGCCTATGGGAATGGGGGGGGGCACTGCCTATATGGGGAATAGGAGGGGGCAATGCCACATTGCTTATGATAATGGGGTGCACACTGCCTATATGGGAATTGGAGGAGAATGCCACACTGCCTATATGGGGAATGGAATGGGGGCATCCCACACGGCCTATGGAAATGGGAAGGGGGATGCCACACTGTCTGTAATGGTGTGTTTTTGGTTTAAAATATTTTTTTTCACATTTTCCTACCCCAAATCCTAGGTGCGTCTTATAGGCAGGTGCGTCTTATAGGGCGAAAATTACGGTATATCCAACCATGTGCAATAAGCTACAAACAAATTGATGAGAGCAGCTGAGCTCTCCTATTATAAAGTGAAATAGCAGTACCAATTCCATATAATCTGAGGGCTGGGGCAAAACAAATAACCTCACGTGTTCCGCCACCACCTGTGGCTTCTCAGAGGTACGGGGAGTTGTGTTATTTTTCATTCTCCTTCCCAAGTATATTCAACTTTAGTAGTATTATTTATAGTTAGTACAAAATATGTGAGAAATATTAGGTATAGTATTAGGTATAGGTGAATAGCATTTTACTCAATCATAGTTTTATAGGATCACAAAGTGGATTTATATTTAGCTTGATTACTGGTATTGCTGCCATTTCAGCATCTGCACTTTATAATAGGAGAGCTCCGCTGTGCTCATCAATTTGTTTCAATGTAGCTTATTGCACATGGTTGGATATATATATCTATATATTGTCACATTTATTGTATCTTTTCTGTATTGGATAGGATTAGTATCTAGGATATGTCTAGCAATGTAGCTTATTGCACATGGATATATATATATATATATATATATATATATATATATATTGTCACATTTATATTGATTGTATCTTTTCTGTATTTGATAGGATTAGTATCTAGAATATGTGTTTCAATGTAGTTTATTGCACATGGTTGGATATATATATATATATATATATATATATATATTTTGTCACATTTATTGTATCTTTTCTGTATTGGATAGGACTAGTATCTAGCATATGTGTAACATTATGAATTTAGATTTGTTTTTGATGTGATATTCCCAGGATGAAGGTGATGGGCAGGCTGATTCATCACTAACGCCAGGTAGCGACAGATGAGCGTCTGTAGCAGCATTTTCAGAGCACCCGCTAGTAGTCGCAGTGCTCGGCCGTGAGTCGCTAGTTTATAGCGACTCAGTCGCTGTTCAGTAATGTTGAAAACATTGTGAGGAGTCGCTATTTGACCAGTACAGCGCTGTATGGGAGCGCATGGTAGCGACTGCTCATAGCGACCGACTCACACCATATTCAGCAAAAAAACAGCCTCACAAATCTCTGGCGCTGAAAAATACTTGTTTGAAGCCCAGAGCGCAGGAGGCTGTGTGTTTAAAGTCTGTTTTTCAGCATCTATCCACCAGTAACAAAGCGAAAACATATGGAATTACATTGTAGCAACATTGTAACATGAACACTTTAACACCCAGGGGGGATCGACCCGGGAATCTATAAGATTCCCGGGCCGATCAGATCCCTCCCCGCGGGGCATCCGAAATCGGGATGTCCCGCGGGGTGAAACCCCCCAGGAAGCCCAAAAAACCTTACCTTGACCCCGTTCCAACGGCGCATGCACGGGCCGCGGCCACGTCTCGCGCTTCCCTCTAGCAGGGCGCGCACCCGCGCCGGCCGTTTGTGAATTGCCGGCACGGGCACGCTCCCTGTTAGAGGGAAGCGTGAGACGCGGCCTCCAGCGCTCAGAGACGCTGTGGTTGGACGCCGCTTGTACGTGCATACCACAGCGGCTCTGAGCGCTCTGATTAGACGAGCTCCCGCGTAGGAGCGTGGTGAGGTGAGTGTTTCCGGGCGTTCTGGGGGGTTTCACACAGCGGGGCACCTCCAATCGGGGTGCCCCACCGAAGTGGACCAAAACCCAGGATAGTGAAAATCCTGGGTGATGGTCCACTTTAATGGCAGACCTGTAATGTCATTTCTGAAGAAATATATAACAAATAAAAAAAATGTGAAAAAACTGCTTATTCAATGCCAGGAGAGGTCACAGAATTATTTGAGATTTAAAATAACAAAAACACAGTTTAAAGAGAAGAAAAGGTTCGTCCATTGAAATGTATGGCAGAGCGTCAGGTAGCGAGAGGTCATGCCTGGCGCTGTGCAAGGCTGAACGCCGGCGCTGTTCGCTGAGGCTGGGATAATGATGAATCGGACGCTACATGGCGCTATCCCAGTCGCTAAACAGATTCTGCTTGATAAATGTTTAATTGCTGCCATGTCCGGCGTTCACCAGTCGCTACCTGTCGCTACCTCTCATTAACCAGCCACTACCTGACGCTATCCCTTCTTAAATAAGGGCCAAAGTCTCTGATTTATATTGGTGCCTATTGGTGCAATTGTTTTTAATATTGTCAATATTTTTTTTTTTTATGTAGTAGAATCACTAAAATAAAGATTTATATTTCTACTATATATTTTATGCTGTGCCCATTTGTGAAAGGTTTTCTTGTGCCTATGTGATAGTTTATAGTTATTGGTCATGATTTTGATTTAGGCTGCGCCTGCCGCTCTCTTTTTTGGATTCTTACGTTTAACCTGTGGGGCATCCCAGATCAGCAGGCACCATTGGCAACAGTCAAATAGTGATCCAAGAGTCTATTTTGACTTTTCTTCCTTTTTATTCAGTTTAAACAAAAGATTTTTGTTGTCTATTTATTCTAAAGCTTTACCCTTTTCCTTGTTTCTCTGCAACAAATGATGACGCGTGCTTCCAACAGAAGGCCCCGGTGCGATCGTGCAGCCATCTTCTCAACTCAAATATGCAACCGTCTGTGGCCCTCATGAGTAGAATTTCTTTGAAATAACCACTGGGTGAATGGAGGTGGTGAATGAGGGGACCACAGCTCATGTCAATCAACAAGCACCCATGAATATGACCTGGAAGAAAAAGTCCCACATAATCAGAACTACATGCAAACGGAATGATAACGGATAATGTTACACGTTAGACGTTTAGATAACTATTAACTACGCGGAAGTCAGCTGGTCTGTGGCCACTGGCACTTGACACATTTGCTGCTTAAAGAAGGTCTATGGTGAAATCTGGTATTAAAGCCGACCAACGGTCAAAAATGACCTTAACCAGACCAACACAACAAACAGCGCTCCTATGCATCCCTCACCAGGGCAATTTAGATTGCTTCACATAGAAAATTATTTACCTTTATCTAACTCCTGCTGTGGTAATATATATATATATATATTGTGGTAAAGTGTATGGGAAAGTGCTGGATGGTGTCTATTTCTCCCTTGCTTTTCTCAATCAGGCACGATCCGTGCCGGGTTTACAGGACCCCAGTCCACATTCCCAGTCTTCTACGGGTTTTTCCCCTAATCCCAATTCTCACACAGGTGATGACGCTAATTGCAAGGAAGCCTAATAAAAGGAGCCGATGAGGTTTCCAGTTGGCTGTTGGACAGCCTGGGATGAGGAGCCCAGGCTGTACTGCTCCCAATACTGAATTGCAGCCGAAGGACTTTTTTGTGTCAATTGATCTTGGAACTTGTGAATTATCAGCCTGGACTTGTATGCCCTGAAAGAGGACCTGTTACAAGGACTTGCAGTATGCTGTATTATCCTACCCTGGACATTGCTAGAGCTGGTGAGATAACCGCTTGCTGCACTACATTGTATGCTGCAACCTTCTCTGAAGTTAAGAGATTTGGGCTGTTGGAATTTTATTTTCAATAAAATGCTTATCATTTGAAGAAGAACTGTCGTCCGAGTCATTGCCGTTGGCCCCCAGATCCTGAATATATATATATATATATATATATATATTAGTATTTATTGAAATGAAACAAAACCCATCCGGGCCGTTGGCTTCCCCAGGTAATCCTGACTCAGGAAAAAAATTGTGAAAACCCTTGAACACTCACCTCTCCCCGCTCCAACACTGCATGCATGGGCTTTCATTCAATCAGAGCCATCTGCCATGACTACTATATGTCATTCAGCAAACGGCTCTCATTCTTGTCAGTTCTGGTGCATCCCTGGCTGGTGCAGTCAATCGTTTTCCAAATAGTCAGATGGCTCTCATGCGCCGTTGGAACCAGGTAGAGCAGAGTGAAAAGCTGCTTTCTGGGGGGTTTCACGCAACGAGGCATCCCGATTCGGGATGAGCGGAACAAAACCCTGGGCAGACAAATTCCTAGGATTTGTTCCTCGTTTAGTAATAAATGTGCCTGAAAAATGTTTAAATGTAGATGTTTGCTAGCTATTAGCTTTTATAAACAGCCCCCCGAGAACGGTTCTTGTACCGTAGAGTGAAGCCGCTACATCAGTATGAGGTTAGCGCTGGTGGTGAGAGAGCAGGCAGCTGAGGAGAGAAAAATAAGCTCATGGTAGTAAAAAATTCACTTTAGGTGAAAGAAGCCTGAGAATGTCACTATTGCTGAATCACCAGCTAGGAAAACAATAAATGTCAATGGGACATTTTGCGCCTAAGAAAAGTAGAGAACTTTTTAATCCTTTTTCCACTGTAGTAGAAAGTGCCATTGTCTTTCATTATCTTCCTATCTGGCGATTCAGCAACAATGACATTTTCAGGCTTCTTTCATCTAAAGTTAATTTTTTACGACCATGAGAATTTTTTTCAACTCTTACTGAATCAAGGCCAATGTAACAACTTCCCTTTCCCCCTCTGCACACTCTAAACAATAGCCCCCGAACGCAGGGCCGGCGTCAGCACCCGGCAAGCCCACTGACAGCTGGCACAATGTGGTTAAAGAACTGCACACACTTCCTTTCTCTGTTTCTTCAGCTCTGCCCCATTGGTTGTATGTCACCTCTGCCTCATCCATCCCTGTCTCCTGTGCCCTGACCCATTCATTCATATTCATTGAGCCCTGACCCATATTTCCCTATCCACTCAGCCTTGCCCTATTCATCCCTATCCCGTGAGCCCTGACCCATTCATTCATATTCATATTCATTGAGCCCTGACCCATGTTTCCCTATCCTCTCAGCCCTGCCCCATCCATTTCTATCCCCTGAGCCCTGACCTATCTATCCTTGTTCTCTTAGCTCTGTCCCATTCATCTATGTTCCCTCAGCCTCCCTCTTCCTCAATACTTCCCCATTCATGTGGGGCCAAACTAAAAAATAGCTCCAATAGTGGGTCGGAGGGCAAGCAGCCCTTCTAAGTTTTGGCCATGGAATTTATAGACCCCTGACTATCCACCGCAAAGGGGCCCACTGAGACCATGCCACCCAAGGGCCCACATAAACCTGAAGCCGGCCCTGCCCGAACTATTCATGAAGACCTGAGATATGTGCTGTGGTGGGGGACAACTTCTGTGAAAGGTATTGAGGCAGCATAGAGGGGGGATAGGGCAATGATATGCAGCTTGTAGTGTAATTTTGTGAGGGGTTTGTGTCTGACTTTCTACCCAGCTGTCTAGCCATATTTTCTTCCCTCATTCTGCCCATCCATCTATCTGTCCCTTTCTGATCTATCAATCTTTAAATTCTGCGTGTCAGTCTGCTCATTCATCCATCTCTCCTTCTGCCTGCCAGCCTGTGCATCCATCCATTCATCCATCTCTCCTTCTGCCTGTCAGCCTGTGCATCCATCCATTCATCCATCTCTCCTTCTGCCTGCCAGCCTGTGCATCCATCCATTCATCCATCTCTCCTTCTGCCTGCCAGCCTGTGTATCCATCCATTCATCCATCTCTCCTTCTGCCTGCCAGCCTGTGCATCCATCCATTCATCTATCTCTCCTTCTGCCTGCCAGCCTGTGCATACATCCATTCATCCATCTCTCCGTCTGCCTGTTAGCCTGTGCATCCATCCATTCATCCATCTCTCCTTCTGCCTGCCAGCCTGTGCATACATCCATTCATCCATCTCACCTTCTGCCTGTCAGCCTGTGCATACATCCATTCATCCATCTCTCCTTCTGCCTGCCAGCCTGTGCATACATCCATTCATCCATCTCTCCTTCTGCCTGCCAGCCTGTGCATGCATCCATTCATCCATCTCTCCTTCTGCCTGCCAGCCTGTGCATCCATCCATTCATCCATCTCTCCTTCTGCCTGCCAGCCTGTGCATACATCCATTCATCCATCTCACCTTCTGCCTGTCAGCCTGTGCATACATCCATTCATCCATCTCTCCTTCTGCCTGCCAGCCTGTGCATACATCCATTCATCCATCTCTCCTTCTGCCTGCCAGCCTGTGCATCCATCCATTCATCCATCTCTCCTTCTGCCTGCCAGCCTGTGCATACATCCATTCATCCATCTCACCTTCTGCCTGTCAGCCTGTGCATACATCCATTCATCCATCTCTCCTTCTGCCTGCCAGCCTGTGCATACATCCATTCATCCATCTCTCCTTCTGCCTGCCAGCCTGTGCATCCATCCATTCATCCATCTCTCCTTCTGCCTGCCAGCCTGTGCATACATCCATTCATACATCTATCTCTCCTTCTGTCCGTCGGTCTATCAATCTGTCCATCTCTCCTTCTGCCTGTGCATCCATCCATCCATTCATCCATCTCTCCTTCTGCCTGTCAGTCTCCCCAGCCATCCATCCATCAGCCTGTCTATCTGCCTGTCTGTCTGCCGGCCCATCAATCCTTTTCTTCTTCCATCCATTGGTCCATCCGTCCATCCATCTCTCCTTCTGTCCGTCGGTCTATCAATCTGTCCATCTCTCCTTCTGCCTGTCAACCTGTGCATCCATCCATCCATCTCTCCTTCTACCTGCCAGTCTGCCCAGCCATCCATCCATCTCTCCTGTCCATCCCTCTAGCTGTCCATGAATCAGTCCATCCATCCATCCATCCATCCATCCATTCCTCCATCTGGAAGGAGCTCCATAGTGGCCGGGATGCCCTCCTTGCATGTAATAACATTACCAGCTATGGCTACTAGACCACTGGAAGGAGATTTATAGTGGCCGGGATGGCCTCCTTGCATGTAATAACATTACCAGCTATGGCTACTAGACCACTGGAAGGAGATCTATAGTGGCCGGGATGCCCTCCTAACATGTAATAACATTACCAGCTATGGCTACTAGACCACTGGAAGGAGATCTATAGTGGCCGGGATGCCCTCCTTGCATGTAATAACATTACCGGCTATGGCTACTAGACCACTGGAAGGAGATCTATAGTGGCCGGGATGCCCTCCATGCATGTAATAACATTTACAGCTATGGCTACTAGACCACTGGAAGGAGATCTATAGTGGCCGGGATGCCCTCCTGGCATGTAATAACATTACCGGCTATGGCTACTAGACCACTGGAACGACATAAACAAGTCAAACTGGATGGACTAAAGTCTTTATTCAGCCTTACATACTATGTTACTAAAACACACATTTTCTAACATAGGAAAAAAAAATGTAAAATTATAGAGGCGACAGAGCTCAGAGAGCCATATAATGGGAGGGGATGATAAGACCTTGGGTTGGTCTATCTCCCCCTCCTGCTAAGACTATAACAAACACGATAGGTTCGATGCATGGATGTGCGGCTAAAACCCCCAAACCAATCGCTAAAGATTCCACATGCGGCTAGGCGCCTCATTCCGCGAAGTTGGCAGTTTGCTCCAGCTATTTGAAATTTACACATTTGAGCCCGCTTTTCTGCACTCTAAACACCCCCATAGAGCAGTCGCCAAGGATCGAGTCGAGCTTGTGGAAAATTACAGATGCAAGCCTCCAATTTTTGCCTTAAAATATACGTATCAAATTTAGAAGACCATGAATCGGAAGGAAGCCTGAGCTCAACTTTGCGCTCAAAAAAAACATGCGCAAATGCACAAGTCCACGAACATGAATCGAGCCTCATGAATCATTCCAGAAAGCCTGCCTGCTCCCAGCTGAAAGGTCCATTGTGTTGCATTATTACAGCCAAGGAGCAATTCATTTATCTCTATTGTTTCTATTGTAATCAGCTGTGTGTCAGGCCCCATGGGACACCCGCCTTCAGGGTAATCCCAAAACCCCCAATCTCCACTGCTAGCTTCACCTTTAGTCAAGCCCCCGTTTGCCGGGACGCTTTACACGCCTTGCCGGACACGGTTGCCCCCAGGACTTTGTAGCACAAAGGATGTGAGCTTACAGGGGGTGAAGGCGGGTGAACCAAAGCCCAGACTGGGCAATGTTGGGTAAGCCGGGGTCATACACGGGAAGTCTGTCCTTAACTATTTCAGCACCAAGAGGGAGACAATTGAGGAGTCGAGGTCAAGCCAAAGGTCAATCCAGGAGGTCATTGGTACGCAGCACAAGGGAAAAGGAAGTAACGGGGTCAGGGTACATGCAAGAGTCGGTCCAGGCAGCAATCACAGAATAGTCAAACAAACGAGGTCGGCAGCGGGATCAAACAGGAATTCTCAGGATCAAGAGTACATCCAGCTAAACGCTATCAAGGGCAGCGATAGGCTGAGGGCAGAAAACCTTTATAGGGCTGAAAATAATGGGATTGGACAAGGGGAGTGTGTCTGATTGGTGCACTTTTTGGCTGATTGCCCCCATTTAAACTCTAAAGGGAGTTCTGCCCAGAACAACTCTGGGCTCATTGGTCCATAAGAGAGACATGCTTGCGCAGGTGCACTAGCACTTTCAGAGAAGCCAGGGATGCGTCGGTGAAGGGAAGAGGCGGCCATGCTGGGTGCCTCACGAGCCGACGAGGAGCCCCGGCCAGCTGCCCGGAGACAGCTCGGGAACGAACCAGAGGTGAGTTTACCCTGACACTGTGATACTTTATAAAGCAGTCATGAGCCTACTATATATATAATGTAGATAGCTTACAGTGCAATGTGATGTGTGGGATGGAACGGACTCATCTGTACCTAATCAGCTCAACATGTTGACGACATTTTGGCACACACAAATATAAATGTTCCGAAACCCCATTAAAGTGGACTTACCCTTTAAATTTAGATATAAGCTTATGAATAAGTGTAACACTAACCTTAATGATCATTCTCACCTTTCTCAAACACTTGATACATTTTCTCCAGGGGAAACTTGAGGAACTCATCGCCAGTGATCGAATCTGTGCAAAAATAGGTGTCGAGTAAGCATCTAGCAGGGAAATCGTGGATGTGATAGTATTTCAGGTCTTTAGATTCCATCTTGGTAAATTCTATCTCCAGCAAAGAGACGAGCTTGTGACGAATGTATCACCAAGCTATAGTATATATATAATGTACATGCAATACATTTTGTCATGTGACAAATATTTGTCTTCTGTGTCATCACATTTTGCTTACTGAAGTTCACATGACTTGTATGAGCCGATGAAAGCAGCTTAAAAAATTTGAATTCCTATTTACCCAGACACAGTCCCGCGGCTCTGGTGCAAACTTGAATCTTTAAAGTAATAGTCCGGTGAATAAAAATCAAGAAACAAAAGGGATACTCATCTTTTGTCCCTGAAGATAAGGAGATCTTGCCCCCTGCTCCAAGCACGGTCCGAGTACCGGCAAACTCCGCTATGAACGTCAGTGGTACCCTATTCCCTCTTTCTGGACCCGCATATTGAAAGCCGCAGCAGGAACTTGTATAGCTGTTTTGCGACACCTTTGGCTATTCGTACAAAAAAATTCACTTTTTGGACTAACTTTTTGGATTGAACACGCAAACACACTCGAACCTAAAAATCAGATCAATAAAGGGCTCTAAATACGGAGCTTAGTCCTATCTACCATACACAGGACTCAGTGTGCCTTGACACACTGTATGTGGGACAACCAGCAGGAGGAAACTGCCCCTTCTTACTATTCGGACCTATTTATCTTGATCGGATCTGAAATTTTAACTCCATAAATTAAACTAAAACAAGTTTAGTAGTAAAAGCTTCTTCCTTGTATCGGCTTGCAGTGGCTGGGATACAACGAAGAAGATTTTACTACTGGACTTGTTTTGGATAGCATCCCCGAAGTTTCATCATCCCCACGAGCGGCCATTCCCCACGAGGAGTGCCATTCCTATGCACATGCTGATTTTAACTTGGAATATGTGAGTTTGCATTTTTATCTTTAAAAGTTGTTTTAGTTTAATTTATGGAGTTGCACTAGATTCTATTCTATGCCCTCTCGCATGACATGCTCCATTGCATTAATGAGCACTGAAGCCGATTAAGATTGGAATCTTATCATCCTGGGATTCTTTGGCTATATTTCGTATATATTGAAATAGCTGGAAGTGGGTTTGGATGTTCATAAGTGTTTCTTATTAAAGAATTTGGTAAGCAGACATCCGAGGTGGCGAGAGTGTCTCAGCTGATTGGTGCATGCACACCGGGATTTCGTCCTTTTATGTCATCTTGAACTGGCTGACACTTCGCTCTGTGCTTTAATTTAACAAAAAGGGATACTGGTCTTTTGTCACCTCACTACTACCAAAACACATAACACACGGTTAAGTGCAGGACTGGCACAAATGGCCACTGAAGCTCAGTAAGCTGAACAAACCTCATTTTATTACGCCAATATCAGCACACACATAGGACAATTTATCACAAATTAAAAATTAAACATGTAGTGCAATCTAAAATCACGGGGGCCCGCCGTGCTCACACACGACAACCACGCACAGCATTCACACCCCTCCAGCAGCGCTGCTCCATACTGCCTATTGCCTGCATGACACACTGCCCTAATACAGTGAATGGGACAACGGCATGCATCCTCGCATCGAGTGCCAACACATGTTTCAGTACAGCTGACTTGGAGTAACAGGATGGCGGAACCGCTAGTTGAACTCTTCAGGTGCCAGTTCACAGATGGTCCCTCTAGCAGCAAGCGCGCTGTAATGTAGTACCTTATGTACCATTTGGCTGCGCGATATTCAAACCACCGTGGCGCTGCTCATATATGTAGTGGAGCCCAGCTGTGAGTATCCATCATTAAATAAAGGTTCAGGTACTTAGCTGCGGATACGATGTCTCCAAACAGTAGCTGCCATCACAAAGTCCGTGTTGCGCAACACTTCTGACCGCGAGGGATCTGTAGGCGGGAGCCAGGCTAGGAACAGGGTGGCATGTGCGTAGATTGGCCGGCCGTCCGCCGACGCGCGTTTCGCCCCGCCCACCGGAGCTTCGTCAGGGTGGGGCGGGGCGAAACGCGCGTCGGCGGACGGCCGGCCAATCTACGCACATGCCACCCTGTTCCTAGCCTGGCTCCCGCCTACAGATCCCTCGCGGTCAGAAGTGTTGCGCAACACGGACTTTGTGATGGCAGCTACTGTTTGGAGACATCGTATCCGCAGCTAAGTACCTGAACCTTTATTTAATGATGGATACTCACAGCTGGGCTCCACTACATATATGAGCAGCGCCACGGTGGTTTGAATATCGCGCAGCCAAATGGTACATAAGGTACTACATTACAGCGCACTTGCTGCTAGAGGGACCATCTGTGAACTGGCACCTGAAGAGTTCAACTAGCGGTTCCGCCATCCTGTTACTCCAAGTCAGCTGTACTGAAACATGTGTTGGCACTCGATGCGAGGATGCATGCCGTTGTCCCATTCACTGTATTAGGGCAGTGTGTCATGCAGGCAATAGGCAGTATGGAGCAGCGCTGCTGGAGGGGTGTGAATGCTGTGCGTGGTTGTCGTGTGTGAGCACGGCGGGCCCCCGTGATTTTAGATTGCACTACATGTTTAATTTTTAATTTGTGATAAATTGTCCTATGTGTGTGCTGATATTGGCGTAATAAAATGAGGTTTGTTCAGCTTACTGAGCTTCAGTGGCCATTTGTGCCAGTCCTGCACTTAACCGTGTGTTATGTGTTTTGGTAGTAGTGAGTTCCTGGAGTGGTTAGTAGGACGCCGCCAATAATGAGCGGCAGTGCACATGCTTTAATGTTTTGAACTCTCTCCAGCCTTTTTATAAGATTTTTTGATTCTTTTGTCACCTGCAGCTGATTGGACTGATTTCTAGGTGGTTGGGAAACTTACAGGAACATGAGTTTGAGTCCTCATTCTCTAAGCCCGATCTGAATAACAGTAACTTCCACAATGATCAGTCACTCCACGCTGAAGGGTTAATTCTCTTTCTCTCTCTTTCTTTGACATCATTTCAGCCATCTTGCTGCTTTCATATATTTAGACTTAGAGTTGGACCTTAAAGTGGACCAACACCCAGGATTTTCACTATCCTGGGTTTTGGTCCACTTCCGCGGGGTGCCCCGCTGCGTGAAACCCCCCAGATCGCCCTAAAAAACTCACCTCACCCCGCTCCTACGCGAGCGCTAGTCCGATCAGAGCGCTCAGAGCCGCTGTGGTATGTACGGACAAGCGACGGACAACCACAGCGGCTCTGAGCACGCTGGAGGCCGCATCTCGCATTTCCCTGTAACAGGGAGCACACCCGCGGCGGCCAGTCACACGGGTGCGCGCCCTGCTAGAGAGAAGCGAGAGATGTGGCCGCAGCTCGCGCATGCGCTGTTGGAACGCGGATAAGGTAAGGTTTCTGGCGTCCTGCAGGGTTTCACACAGCGGGACATCCCGATTTCGGATGCCCCGCAGGGAGGGATCTGATCAGCCAGAAAATCTTATAGATTTCCGGGCTGATCCACCCTGGGTGTTGGTCCACTTTAAGCTTTGTGGTGTACGTGTGATTCTGAGGCTACAGCGAGAGCATTCCATGCACCCAAGGTTAAGATAAGTAACTCCCTAATGCCAACTGCGAGATAACATTATTGTGTGTTATGTGAAAATTATGTTTCTCACGAAGGGAGGGGCGAGCTAAAGCTCTCCTTGGTCTATAAAATATACATCCTTCCTTCAATAAAGACAGAGTCATGTGTTGAATCGTCCCGCAGTGCATGTCTCTCAACACATGATTCTCCAACCAGTTGTTAGGGTGAATAATACAGAGGTTGTGTCAGAGAGGCAAGGCAAGACTTATCAGGGGGGTCCGAGCTACCCCCCCAACATACTCCATCTGTCTTCCCCTCTCCATTCACTGCAATGGAGCTGGCATGCCAGGCCTCAACCTGCCCAGAAGGAGCAGATAGCAAGTGCACTGATAAAGGGAAGACTGAAGTTTACATTTTTTTAGCAAAATACATGAAATTTCACGGAAAACACACTTTTATAGCCTATGTTGGCATCAGAGGGGTCTCAGAATGTATCTGGGACGTCTTGGGAGTGTCTGGGTTGTTTAAAAAGCTTTACAAGTTAATTTGAAAATATAAAAGTCATGTAAAAACATTATTATTCGTTGTTTTTCACATACTGGGGAACTTTCTAATGTTGAGCAAAGGGGGTGGGAGTAGCTCCATCACTATTATTTATACAAAATTATCATCATTATTATTCAGGGCCTGGGAACCAATTTACCGCCCAGTTGAACCCTCTCATCCTCTAAGTATTAAGCACCAAACATGTCTAGCTATGTGGAAAGACAGAGATTTGGTTGCACATATCTGCAGATACATGAGGGTTAAACTGGGCGGTAAATTGGTTCCCAGGCCCTGAATATTAATAATAATTTTGTATAAATAATAGTGATGGAGCTGCTCCCACTCCCTTTACTCAACTTTCTAATGTTCAAGCTCGAAAAATAGGTTACAGATGCTAAAAAAAACTAAAAGTGACAATCTCTTCCTAAATAATAATGATTCCTATAGGGTTTATCACTAAAAGGTGGAGAAAGCAAAAGTATTCACCAGCATTCACCGAGCCAAACTGAAGTGAAGTGAATGCGTAAACCCGGCGGATATGCGGCGGATGTCGATGAATTTCGTAAATTGCCCCCATAATGTATATCGGGTGCTCAACATTTTGAAGAAAGCAAAGCACTGGGTAACCAGTCGAGGGGCACTAATTAATAAAATGGTTCAGAATTTTAACATTTTATTTTGAATAGCATAATGAATATTTTGCAGGGGAACTAAAGTCAAGTCAGACAGTGATTACTACATCCTCATCCAATTGCATGGCAACCCCCCGATCGGGGGTGCCCCGCTGTGTGAAACCCCCCAGAAACCCCTAAATCCCTACCTTATCCACGATCCAGCAGCGCCCGCCGCCGCCTCCCGCGCATCCCTCTAACAGGACGGGCACCCGCGCTGGCCGTTTGTTAATGGCCGGTGCGGGTGCGCGCCCTGTAAGAGTGACGCACGGGAGGCGGCAGCGGGCGCGCTCTCTTGTCCGTCGTTGCCTCTTGTCCGTCGGTGGAGATTGGCAGCGGTGGTCACGTGGGAGCGGGGAGAGGTCAGTTTTTTGGGGTTTCTGGGGGGTTTCACACAGCGGGGCACCCCCGATCAGGGTGCCCCGCTGATGTGGACCAAAACCCAGGATAGTCAAAATTCTGGGTGTTGGTCCACTTTAACATGTTCAGTGCTAGTCTACTTACAGATGTTTTTGCAGGAATTTTAAGGTGTTTCCAGGAAAATGATATACATTTTTTTTAGCAAAGTTTACCATGAATTTCTTTCAGTGGTTTCTCATTATTTTAGGTGAAATATGTAGAAAAAATAACTATTTAAAATTTTGTAGCATTTTTTTTAATAAAGAATGAACGTTTTTCAGGAAAATAATATTGCGCGTAAAAGCTCCATTCCTCCCAATTACAACGTATCGGTAGACACTGATTCCTGCCCAGGAGATCCCTCCAAACTGAAAAGAGCATTTTATGACATTTTCAAATAAAATACAACTATTATGCACATTTTGCATTGTATACATGTTTAACTGTGGTTTTTGCAGACATTTCCAGGAAAATATTTATTGTTTTCTTCAGAAGCATTTGAGATTTATCATTAAATTTTTGTTTGTACTTTTTAAAAAATGAATAAAGGCTATTTATTAAAATTTTGTAGCTTTTCTTTTTTCTTTTTTTATAGATAGATGTAATTTTTGTAAGAAAACCATATTGCTTGAAAAAGCCTCCTTCCTCCTGATACAAATATATGTATTGGTAGACACCCCTTTATCATTTGTGCCCAACATGTAGTTTTCCAGTCACAACTCTTTACCTTCTAATACCTAAAACAAAGTACCCTATTTTTCGCCCTTTAAGACGCACTATTTGTTCTCCAAAAGCGGGGTGAAAATGTCAGTGCGTGTTATTGGGCGAATGTAAAAAAAAAAAAAGGAAAAACGTACATTACGTGCCTGCTGTCCTCGCTCAGTTGCCGCCACCACCTCTCTGACTGACACTTGGGTGTTTGTGTCAGCACTCACTGACACCCAAGCGGCAGTGGCGGTGCTCGAAGTCAGAGCGGGGACACAGCGCCCCCACTCTGGCTTCCGGCATGCCACTGCCTTTGGTAGGGGGGGGGGGGTGCCACACTGCCTATATGGGGAATGGGAGGAGGGGAATGCCACACTGCCTATATGGGGAATGGGAGGGGGATGCCACACTGCCTATATGGGGAATGGGAGGGGGGGAATGCCACACTGCCTATATGGGGAATGGGAGGGGAGTGCCACACTGCCTATATAGGGAATGGGAGGGGGGATGCCACACTGCCTATATGGGGAATGGGAGAGGGGAATGTCACACTGCCTATGGGAATAGTAGGGGGGATGCCACACTGCCTATGAGAATGGGAGGGGGGATGCCATACTGCCTATGGGATGGGGGGAGTACCACACTTTCTATGGGAATGTGATGGGGAGAATGCCACACTGCCTAGGGGAATGGGGGGGAGAAATGCCACACTGCCATTGAGGATGGGAGGAGGGAATGCCACACTGCCTAGGGGAATGGGGCGGGGGGGAATGCCACACTGCTATTGAGGATGGGAGGGGGGAATGCCACACTGCCTATAGGAATGCGAGGGGGGATGCTACACTGCCTATGGGAATGGGAGGGGGGATGCCACACTGCCTATGGGATGGGGGGAGTACCACACTTTCTATGGGAATGAGATGGGGAGAATGCCACACTGCCTATGGAGGAATGAGAGGGGAAATGTGTCAGAGAACCAGGACTGTTCCCCCTGTAGTGCAGCAGAGGGCGCCTGTTCGCTAATGTCAGAGAACCAGGACTGTTCCTCCTGTTGACCAGCAGAGGCCGCTTGTGAGTCCTCTCTACTGAGCATGTGCTGGGGCCTATAAAAACAGACAAGGCCTGTCCTCAATTACCTGTTGGTCTTTTTTACTGTCAGGACACCGGGTGTGAACCCTGCAACTCTGCTCACCTCTCGACTGGGAAGCCTGGAGTCTAAGGGCCAACCTGGTATTCACTAGAGCGGGATAGACTGGGCTGCAGGAAGGCCCCAGGTCAGGCAACCTAGGAGTGGGTTTTGCTGAATTCCGGGTAGAAGACAGACCAGAGCTGATCTGGGAGAGTGAAGCAGGCTGAAGTCGTGGGCTGGCAAATCTGAATCAAAGTCGAGAAACAAGCAGGCAGGCAGAACAGGATCGTGGTCACAAACAAGCTGAAGTCGTCAGGAAAGCAGGATCGTAGTCAGAAGCAAGCCGGGTCGGTACACAGGAAGGAATCACAGGAACTCAGGTGCATGCAGGGAAAAAGACCAACTGGTAATTGAGGACAGGCCTTGTCTGTTTTTATAGGCCCCAGCACATGCTCAGTAGAGAGGACTCACGAGTGGCCTCTGCTGATCAACAGGAGGAACAGTCCTGGTTCTCTGACAGGATGCCATATTGCCTAGGGGAATAAGGGGGGATGCCACACTGCCATTGAGGATGGGAGGGGGAAAAGCCACACTGCCTATAGGAATGCGAGGGGGGATGCCACACTGCCTAGGGGAATGGGGGGGGGGAAATGCCACACTTCCATTGAGGATGGGACGGGGGAATGCCACACTGCCTAGGGGAATGGGGGGGGGGATGCCTCACTCCTCTCTGCGGCGCTACTCTCCTGCTCCATCCGGGTTGCGGGCTTCTTCCCCACTACCAGGCTTGGGGTGGCTGTCCTCCCGGCACCACTCCAGAAGCTTAAGTGTGCGGCACCACCCTTCGCTCCCCTGCAGCTGTGCAAGCGCGTGCACAAGCGCCTCTAGGTCATGAATTGAGTCTGCACCAACCATGGCAAGCGGCGCAGCTTCCTGGGCAGCTGAAGCAATCAGGGGCTGTCCAATGCTCACTGCCCATAGAGCTGGCCATCCCCTGAATTCAGAATTGGGCCAATGAGCCCTAGGACTGCACTGGTGACCTATGGCCATTCGTATTCCAGCCCTGTCTATTGATTGGCTGCTCACCCCTTAAATACAGACCCAGCCCTTTGCCAGTGATGTGCTGGGGTGTGCCTTTTGATCTCTGTGGTTATCATTTGGTGCTGACTCTGCTCCGTCCCACCATTCTTGTCTGCTGCCTGAACCGACCTCTGGCCCTCTGCCTGACCCCTTGGACACCTCACTATCTGACTCCCCAGCTCGACCTTTGTCTTTCCTTGACCATCCATCTGCTACATCCCTGTGTTGTAACGCTGATTGAACTGATGCCCCCTCGTGGGGGCAACCATGTCCGGTGAGGTGTATCCAACGACCCGGCAAATAGGGGATTGTCTATAGGCAAAAGCAGCGGTGGAGATTTGGAGTTGTCAGCCTACCCAAAGGCGGGTGTTCCACGGGGCATTACAGTTCCTAGCTGAATTTGGGGGCTAAGTGGCAGCACAAGGAGCAGGAGCACCAATGCAGCAGGGGCACCGGTACCACCACTCAAGGGGGCGGTGAGCATGGCCACAATGTGGAACACCTTATTTAATTGTCCACCACATCCGCAACCATCAGCTATGGCCGTAGTACCAGGAGGCAGACTTTGACTCGCAAGGTGGATGACTATCTGTCAACGCATTTCCTGGTACTGAGCAATGGGTTCTCCCCATTGAATTTTTGTTCGCCAGAGCTTGCCCTCTATGCCTTGGAGGTGCTGGCCTGCCCTGCAGCAAGGGTTCCATCAGAATGTGTGTTCAGCACCAAAGGGTTTGTCCGCATATCCATAGCCAATGTAGACATCCTTATATTCCTTAAGATGAACCAGGTGTGGATCCCACAGGACTTGGCTGTGCCAGTACCAAAGTGAGTGGTTTTGGTGTTGGATACCTCCTCCTCTTCTGCATCTTCCACCCACACTGCCACATCCACCACCTCCAACTATTCTACTTACACCACCATTATACAACCACCATAGTGGTCTAAAATGAATATATTATTTGTTTTACATTTATGTTTTTTTTGCTTTCTGTTGTTATTTTGAATACTTTCCCCACTCCATTTTGTGCCAGGCAATCACCCTAGTGTTACCCCCAAATTGGCCCTTGAGTCTGACACTTGTGAAAATAATATTTTTTTATTTATTTTTCTTTTATATTGTATGGATTTCTTTATTTTTTTGTTTTCTTTTTTTAATTTGGGCACTTTCCTGACTTCATTTTGTTCATGGCAATTACCCTGGCGTTACCCCCCAATTGGCCTCTGAGACATGGTGAAAAAATAATATATATATATATATATATATATATATTTTTTTTTTTAATTTATGTATTTAATTTTTTGTATCTGTTATTTTGAGTACTTTCCCCATTTTGTGCAGTGCAATTGCCCTGGTGTCCCCCAACCACTCCCTCCCCGATTTGCAGCCCTCTATCCATTACTACCCCATTTTACAGCCATTTTTGTGGTCCCCAAGCTTTTGTGACTTCAATAAGGTTGGGTTCGGGTCGAGTCCGGAGACTAACTTTTGTTCGGTCGTACAGTTGGGCATCAGCTTCTCCTCCTCTTGTAAGAGGTAAGGGGTACTTGAGACCCCTATTACAGTTCACAGGGCAGGGGGGGCTGGCAAGTCACCTGCCAGTACAGGGCCGGCACCAGCACAGGGCAAACCTGGGCAATTGCCAGGGTCCCTGGCATCTTCTGGGGGCCCACTTAGGCTCACTCTTGGCCATGGTATTATTTAACAGTGGACCCAACCACTGAATTCCGGGTGCTGTGTGCAGATCTGCTCATGGCTGGCCTCAGCAACAGGGGATGATAAGCAATAGAGATGAGCGAACTTCTCAAAAATTCGATTCGGGCGATTCGCCGAATTTCTCAAAGAAATTTGGGTTCGTCCGAATCGAACTTTAGCAAATCGCTCATCTCTGGTGGGAGCGGGGAAGCCGGCTGCGCTGTCAGCTGTCATCAGAGGAAGCCGGCTTCCTCTGATGACGCGTCCTCTGATGACAGCTGACAAAAAAATTCGATTCATGAGAAACAAAAAACATGCAAATGTCACTTTTAGTGAATCACTAGGAATACAATGAATTTCAATGGCACTTTTTACTCCTGAAATGTATTGAACTTTTTACTCTGTAGTAAAAAAGTGCCATTGACTTTCATTGTCTTCCTATCTAGCGAGTCACTAATGAGTGAAATTCTCATGTTTTTTTTCTCATGAATTTAATTTTTTACTACCACGAGAATTTTTTTTTTTTAACTCTTGGTGAATCAAGGGCATTGGCCTTGATTCAAGAAGTGTTGAAGACAACTCTAATGGTAGTCAAAGAATAATTTTATGAGAAAAAAGCTTGAGAATGTCAAGGTTGATAAATCACTAGTTAGAAAAACAATGACAATGACAAAATCAATGGCTCTTTTTTTACTTCTTAGAAAAGTAGTGAACTTTTTACCCCCACTTTACACTGTAGTGAAAAGTGCCATTGACTTTCATTGTCTTCCTATCTGGTGATTCATCAACAGTGACATTCTCTTCTTTTTTTCTCATGAAATAAATTTTTTACTACCATGAGAATTTTTTTTCAACTGATGAATTAAGACAATTGTCTGCCATGAGGCTGATTCAGCACCAGGTGAAAACTTACAACTTGGATGCTGAATCAGGCCTATGGTAGGCAATAAATTTAAAGGATGTGTTCTTTTCTAAAAATATGGATTGGCTTTTCTCACTTGGTACCAGAATTATCCCCGTTGACTATAATTACAAGGAGAAAAACGATTTCCAAAAAAATCAATTTAAAAATATAAAAATGGCTGCTTTTAAAAACCGATCATTAGTGTGATGTCACTCTTTAATGTAAGCTATTGCTATTTTCATGTATATTTTATTCGATGCCCGTGTGGCAGATTGTAATATAATGTATTAATTTGCTTGGTCTCACTGGCCGCTTTACTTTTCCTTGCGAGCTAAGATGAATATCATTCCATCAAAATCACACAAGTCGCTGTTGGATTTTTTGTGGAAGACTTCACATTGGTCAATGATGAGCTTTTCTCCCGTGAGAGCGGAGCACACAAACTCCTTGTCAAATTTTAGAACGTGAAACTTTTCTCCATTATTCATACAATAAGTTGCGTTTAAGGTTCCAAACAGGATCAGTCGTCCTCCAGGTTTCAGGCACTTCAGCATCTTTCTGAGATTCCCGAGATAAGCATCGTGGTCTTTGCTGATGTCTTCTATGAGCCCGGCGGTAATGACGCAGTCGCCTTGTGGCGTCTCTATCGGCTCTGTGATGTTTCCTTTTTCAAAGTCGCATTTGATAACCTCGTTGATTATGTTCTTCAGTTGCATTTCTTTTTCTTCACACAAATGACTAAAATTCAGAAAAAAAAGTGAATGTCAACCCTTTCAGTACTAGCCTGTCTATTACTAACACAGGTATCGGCAGATGAGCGTCTGTATAGCAGCGCTTAGAGGGACCGCTAGTAGACGCTGTAAGCGGGTATCGGGCGCTGTAACAGAGCGCCTCAGACGCTGTAGTAACCTGGCCAGCATTGATGAATGTGATGTGTGTTGGGCGCTCTAACACCAGTACAGCGCTGCAGGGAGCGAAAGGTAGCGCCAGCTCAGTGCGACCGACTCTTGGCGCTCCACACTATACTTTTCAAAAAACGACACACACACAGCGTTGGCGCTCTAAAGCAGGGCGCTACAGCATAGAACGCCAGACGCTGTGTGATTAAAGTCTGCTTTTGAACACATATCGACCAGTGACAACGCGAAAACACATGAAATGACATTATTATAACACTGTGACATTAACACTTTAGTGCCAGACCTGTAATGACAATTCTGCATAAAAATATAAAAAGTCAAAAAAGTTTCTAAAAGTGTTTGTTTGCAGCCAGGAGACGTCACACAATGATTGCAGGAAAAAAAAAAAAAATGTCAAACACGCTGTATAAACACAAGCAAATGAACGGCCATTGAAACGTATGGGAGAGCGACACTGAGCGACAGGTAATACCTGGCGCTCTGGAAGCTAGAGCGCCGGCGCTATATGCTGAGCCACCCGTAATGATGAATCGTAAGATACATGGCGCTGTTAGAGTCGCAACCAAAATTCTCTTTACAACTTTATTGATCACGTTCGACAAGATTAAAAAACATACAAAGACATCATTAAAAGAACGCACCTATTACCATCCCATTTCAAATTTTACTTGCACTAGCACTTTGGTATTTATTGTATATTTATTTTTGTATTTTCAATGATAATAACTTCTAATAAATATAAAATATAATATATATATATATATATAAACTTATAAAGATAATTCCTTCATTTTTCAGTAGCGAGATAGGAATTTAGGAGCAGGTAAAATACAGATATTGGGCATGTGCATTAACATTGAGTAAATATTTAACCCCTTTTAGATGAAACTAAGGCCCTTATTTAAGAAGGAATAGCGACAGGTAGCGACAGGTGAGCGACCGGTAATGACGGGCACCGCCACGAGAGCGCCGGCTCCCCACCACAATCACACATTTATCAAGCCAATCCTGCTTAGCGACTGAGATAGCGCCATATAGCGACTCATTCATCATTATTCCAGCCTCAGCCCACAGCACCAGCGTCCGACCTTGAACAGCGACAGGTAGGACCTCTCGCTACCTGGCGCTCTCCAATGCATTTCAATGGAACAATCTTTAAATATTCATAATTAATTGTTATTAATGTTTTCTTTTTTTTTTTTTTTTTTAATGTGAAAAATTCTGTGACCACTTCTGCAATGTTAGATAATTTTTTTAAGGTAAAAAAAAAAAAAAAAATTTGTGCAGAATTGATATTACAGGTCTGATATTATTGTATTCATATTTAAATTCTTTATACATTTTTTTTTTTTTGGTTTCCAAAAATATGGTGGTTTGGGGGTTAAAAAACTACTTTTAACACATCGCCGCCAGCGCTCTGGGGTTTAAACATGCATTTCACAGCGCGAGAATTTTTTGAGCGTGATTTTTTGATGAATGTGGTGGAAGCCAGTCGCTCTGACCAGTCGCTATCATGCGCACCCATACATCGCGGAACCTGTCAAACACACCGACTCAGGCGCTATCAACAACCGAACAATGGCCAAGCACAGCGACTACTAGCGGGCGCTGTGAAAATGCCGCTACAGTCACTCAACTGTCGCTACCTGCCGCTGTTAATGAATCGGCCTCCCCGTCTCTGGCTGGGTGACTCCCAACCAGAGGCTGTGGGATGGTAATAAGTGTGTTCTTTTAATTATGTCTTTGTATGTGTTTTAATCTTGTGGAACATGATCAATAAAGTTTTTTTTTAGTTATACTGTATAGCGGTGCCCTTCTTGGAGGCTTTCTTGTGCCCATTTGGAATAGTGGAGTCGTTAGAGTGGCACGGGCCCAGGTGCACGCTTAATCAAGAATCCTTTGGGTTGTGCCCGCTGGTTGTTTGTTTCAAAAAAGCATATTGCATGTAAAAGCCCCATTCTTTCTAAATACAAGAGTACCACAAATGTATCGGTAGACCCCGCCCCTGCCCAGGAGAGACCCTCCCCCCCAAACTGAGAAGAACACTTTATGAGATTTTCTACTATCAAGGGTTAAACCCTTAAAATATATTTTTTTAATGGCGTGGGTTCCCCCATTCTCAGTAAAACCAGCCTGGGTCCCAGCTATGGGAGCTGGTAGACCAGTGAGCAGAGTCCGACCGGCTTGCCACTTAAATGGTTAAAGGGGCAGTTCAAGCTGGAATACAAACAAAGAGCACTTACCTCCCAGCCCAGATATGATGGCTTGGGTGCCAACTGTATACTCCTTGTCCAGCCCTGAGATTTCATCTTAGAAGGGGATACATTTGAGCAGTCACCTACCTGATGGCCTCTGCTGTCAAACCATGAAGAACCATGCTCTCACATGACTGGCAGCGGGGCTCCTTAGAATTAAGCCTGCAGCCTGGAAAGTAAGTACTCTCTGTTTTTCGATCCAGGCTAGACAGGGCTTTAAACAGGATCACTAGAATTGTAGGGTTTCTGTAAGGATTGCATACTTTACTGACTCTCATGCCGGTCCTGATTCATAACTTGGTCTGTGATCTTGCTGCGCATGAGATTCCATGAAAATTCCCAACATCCTCATCGATCTGCTAACTCTCAACTCAACTCAACTGTCTTGTGATACCTCAGGGGTTCCCGACCAATTATACTAGTAACACTGGCTGTACTGAAATCAGACCAACAGCCTGGTACAGTTGGAAAAGAAAGGTAGCGGCCAACTGACATAACTGACAATGCACAGTAACAGGAAGCCCAGCATGACTTGCTGTTTGCAGGTGGCCTGCAAGCCAATGAGTGGCCATCTTGTTTTTAAAATGTATCCAAGTAGTCGTTAGAAAAAGGTAAAATATTTTTTATGTGCGGCAATCTATATTGCCCTGGAGAGGGATGCATGAGGACTGTTTGTTGTATTAGTCTGTCACGCGGAGGGGTGGATAGTTAGAAATCCGCACACTGGGGACTATAGATTCCACAGGCAAAACTAAAAAAGTCTCGGATGGGTGGGGAAGAGCTGGGGGGGGGGGCGGAATGGATGAGGATGGGATTGATCGGGCAAAGCTGGGGGTAAAGGAATGGGTGGGGTTGAACTGGGAAGACAGGGATGGATGGGGCTGAGCAACACAGCAACAACCAAGTGCAGGGCTGTCAAGGCAGGGGTCCAGAAATCTAGTGTCAAGGTCCGCATTTGGACCCCGGGTCCGCCAGTTGAGTACCGCTGCTCTATACAGTAACTTAACTACTGTATACCTGTACAAAACTGCTCTAAAAGGTGATAAACAAAAATAAGCCCGTGTATTTTATGTGTTTTTATCATGGTTTTTAGTTCAGTGACATCTCATATGTATCATCCAGGTCAGTACTTGAGATAATTAGAATATAGAAAGTGGTACTTGCTGAAAAAGTTTGCAGTCCCCCTGTATTACACCATGGCAGTGCTATGCTGATTGTAGCAGGGTGATGCTGCTTTCTTATAGCCTTCCTCTGATTAACATTAATCAATACTGGGCTGATACTGGCCCTGGGCCCTGATTAGGGCCTTCCCTTTCTCAGAACGCCTCACCAGTTGTAGCATTCCTTTTGGATGGGATCCTGGGAACAATGACCTCTGCTTTGCCATTGCCGACCTAGATCGGCCTGTTGCCTTGTCTGACCATTTGTTGCGTCACTTGGAAGTCTGACACTGTATGAACTTTGCTTGTTTGCTGACCAGTCTCCCATTTAAACCCTTTGGCACTAGGCTTTCCGGGCTGATCGCTAATGTGTTACATGGTCTGGGATTTCCCTGCTCTGTTTGATCTGGCTTTGCGAACTTAGCTTTTATCCCTGGCGTACCCAAGTTCCCAAGACAAACCAAGTTCTGGAACGGCATATAGAACACCCTGAGACTTAGCAGGGGCCCTACAATAGGTGAACCATGTGGTATAGATTGGGGGATAATGGCTGAACAAAGACTGCTGACTGGCCGGGTCATTACAATCACCACTTTCAGCCACTATTTTTAGCTTTTAGTTAAACACCCTATAAAGAGCACAAACGTGCATGTACCCTTACACAGGGCCTGTAATAGATGGGCTTAATCTAATTGATATATTGTTTTGTGGAATTATGAATTTACTCCATTGTAATGCTACTTATGAGATAGAAAAGGATATGGGTTTAGGTGCTCATGAAGATTTTGGGGTATGGATGTTTAAAGCTTTTCTCTCCGTCCTATGATAGGATCGCTACTTAGGTAACATGACAAACTCCTCCCCCTTGAGTTAATGCAGTCATATATTCATGCCATATAATAATTTTTTTCTTGTCTTATTATGTGTTTAATTTAAATCTGTACTGAGTAAATTTTAAGACCGTGGGACGGGACATGAACCTTTTAGCTTCTTCTGCCCTTACTGTTGGGGCTGGCTTCTTGATTTCACATTTGCCCTTCGGGTCTCTGTTTATACATGAGATGTACGGATGACTACAGTCGCCGTCATTTCTGCCTCTACCTCCCGGGTCCGACGCGCAGTTCTCTTCCGCCCTCTTTCTTTTCTTTTCATTTACACTGTAATATGAACGTTATATTGAGCGGAATGCATCCCGGAACGGGTCTCAGGTAGGGTGAACATACACATGGGTAATTGATTGTGGATCAGATTTTAACCTGTGACTAATTGAATTATTGAGGTAGTACCTGGGAGGGATCACATGTATGTAAGCGGTTTGGGGGGGATTAAATCCTCATGTCATGAGTAAGGATCCTGCGGTCTGAAACGCGTTGACAGAGGATTTCACCCCCACTGTGTTTTATGGGATTGCCTGTATCTGGAATGTGTCTCAGGTAGGACTAACATACACATGGATAATTGATAATTGATTGTGGATCAGATTTTAACCTGTGACTAATTGAATTATTGGGGGAGGGGAGTACCTGGGAGGGATCACATGTATATTGAATGGAATGCATGCCGGAACAGGTCTCAGGTAGGGAGAACATACGCATGGATAATTGATTGTGGATCAGATTTTACCTGTGACTAATTAAATTAATGGGGAAATGGGAGTACCTGGGAGGGATCACATGTATATTGAACGGAATGCATGCCGGAACAGGTCTCAGGTAGGGAGAACATACGCACAGATAATTGATTGTGGATCAGATTTTAACCTGTGACTAATTGAATTATTGGGGGAGGGGAGTACCTGGGAGTGATCACATGTATATTGAGCGGAATGCATCCCAGAACGGGTCTCAGGTAGGGCGAACATACACATGGATAACTGATTGTGGATCAGATTTTAACCTGTGACTAATTGAATTATTGGGGAAAGGGAATGCCTGGGAGGGATCACATGTATTTAAGTGGTTTTGGGGGATTAAATCCTCATGTCATGAGTAAGGACCCTGCGGTCTGAAACGCGTTGACAGAGAGTTTCACCCCCACTGTGTTTTATGGGATTGCCTGTATCTGGCATGGCTTTTTAATCGTTGGAAATGAAACTTCTGGAATTTTACTACAAACTCCTGCTGTCTTTTTTCACTCTGTGCACTACGAGTAGAGCGCTCGCAGCCGCCCTGCAGGTAAGATACGGATTCTGGCTTTGATGGCTTAAGGTGGAGCTGACATTTCCTTTTTGTTATCACCTGTGATTTTATTGACCAATCATTTTAAACTTTCACCTTTTTCCTTGTTTCTCTGCAACATAAGAGGACGTGTGCTTCCAAGAAAATGCGCCGGTGCGATCGTGCAGCCACCGATTTATCTCAAAGATGCAACTGTCTGTGACCCTCATGAGGAGAATTTCTTTGAAACAATCACAGGCTGAGTGGAGGTGATGAATGAAACAGCCCGTACTGATGTCAATCAACAAGTCTCCTTGTATATGATCTGCAGAAAAAAAGACATGTATTATGCTACCATGAAACGACAATGTAGTGTAAAACTGTTAAATTATTATTTTTTTCATAAGCCTGCAATGAAGTGCTTTGACTTTCTGTAACACTGGTTGGAAATGAAAGAAATGACAGGTGACATAGACCCACCCAATGTATGATGGAGTCTAAGGACACACCCACTTTTTTCCAGCTAGGCCCCTCGTAGTGGTACTATTTTGCTCGTGTGATGTGATGTGCTCAGGTTGTAATTCTTAGGATTGCCAGTCAAAAGCTTAGCGTGGATGACTTTTACTAACTAGCAAAGTTTTAGGCAAGATCTATAGAACAAAATGTATTGCCTAGTAATATTTATCAATTATTATCCAACATCGGTGGTTCCAGAGATTCATGCAGTCAGGGACAGAGTAAAAAACTTCTTCTATCCCCTTAATATGAATTATAAAGTATAACCATAGCTATACATGTGCACATATGTCATCAAATAATGAGAAGTATCTGGTCACATATTTTCATTAAAAACATTTATTCCTACACGTCACAGCCTTTCTTCATTTTCTTTTTCAAAATATTAAGATACCAAACATGTTTTGGTTTGAGGCAACATCTACCTGCAGTGAAGATGGTGGAAAAGTATGGCCAAGATCAACTGTCGTGTCCCACCTGTGTTAGATATCAATTTTTAGGTTGCCATTCAGTTTGCTGTTCAGAAATCTTTAATTCAAAATGTAAGACCCTCCCAATTCTTTGTAGTCGACAGGTAAGGCTCGAATCCGCCCTCCTTCTCCCTTGAGACGCTCTGCGGTCGACAGGTAAGGTTCAAATCCACCTTCCTTTTCCCTTGAGATGCTCTGTAGTTGACAGGTAAGGCTCGAATCCACCCTCCTTCTCCCTTGAGACGCTCTGTAGTCGACAGGTTAGGCTCAAATCCACCCTCCTTCTCCCTTGAGACGCTCTGTAGTCGACAGGTAAGGCTCGAATCCACCCTCCTTCTCCCTTGAGACGCTCTGTAGTCGACAGGTAAGGCTCGAATCCACCCTCCTTCTCCCTTGAGACGCTCTGTAGTCGACAGGTTAGGCTCGAATCCACCCTCCTTCTCCCTTGGGACGCTCTGTAGTCGACAGGTAAGGCTCGAATCCACCCTCCTTCTCCCTTAAGACGCTCTGTAGTCGACAGGTTAGGCTCAAATCCACCCTCCTTCTCCCTTGAGATGCTCTGTAGTCGACAGGTAAGGCTCGAATCCACCCTCCTTCTCCCTTGAGACGCTCTGTAGTCGACAGGTAAGGCTCGAATCCACCCTCCTTCTCCCTTGAGACGCTCTGTAGTCGACAGGTTAGGCTCGAATCCACCCTCCTTCTCCCTTGGGACGCTCTGTAGTCGACAGGTAAGGCTCGAATCCACCCTCCTTCTCCCTTGAGACGCTCTGTAGTCGACAGGTTAGGCTCGAATCCACCCTCCTTCTCCCTTGAGATGCTCTGTAGTCGACAGGTAAGGCTCGAATCCACCCTCCTTCTCCCTTGAGATGCTCTGTAGTCGACAGGTAAGGCTCGAATCCGCCCTCCATCTCCCTTGAGACGCTCTGTGGTCGACAGGTAAGGCTCAAATCCACCCTCCATCTCCCTTGAGACGCTCAGCAGTCAACAGGTAAGGCTCGAATCTACCCTCCTTCTCCCTTTGAGACACTCTGTGGTCGACAGGTAAGGCTCAAATCCACCCTCCTTCTCCCTTGAGACGCTCTGTAGTCGACAGGTAAGGTTCAAATCCAACCTCCTTCTCCCTTGAGATGCTCTGTAGTCGACAGGTAAGGCTTGAATCCACCCTCCTTCTCCCTTAAGACGCTCTGTAGTCGACAGGTAAGGCTCAAATCGACCCTCCTTCTCCCTTGAGACGCTCTGTAGTCGACAGGTAAGGCTCGAATCCACCCTCCTTCTCCCTTGAGCCGCTCTGTAGTCGACAGGTAAGGTTCGAATCCAACCTCCTTCTCCCTAGAGATGCTCTGTAGTCGACAGGTAAGGTTCAAATCCAACCTCCTTCTCCCTTGAGATGCTCTGCAGTCGACAGTAAAGGCTCGAATCCATCCTCCTTCTCCCTTGAGATGCTCTGTAGTTGAGAGGTAAGGCTCGATTACACCCTCCTTCTCCCTTGAGACGCTCTGTAGTTGACAGGTAAGGTTCGAATCCAACCTCCTTCTCTCTTGAGATGCTCTGTAGTCGACAGGTAAGGCTCGAATCCACCCTCCTTCTCCCTTGAGATGCTCTGTAGTCGACAGGTAAGGCTTGAATCCACCCTCCTTCTCCCTTGAGATGCTCTGTAGTCGACAGGTAAGGCTCGAATCCACCCTCCTTCTCCCTTGAGATGCTCTGTAGTCGACAGGTAAGGCTCAAATCCACCCTCCTTCTCCCTTGAGATGCTCTGTAGTCGACAGGTAAGGCTCAAATCCACCCTCCTTCTCCCTTGAGACGCTCTGTAGTCGACAGGTAAGGCTCGAATACACAATCCCTCTTGCTTGAGATGCTCTGTAGCCGTCAGGTAAGGCTCGAATCCACCCTCCTTCTCCCTTGAGACGCTCTGTAGTCGACAGGTAACGTTCAAATCCACCCTCCTTCTCCCTTGAGATGCTCTGTAGTCGACAGGTAAGGCTCGAATCCACCCTCCTTCTCCCTTGAGATGCTCTGTAGCTGACAGGTAAGGCTCAAATCCACCATCCCTCTCCCTTGAGATGCTCTGTAGCCGTCAGGTAAGGTTCGAATCCACCCTCCTTCTCCCTTGAGACATTCTGTAGTCGACAAGTAAGGCTCGAATCCACCATCCCTCTCCCTTGAGATGCTCTGTAGCCGTCAGGTAAGGCTCAAATCCACCCTCCTTCTCCCTTGAGACGCTCTATAGTCGACAGGTAAGGTTCAAATCCAACCTCCTTCTCCCTTGAGATGCTCTGTAGTCGACAGGTAAGGCTCGAATCCATCCTCCTTCTCCCTTGAGACGCTCTGTAGTCGACAGGTAAGGCTTGAATCCGCCCTCCTTCTCCCTTGAGATGCTCTGCGATCGACAGGTAAGGCTCAAATCCACCCTCCATCTCCCTTGAAACGCTTAGCAGTCGACAGGTAAGGCTCGAATCTACCCTCCTTCTCCCCTGAGACACTCTGTGGCCGACAGGTAAGGTTCAAATCCAACCTCCTTCTCCCTAGAGATGCTCTGTAGTCGACAGGTAAGGCTCGAATCCACCCTCCTTCTCCCTTGAAACGCTCTGTAGTTGACAGGTTAGGCTCGAATCCACCCTCTTTCTCCCTTGAAACGCTCTGTAGTTGACAGGTTAGGCTCGAATCCACCCTCCTTCTCCCTTGAGATGCTCTGTAGTCGACAGGTAAGGCTCGAATCCACCCTCCTTCTCCCTTGAGACGCTCTGTAGTCGACAGGTTAGGCTCGAATCCACCCTCCTTCTCCCTTGAGATGCTCTGTAGTCGACAGGTAAGGCTCGAATCCACCCTCCTTCTCCCTTGAGACGCTCTGTAGTCGACAGGTAAGGCTCGAATCCACCCTCCTTCTCCCTTGGGACGCTCTGTAGTCGACAGGTAAGGCTCGAATCCACCCTCCTTCTCCCTTGAGACGCTCTGTAGTCGACAGGTTAGGCTCGAATCCACCCTCCTTCTCCCTTGAGATGCTCTGTAGTCGACAGGTAAGGCTCGAATCCACCCTCCTTCTCCCTTGAGACGCTCTGTAGTCGACAGGTAAGGCTCGAATCCGCCCTCCATCTCCCTTGAGACGCTCTGTGGTCGACAGGTAAGGCTCAAATCCACCCTCCTTCTCCCTTGAGACGCTCAGCAGTCGACAGGTAAATCTCGAATCTACCCTCCTTCTCCCTTGAGACACTCTGTGGTCGACAGGTAAGGCTCAAATCCACCCTCCTTCTCCCTTGAGACGCTCTGTAGTCAACAGGTAAGGCTCAAATCCACCCTCCTTCTCCCTTGAGACGCTCTGTAGTCGACAGGTAAGGTTCAAATCCAACCTCCTTCTCCCTTGAGATGCTCTGTAGTCGACAGGTAAGGCTTGAATCCACCCTCCTTCTCCCTTAAGACGCTCTGTAGTCGACAGGTAAGGCTCAAATCCACCCTCCTTCTCCCTTGAGACGCTCTGTAGTCGACAGGTAAGGCTCGAATCCACCCTCCTTCTCCCTTGAGCCGCTCTGTAGTCGACAGGTAAGGTTCGAATCCAACCTCCTTCTCCCTAGAGATGCTCTGTAGTCGACAGGTAAGGCTCGAATCCACCCTCCTTCTCCCTTGAGACGTTCTGTAGTCGACAGGTAAGGTTCAAATCCAACCTCCTTCTCCCTTGAGATGCTCTGCAGTCGACAGTAAAGGCTCGAAACCATCCTCCTTCTCCCTTGAGATGCTCTGTAGTTGAGAGGTAAGGCTCGATTACACCCTCCTTCTCCCTTGAGATGCTCTGTAGTTGACAGGTAAGGCACAAATCAACCCTCCCTCTCCCTTGAGACGCTCTGTAGTCGACAGGTAAGGCTTGAATCCACCCTCCTTCTCCCTTGAGCTGCTCTGTAGTCGACAGGTAAGGTTCGAATCCAACCTCCTTCTCTCTTGAGATGCTCTGTAGTCGACAGGTAAGGCTCGAATCCACCCTCCTTCTCCCTTGAAATGCTCTGTAGTCGACAGGTAAGGCTCAAATCCACCCTCCTTCTCCCTTGAGACGCTCTGTAGTCGACAGGTAAGGCTCGAATACACCATCCCTCTTGCTTGAGATGCTCTGTAGCCGTCAGGTAAGGCTCGAATCCACCCTCCTTCTCCCTTGAGATGCTCTGTAGTCGACAGGTAAGGCTCGAATCCACCCTCCTTCTCCCTTGAGATGCTCTGTAGCTGACAGGTAAGGCTCAAATCCACCATCCCTCTCCCTTGAGATGCTCTGTAGCCGTCAGGTAAGGTTCGAATCCACCCTCCTTCTCCCTTGAGACATTCTGTAGTCGACAAGTAAGGCTCGAATCCACCATCCCTCTCCCTTGAGATGCTCTGTAGACGTCAGGTAAGGCTCAAATCCACCCTCCTTCTCCCTTGAGACGCTCTGTAGTCGACAGGTAAGGTTCAAATCCACCCTCCTTCTCCCTTGAGATGCTCTGTAGTCGACAGGTAAGGCTCGAATCCACCCTCCTTCTCCCTTGAGATGCTCTGTAGCTGACAGGTAAGGCTCAAATCCACCATCCCTCTCCCTTGAGATGCTCTGTAGCCGTCAGGTAAGGTTCGAATCCACCCTCCTTCTCCCTTGAGACATTCTGTAGTCGACAAGTAAGGCTCGAATCCACCATCCCTCTCCCTTGAGATGCTCTGTAGCCGTCAGGTAGGGCTCAAATCCTCCCTCCTTCTCCCTTGAGACGCTCTGTAGTCGACAGGTAAGGTTCAAATCCAACCTCCTTCTCCCTTGAGATGCTCTGTAGTCGACAGGTAAGGCTGGAATCCATCCTCCTTCTCCCTTGAGACGCTCTGTAGTCGACAGGTAAGGCTCGAATCCGCCCTCCTTCTCCCTTGAGATGCTCTGCGATCGACAGGTAAGGCTCAAATCCACCCTCCATCTCCCTTGAGACGCTTAGCAGTCGACAGGTAAGGCTCGAATCTACCCTCCTTCTCCCCTGAGACACTCTGTGGCCGACAGGTAAGGCTCAAATCCACCCTCCTTCTCCCTTGAGACGCTCTGTAGTCGACAGGTAAGGCTCGTATCCACCTTCCTTCTCCCTTGAGACGCTCTGTAGTCGACAGGTAAGGTTCAAATCCAACCTCCTTCTCCCTTGAGATGCTCTGTAGTCGACAGGTAAGGCTCAAATCCACCCTCCTTCTCCCTTGAGACGCTCTGTAGTCGACAGGTAAGGCTCAAATCCACCCTCCTTCTCCCTTGAGCCGCTCTGTAGTTGACAGGTAAGGTTCGAATCCAACCTCCTTCTCCCTAGAGATTCTCTGTAGTCGACAGGTAAGGCTCGAATCCACCCTCCTTCTCCCTTGAAACGCTCTGTAGTCGACAGGTAAGGCTCGAATCTACCCTCCTTCTCCCTTGAAACGCTCTGTAGTCAACAGGTAAGGCTCGAATCCATCCTCCTTCTCCCTTGAGATGCTCTGTAGTTGAGAGGTAAGGCTCGATTACACCCTCCCTCTCCCTTGAGATGCTCTGTAGTTGACAGGTAAGATTCGAATCCACCCTCCTTCTCCCTTGAAACGCTCTGTAGTCGACAGGTTAGGCTCAAATCCACCCTCCTTCTCCCTTGAGACGCTCTGCAGTCGTCAGGTAAGGTTCAAATCCAACCTCCTTCTCCCTTGAGATGCTCTGTAGTCGACAGGTAAGGCTCAAATCCATCCTCCTTCTCCCTTGAGATGCTCTGTAGCCGACAGGTAAGGTTCGAATCCACCCTCCTTCTCCATTGAGTTGCTCTCTAGTCGACAGGTAAGGCTCAAATCCACCCTCCCTCTCCCTTGAGATGCTTTGCAGTCGACAGGTAAGGCTCGAATAGCTCTGCAGTGAATTTTAGGAACAAAATGGTGACTCAAACAGGAAGTGCTGCTGGGCTTCCTGTTACTGTGCATTGTCATGTATGTCAGTTGAATCCAGGCAGCAGCATGGCTGAGATGCTGGGCGAGGAAGCTCCAAAATGGCCTCTAAACTTCATTTCCAACTGACTGTTGGTCCGGTTTAAATGTGCAATTTTGGTTGGGTTTAGTAATACAGTTGAAGACCGGGCACAAATTCATGCTGCTTTAGCAACTCCCTGCTTTCAGAAATAGCAATCGTAAAAGTAAAAACCAACTTGTCCAAGTTTTTTTGCCATGTATAAAAAAAAACAGACCAAATTTTAGAACATTTTCGATCTTTAATGTAACCTAAATTATGTACAATTCAATTTAAAAAATACAAACAAACTGAAATCTTTCAGTGTGGAAAAATAAAAATAAAGAAGTAAAATAAAATGGTTGCATAAATATGACACCCTCACACTAAAGCTTTAATTTCAGTCTTTTTGGGTTGGAGGTTTATCAGTATGGCACATCTAAACAAATTGTCTCACACTCTTCCTGGCAAAAGTGTTTCAAACCTGTGAGATCCCGTAGCCGGGGGAGGGGGGGTGTGCCCTGGGTGCAGCAGGTTGGGGGGGTGCCAAAGGGGGGCCTGACCACAGGTGGGGAGCACCATTTTGAATCTTCTAGTCAGCCATTGGAAGGAACCTTCTGTATTAGGTCGTAGCCATGCAGGAATATCTGGCTCAAGGGAAGACAAGTGCCTGCATCTTTAGTAACATTATAAGCATTTTTATATTCTAGATTCTAAGGGTTATTATTGGCTTTTAGGCTTTTAGACTTGGGGGCGGGACTGACATAAAATTATAAAATAAATTATACAGAGTTAAAGTCATTAAATGAATTACATTGCAGAGTTAAATCAATACTTCAATACTTCAATACTTTATTGAACCGCCAAGTAAGTACAAGGTACAAACAAGGAATGCTTTTTTTGGCAAGGAGATACGCCATGAGAGCTATAACAATTACATACATGACAAAGTATAACAAGAATAACGATACAGTTCATGTAATCTATAGTGACTAACATAATTGTCAGAAATGTAGAGCAGAATGTGGTTAAGTGTCACTCACACACTGGGATTATTCAGAGCCATAACGGCCACAGGAAAAAAAGTGTTTTTGTGTCTGGAAGTTTTGGTTGAATGAGCCCTTAATCTGCGGCCAGATGGTAGGAGCCTGAAGAAGGAGTGACCTGGGTGCGTCACGTCTCCAGATATCTTCTTTGCCCTTGAGTAGATTCTGCTCATGTATTGATCATCCAGAGAAGGTAGGGGGGATCCAATTAACCTCTCAGCACTCCTGGTTATTCTCGTCAGCCTCTGCTTATCTTTGGCTGAGGCCCCTCCGTACCAGACTGTACATGAGCTGGTCAGGATTGATCCAATGGCACCGTTGTAGAATGCCTTCAAGATCTTTTTGGACAAACCGTATTTTGTCAACTGTCTGAGGAAGACTAACCGCTGCTGGGCCTTCATTAAGATAGCAGACGCTTGCTTGCTCCACTTCAGGTCCTGTGTGATTTGAGTACCTAGAAATTTTGCACTGGTTACAATCTTGACAGACTCCTCACCAGTCGAAATGGGATGGTGTGATTGGTGAGATCGCCTAAAGTCAATTATAAGTTCAACCGTTTTATGAGTATTCAGTATAAGATTGTTAGCTTTGCTCCAAGAGTCAAGGATTTCTACTTGGGTCTTATAGCTAGACTCATCATTGTTACTGATAAGGCCTACTATGGTGGTGTCGTCAGCGTATTTAATGATCTTGACCGATGGATCTGAGGAGATGAAGTCATTGGTGTAAAGTGAGAAGAGTAGGGGAGACAGAACGCACCCCTGTGGTGCACCCATGCTTGTGATCCTGGATGTGGAAACAAAGGGTCCCAGTCTGACCCTCTGGTACCTGCCTGTCAGAATATATTACAACCCAAAAGAAATCCAAAATAAAAGGAATAATACAAATATTCCACACAACACACAGAATAATTCTGCAGCCTAAAGATTGCAAGTGGGTCGTCCTTTCCTTTTTAGACACAAATTAAAGGGTAAAGAGAACATTCTTAAATAAAAAGTGTTTGCAAGGCACATATAGACCAAGAGTAAACTAATCTCAAATGCTGTTAATACGGTTTAAAAAGGACAAACAATCTTAAGAGAGTCTTTCCCATCCCACAATGCAATGCACACATCACGCTGCACGATAAGCTATCAGAATTCCAATAAAAGTTCATGACTGCTTTAGAAAGTATCACGGCTGAGACAATTGTGAATAAATGAATTCCTATTTTGATTAAATAACACAATGGACCTCTAAGCGGGGAGCTGCCAGGCTTTTCAGAATGACTCATCGAGTTTGTTATAGTCCCAGCCAGAGAGACAGATACCCCATCCCAAGGATTTACCTCCAATCCCAATATATGGCACTCTGAGCTTTGTAGTCTCTGTATGCCCATCAAGTTCAATCAGGGGATGGGGAAGTGCTTGAGTATATCTTCTAATATTTTTACAGCCATCACTTCCTACTCGTGGATACGTGTTTTGGGCTAATGACCCTTATCAGCACAAGGCTGAATATGATGGATGTATGGTAGGTAAGGTTAGGGTCTTAAACTAGCTCCTAAAGATCCTTACCTGACACATTCCTTTACTGTTCTGAGCAGCCCTACCAACTACCAAAAAAAAGCCATTTGGGCCCTGGGTTTGTCTTTATATCGTGCTCATTTTGAGATGTAATAATGAAGTCTAGAACAGGGGGGTCCCATTGTTTTTTCATCAAGTACCACTTTCTATTTTCTGATCAAACCAAGTACCACCTGTGTGGTGCGTGAACGTTGTCAATAACCTAAAACTGCAAACAAAACACACAAAACAGCCATTTTAAGTGAATGAATCACAAAAAATGGACAGTTTTTTTTTTTTTATACAGGGTGCAAATCGGGCTTGAGTGAAGCATAGATGGCAGAATTCCAGATTGGGGTACAGGTAAGTCTGCAGCCTGAGAGGATCTGGAGAACCACAAATGGTACTAGTGCCACCTGTTGGGAACTCCTGGTCTTGAACTTACACAGTATGCTCTCTAAGAATAATGTACAGTAACCGACCTCAATGGTTAATATTACCTTTGTCAAAGACTTGATGAAGTTTCTCCATAGGAAATGTCAAAAACTCATCCTGATAGACGGAATCAGTGCAAAAATAATCGTCAATCATGCCTCTAGAGTGAAAGTCGTGGATGTGATAAAATTTCACCGGGCTGGCTTCCATTTTGTTAACTGATATCAGCAGCAACGGCAACAGAGATGAGCCTTTAACCAAAGTATCGCCGTATATTGCCTGTTACATTGCCTACACACATCCTCATTCTCCTGTCACCCGGCAAACATTTGTCCTCTCCCGAGTTATTAATCTTTGCTTAAAGACTTTCAGATGATTTAACTCTGTTTATATTTTCATTAGAAGCACCGTTTAAAAAATGTTTGTTCATCTTTATTTTTTTTTTTAAAAGATAATTTTTTCTCGCACAATAAGAAAATGGTAAAGCTGTTATACTTTGCGCTTGCATTGGTATTGACTTCTACTGACCTGTGTTGTTACTACGTTGCACTGAAAAAGGTGTCTTTAATGATTTTTTAATGCATTGCGTAATGCAAGGCAACACAAATCTATAGCAATGTGCAATGCTTTCTCTGCATTGTAACTGGGTTACACTGCAAAGTTTGGGTTCGCACCAAACTTTGTGAGTTAGGGTTCCCAAACCCAGACACGAACTTCGGCCAAAAGTCCTTGTTTGAGTTTGTGTTTGAGTTCAGCTTTCGCCCCGAACCGGGAAAAGCCTGAAAATTTCAGCAGCCCATTTACCAGCTTAACCAAACTTGTACAACTTCTGTGAGCCCTGCGATCCCATCGCCAGTCAGTGTTCCGCTGCGCTGTCAAATAAGCTCAATAAGTCAGTAAGCTACAGGCGGGGCTACAGAAAGATGGCCACCACTCCCATGAGTGAGAACACTGGGAGCGGCGGCCATCTTGGCCATCTTTCCGGGGTCCCACCCGTAGCCTAATTGACAGCACAGCAGAACGCCGATCAACAAGATCGGTCTGCTCAGGTAAGTTGTACAGCCACTTGCTGCAGCACACTCTGCAGGTTAAAGTGTGCCTTCCACACCCGCCACCACAATTTGTTTTTTACGCAGTGAAAATTCTGCCTTTGGAGGCCCCTTGACAGGTGGCCCCCCTCCACCTGGGTGTATGAGGAGCGGGGAGGGCGGAGGGGCCCTCGGGGGCAAAATTGGCCCCCAAAATTTGGGTCCCCATTGATTTCAAAGGGGATCTGGTTTGGGTTCGGGCCCGGCTCAAGTTCGGGTACAGGAACCGAACTTTTGTTCAATGTTCGGCTGAACTCGGCGAACTCGAACTTCTAGAGGTTTGCTCAACACTACCCAAGGCTCTGTTCACACACATTCAATTGAGTTGGATAACGCAGTCACAACGCAAGGGGAAAAGCCTGCCCGTTACTTTCAATGGGCCAGTTCACATGTATACACTGCTTATATATATCTGCTTATATATATGAACTGACCCCTTAAAAATAATGGGCAGATTTTCCCCTTGCATTGTGACTGTGTTGCACAATGCAGCACAATCGGATAGGCGTGAATAGAGCCTAAAAGTCTTTTCGCTGCATTTAACTGATCAGTGCAATAAGACAAACGCAAGCAGTTGGAAAGTTAAGAGCACTTCAGTCATGTCTCATCCGGGAATCGAACCTGCCACCCTCAGGTCACAAGGCCGCTTTGTTAACCACTACTAGGCCATGACTGCTCCTTAACCCCAGATGCATAACAAACCCAAGGCCCTGGTGCAAACCTTAAACTTGAACCATGTTATAGCCTCTTTGTGTAGCATTTAGGGCCTGATTTACGAATCCCTACTCCGGCATTCACCAGTTTCCATCACTCAAAGCTGGACTGTTTTTCACAAACACCCGAGCTAGTGTTATTGACCAGTGCGGTGTGGAAAACCAATGGAGAGTTGCAGACATTGGTGGGATATTTTAGTTCTGCTGGGTGCAGCAGACCAATTAATTATATTATAATTAATTAATAGTGGCTGTTTTTATGTTTTTTTTTTTGAAACAATCTTTATAGTAGAAAGTTATGATTAAGACGAAAATAGGCAGCTTACTATGTATCCGAAATCAGAAGCATACCAGAACCCTCTGCATGTCAGGCTGGCAAAGAGTATTTTGTTTTGACACTTGAAGGTACTTCTGACCCAACAGGATTGTATGCTTGCAGATAAAAGTAAGGGAGGGTACTAGGTGTGCTTGAGAATATGAGATTTTAGCTGCTGCCTATGATAAGGGGTCACTCCTTGACTATGGTCTAAGATCAGTTCCCAGCATGCAGTGGAAGCCAAAGCATCATTGTAAAAACGCATGAGCACGTATGGTCATGCTGGTATTTGTAGCTCCACAGAAGCTGGCGACAAGAAGGCTGGAAAAGTCTGCATTAGTAATTGGAGCAGCAGTGCTGTGTGTTGCAGTGTTACACTGGAGGAGTTACACCTGGAGAGACTAGCTTATCCACTCATGGTGCAACCTAATTCTCAGAGGGACACTCAAGGATCCAGCCTTACGAACTGACCAGCAAGGCCCCAATCCGTCCTTCCAGCAGGAGTAGAACACATCTTAAGCATCGGAACCTCACAGGCCCTGGGCAGGTCGGCGTACCCCCGGGCCGTGGCTGTGAGTTTTTTTTTATCTTTATCACAAATCTGTTACTTTATTTCAACATACAGTTGACACATAACAATTATTATGTGTCAATAGCAGGTGGCTATGACAATAAAAAGAGAGATAGGATGTGCTCATCCAGTCAATATATAGCAGTCAAGAGGTGCTAGAGGGGTGTGACCACACACTAAGCAAAAAAGAAAGTTAACCCTCTGCACACTCATACTATTGAAAAACCTAGCTAACACTTGTTAAGTACATGGACTGTTAGTTAACATAGATTGCAATGAATGTAGAAGCGAGGTAGCGCGTCAAGGCCTATTCCTATTTTGATTAAATAACACAATAACACCTCTAAGCGGGGAGCTGTCAGGCTTTTCAGAATGACTCATCGAGTTTGTTATAGTCCCAGCCAGAGAGAGAGATACCCCATCCCAAGGATTTACCTCCAATCCCAATATATGGCACTCTGAGCTTTGTAGTCTCTATATGCCCATCAAGTTCAATCAGGGGATGGGGAAGTGCTTGAGTATATCTTCTAATATTTTTACAGCCATCACTTCCTACTCGTGGATATGTGTTTTGGGCTAATGACCCTTATCAGCACAAGGCTGAATATGATGGATGTATGGTAGGTAAGGTTAGGGTCTTAAACTAGCTCCTAAAGATCCTTACCTGACACATTCCTTTACTGTTCTGAGCAGCCCTACCAACTACCAAAAAAAAGCCATTTGGGCCCTGGGTTTGTCTTTATATCGTGCTCATTTTGAGATGTAATAATGAAGTCTAGAACAGGGGGGTCCCATTGTTTTTTCATCAAGTACCACTTTCTATTTTCTGATCAAACCAAGTACCACCTGTGTGGTGCGTGAACGTTGTCAATAACCTAAAACTGCAAACAAAACACACAAAACAGCCATTTTAAGTGAATGAATCACAAAAAATGGACAGTTTCTTTATATAGGGTGCAAATCGGGCTTGAGCGAAGCATAGATGGCAGAATTCCAGATTGGGGTACAGGTAAGTCTGCAGCCTGAGAGGATCTGGAGAACCACAAATGGTACTAGTGCCACCTGTTGGGAACTCCTGGTCTTGAACTTACACAGTATGCTCTCTAAGAATAATGTACAAGAACCGAGCTCAATGGTTAATATTACCTTTCTCAAAGACTTGATGAAGTTTCTCCATAGGAAATGTCAAAAACTCATCCTGATAGACGGAATCAGTGCAAAAATAATCGTCGATCATGCCTCTAGAGTGAAAGTCGTGGATGTGATAAAATTTCATCGGGCTGGCTTCCATTTTGTTAACTGATAGCAGCAGCAACGGCAACAGAGATGAGCCTTTAACCAAAGTATCGCCGTATATTGCCTGTTACATTGCCTACACACATCCTCATTCTCCTGTCACCCGGCAAACATTTGTCCTCTCCCGAGTTATTAATCTTTGCTTAAAGACTTTCAGATGATTTAACTCTGTTTATATTTTCATTAGAAGCACCGTTTAAAAAATGTTTGTTCATCTTTATTTTTTTTTTTAAAAGATAATTTTTTCTCGCACAATAAGAAAATGGTAAAGCTGTTATACTTTGCGCTTGCATTGGTATTGACTTCTACTGACCTGTGTTGTTACTACGTTGCACTGAAAAAGGTGTCTTTAATGATTTTTTAATGCATTGCGTAATGCAAGGCAACACAAATCTATAGCAATGTGCAATGCTTTCTCTGCATTGTAACTGGGTTACACTGCAAAGTTTGGGTTCGCACCAAACTTTGTGAGTTAGGGTTCCCAAACCCAGACACGAACTTTGGCCAAAAGTCCTTGTTTGAGTTTGTGTTTGAGTTCAGCTTTCGTCCCGAACCGGGAAAAGCCTGAAAATTTCAGCAGCCCATTTACCAGCTTAACCAAACTTGTACAACTTCTGTGAGCCCTGCGATCCCATTGCCAGTCAGTGTTCCGCTGCGCTGTCAAATAAGCTCAATAAGTCAGTAAGCTACAGGCGGGGCTACAGAAAGATGGCCACCACTCCCATGAGTGAGAACACTGGGCCATCTTTCCGGGGTCCCACCCGTAGCCTAATTGACAGCGCAGCAGAACGCCGATCAACAAGATCGGTCTGCTCAGGTAAGTTGTACAGCCACTTGCTGCAGCACACTCTGCAGGTTAAAGTGTGCCTTCCACACCCGCCACCACAATTTGTTTTTTACGCAGTGAAAATTCTGCCTTTGGAGGCCCCTTGACAGGTGGCCCCCCTCCACCTGGGTGGATGAGGAGCGGGGAGGGCGGAGGGGCCCTCGGGGGCAAAATTGGCCCCCAAAATTTCGGTCCCCATTGATTTCAAAGGGGATCTGGTTTGGGTTCGGGCCCGGCTCAAGTTCGGGTACAGGAACCGAACTTTTGTTCAATGTTCGGCTGAACTCGGCGAACTCGAACCTCTAGAGGTTTGCTCAACACTACCCAAGGCTCTGTTCACACACATTCAATTGAGTTGGATAACGCAGTCACAACACAAGGGGAAAAGCCTGCCCGTTACTTTCAATGGGCCAGTTCACATGTATACACTGCTTATATATATCTGCTTATATATATGAACTGACCCCTTAAAAATAATGGGCAGCTTTTCCCCTTGCATTGTGACTGTGTTGCACAATGCAGCACAATCGGATTGGCGTGAATAGAGCCTAAAAGTCTTTTCGCTGCATTTAACTGATCAGTGCAATAAGACAAACGCAAGCAGTTGGAAAGTTAAGAGCACTTCAGTCATGTCTCATCCGGGAATCAAACCTGCCACCCTCAGGTCACAAGGCCGCTTTGTTAACCACTACTAGGCCATGACTGCTCCTTAACCCCAGATGCTTAACAATCCCAAGGCCCTGGTGCAAACCTTAAACTTGAACCATGTTATAGCCTCTTTGTGTAGCATTTAGGGCCGGATTTACGAATCCCTACTCCGGCATTCACCAGTTTCCATCACTCAAAGCTGGACTGTTTTTCACAAACACCCGAGCTAGTGTTATTGACCAGTGCGGTGTGGAAAACCAATGGAGAGTTGCAGACATTGGTGGGATATTTTAGTTCTGCTGGGTGCAGCAGACCAATTAATTATATTATAATTAATTAATAGTGGCTGTTTTTATGTTTTTTTTTTTTTGAAACAATCTTTATAGTAGAAAGTTATGATTAAGACGAAAATAAGCAGCTTACTATGTATCTGAAATCAGAAGCATACCAGAACCCTCTGCATGTCAGGCTGGCAAAGAGTATTTTGCTTTGACACTTAGCCTGGACAACACCTTGAAGGTGACCCAACAGGATTGTATGCTTGCAGATAAAAGTAAGGGAGGGTACTAGGTGTGCTTTAGAATATGAGATTTTAGCTGCTGCCTATGATAAGGGGTCACTCCTTGACTATGGTCTAAGATCAGTTCCCAGCATGCAGTGGAAGCCAAAGCATCATTGTAAAAACGCATGAGCACGTATGGTCATGCTGGTATTTGTAGCTCCACAGAAGCTGGCGACAAGAAGGCTGGAAAAGTCTGCATTAGTAATTGGAGCAGCAGTGCTGTGTGTTGCAGTGTTACACTGGAGGAGTTACACCTGGAGAGACTAGCTTATCCACTCATGGTGCAACCTAATTCTCAGAGGGACACTCAAGGATCCAGCCTTACGAACTGACCAGCAAGGCCCCAATCAGTCCTTCCAGCAGGAGTAGAACACATCTTAAGCATCGGAACCTCACAGGCCCTTGGCAGGTCGGCGTGCCCCCGGGCCGTGGCTGTGAGTTTTTTTTTATCTTTATCACAAATCTGTTACTTTATTTCAACATACAGTTGACACATAACAATAATTATGTGTCAATAGCAGGTGGCTATGACAATAAAAAGAGAGATAGGATGTGCTCATCCAGTCAATATATAGCAGTCAAGAGGTGCTAGAGGGGTGTGACCACACACTAAGCAAAAAAGAAAGTTAACCCTCTGCACACTCATACTATTGAAAAACCTAGCTAACACTTGTTAAGTACATGGACTGTTAGTTAACATAGATTGCAATGAATGTAGAAGCGAGGTAGCGCGTCAAGGCCTATTCCTATTTTGATTAAATAACACAATAACACCTCTAAGCGGGGAGCTGTCAGGCTTTTCAGAATGACTCATCGAGTTTGTTATAGTCCCAGCCAGAGAGAGAGATACCCCATCCCAAGGATTTACCTCCAATCCCAATATATGGCACTCTGAGCTTTGTAGTCTCTGTATGCCCATCAAGTTCAATCAGGGGATGGGGAAGTGCTTGAGTATATCTTCTAATATTTTTACAGCCATCACTTCCTACTCGTGGATACGTGTTTTGGGCTAATGACCCTTATCAGCACAAGGCTGAATATGATGGATGTATGGTAGGTAAGGTTAGGGTCTTAAACTAGCTCCTAAAGATCCTTACCTGACACATTCCTTTACTGTTCTGAGCAGCCCTACCAACTACCAAAAAAAAGCCATTTGGGCCCTGGGTTTGTCTTTATATCGTGCTCATTTTGAGATGTAATAATGAAGTCTAGAACAGGGGGGTCCCATTGTTTTTTCATCAAGTACCACTTTCTATTTTCTGATCAAACCAAGTACCACCTGTGTGGTGCGTGAACGTTGTCAATAACCTAAAACTGCAAACAAAACACACAAAACAGCCATTTTAAGTGAATGAATCACAAAAAATGGACAGTTTCTTTATATAGGGTGCAAATCGGGCTTGAGCGAAGCATAGATGGCAGAATTCCAGATTGGGGTACAGGTAAGTCTGCAGCCTGAGAGGATCTGGAGAACCACAAATGGTACTAGTGCCACCTGTTGGGAACTCCTGGTCTTGAACTTACACAGTATGCTCTCTAAGAATAATGTACAAGAACCGAGCTCAATGGTTAATATTACCTTTCTCAAAGACTTGATGAAGTTTCTCCATAGGAAATGTCAAAAACTCATCCTGATAGACGGAATCAGTGCAAAAATAATCGTCGATCATGCCTCTAGAGTGAAAGTCGTGGATGTGATAAAATTTCATCGGGCTGGCTTCCATTTTGTTAACTGATAGCAGCAGCAACGGCAACAGAGATGAGCCTTTAACCAAAGTATCGCCGTATATTGCCTGTTACATTGCCTACACACATCCTCATTCTCCTGTCACCCGGCAAACATTTGTCCTCTCCCGAGTTATTAATCTTTGCTTAAAGACTTTCAGATGATTTAACTCTGTTTATATTTTCATTAGAAGCACCGTTTAAAAAATGTTTGTTCATCTTTATTTTTTTTTTTAAAAGATAATTTTTTCTCGCACAATAAGAAAATGGTAAAGCTGTTATACTTTGCGCTTGCATTGGTATTGACTTCTACTGACCTGTGTTGTTACTACGTTGCACTGAAAAAGGTGTCTTTAATGATTTTTTAATGCATTGCGTAATGCAAGGCAACACAAATCTATAGCAATGTGCAATGCTTTCTCTGCATTGTAACTGGGTTACACTGCAAAGTTTGGGTTCGCACCAAACTTTGTGAGTTAGGGTTCCCAAACCCAGACACGAACTTTGGCCAAAAGTCCTTGTTTGAGTTTGTGTTTGAGTTCAGCTTTCGTCCCGAACCGGGAAAAGCCTGAAAATTTCAGCAGCCCATTTACCAGCTTAACCAAACTTGTACAACTTCTGTGAGCCCTGCGATCCCATTGCCAGTCAGTGTTCCGCTGCGCTGTCAAATAAGCTCAATAAGTCAGTAAGCTACAGGCGGGGCTACAGAAAGATGGCCACCACTCCCATGAGTGAGAACACTGGGCCATCTTTCCGGGGTCCCACCCGTAGCCTAATTGACAGCGCAGCAGAACGCCGATCAACAAGATCGGTCTGCTCAGGTAAGTTGTACAGCCACTTGCTGCAGCACACTCTGCAGGTTAAAGTGTGCCTTCCACACCCGCCACCACAATTTGTTTTTTACGCAGTGAAAATTCTGCCTTTGGAGGCCCCTTGACAGGTGGCCCCCCTCCACCTGGGTGGATGAGGAGCGGGGAGGGCGGAGGGGCCCTCGGGGGCAAAATTGGCCCCCAAAATTTCGGTCCCCATTGATTTCAAAGGGGATCTGGTTTGGGTTCGGGCCCGGCTCAAGTTCGGGTACAGGAACCGAACTTTTGTTCAATGTTCGGCTGAACTCGGCGAACTCGAACCTCTAGAGGTTTGCTCAACACTACCCAAGGCTCTGTTCACACACATTCAATTGAGTTGGATAACGCAGTCACAACACAAGGGGAAAAGCCTGCCCGTTACTTTCAATGGGCCAGTTCACATGTATACACTGCTTATATATATCTGCTTATATATATGAACTGACCCCTTAAAAATAATGGGCAGCTTTTCCCCTTGCATTGTGACTGTGTTGCACAATGCAGCACAATCGGATTGGCGTGAATAGAGCCTAAAAGTCTTTTCGCTGCATTTAACTGATCAGTGCAATAAGACAAACGCAAGCAGTTGGAAAGTTAAGAGCACTTCAGTCATGTCTCATCCGGGAATCAAACCTGCCACCCTCAGGTCACAAGGCCGCTTTGTTAACCACTACTAGGCCATGACTGCTCCTTAACCCCAGATGCTTAACAATCCCAAGGCCCTGGTGCAAACCTTAAACTTGAACCATGTTATAGCCTCTTTGTGTAGCATTTAGGGCCGGATTTACGAATCCCTACTCCGGCATTCACCAGTTTCCATCACTCAAAGCTGGACTGTTTTTCACAAACACCCGAGCTAGTGTTATTGACCAGTGCGGTGTGGAAAACCAATGGAGAGTTGCAGACATTGGTGGGATATTTTAGTTCTGCTGGGTGCAGCAGACCAATTAATTATATTATAATTAATTAATAGTGGCTGTTTTTATGTTTTTTTTTTTTTGAAACAATCTTTATAGTAGAAAGTTATGATTAAGACGAAAATAAGCAGCTTACTATGTATCTGAAATCAGAAGCATACCAGAACCCTCTGCATGTCAGGCTGGCAAAGAGTATTTTGCTTTGACACTTAGCCTGGACAACACCTTGAAGGTGACCCAACAGGATTGTATGCTTGCAGATAAAAGTAAGGGAGGGTACTAGGTGTGCTTTAGAATATGAGATTTTAGCTGCTGCCTATGATAAGGGGTCACTCCTTGACTATGGTCTAAGATCAGTTCCCAGCATGCAGTGGAAGCCAAAGCATCATTGTAAAAACGCATGAGCACGTATGGTCATGCTGGTATTTGTAGCTCCACAGAAGCTGGCGACAAGAAGGCTGGAAAAGTCTGCATTAGTAATTGGAGCAGCAGTGCTGTGTGTTGCAGTGTTACACTGGAGGAGTTACACCTGGAGAGACTAGCTTATCCACTCATGGTGCAACCTAATTCTCAGAGGGACACTCAAGGATCCAGCCTTACGAACTGACCAGCAAGGCCCCAATCAGTCCTTCCAGCAGGAGTAGAACACATCTTAAGCATCGGAACCTCACAGGCCCTTGGCAGGTCGGCGTGCCCCCGGGCCGTGGCTGTGAGTTTTTTTTTATCTTTATCACAAATCTGTTACTTTATTTCAACATACAGTTGACACATAACAATAATTATGTGTCAATAGCAGGTGGCTATGACAATAAAAAGAGAGATAGGATGTGCTCATCCAGTCAATATATAGCAGTCAAGAGGTGCTAGAGGGGTGTGACCACACACTAAGCAAAAAAGAAAGTTAACCCTCTGCACACTCATACTATTGAAAAACCTAGCTAACACTTGTTAAGTACATGGACTGTTAGTTAACATAGATTGCAATGAATGTAGAAGCGAGGTAGCGCGTCAAGGCCTATTCCTATTTTGATTAAATAACACAATGGACCTCTAAGCGGGGAGCTGTCAGGCTTTTCAGAATGACTCATCGAGTTTGTTATAGTCCCAGCCAGAGAGAGAGATACCCCATCCCAAGGATTTACCTCCAATCCCAATATATGGCACTCTGAGCTTTGTAGTCTCTGTATGCCCATCAAGTTCAATCAGGGGATGGGGAAGTGCTTGAGTATATCTTCTAATATTTTTACAGCCATCACTTCCTACTCGTGGATACGTGTTTTGGGCTAATGACCCTTATCAGCACAAGGCTGAATATGATGGATGTATGGTAGGTAAGGTTAGGGTCTTAAACTAGCTCCTAAAGATCCTTACCTGACACATTCCTTTACTGTTCTGAGCAGCCCTACCAACTACCAAAAAAAAGCCATTTGGGCCCTGGGTTTGTCTTTATATCGTGCTCATTTTGAGATGTAATAATGAAGTCTAGAACAGGGGGGTCCCGTTGTTTTTTCATCAAGTACCACTTTCTATTTTCTGATCAAACCAAGTACCACCTGTGTGGTGCGTGAACGTTGTCAATAACCTAAAACTGCAAACAAAACACACAAAACAGCCATTTTAAGTGAATGAATCACAAAAAATGGACAGTTTCTTTATATAGGGTGCAAACCGGGCTTGAGCGAAGCATAGATGGCAGAATTCCAGATTGGGGTACAGGTAAGTCTGCAGCCTGAGAGGATCTGGAGAACCACAAATGGTACTAGTGCCACCTGTTGGGAACTCCTGGTCTTGAACTTACACAGTATGCTCTCTAAGAATAATGTACAGTAACCGACCTCAATGGTTAATATTACCTTTGTCAAAGACTTGATGAAGTTTCTCCATAGGAAATGTCAAAAACTCATCCTGATAGACGGAATCAGTGCAAAAATAATCGTCAATAATGCCTCTAGAGTGAAAGTCGTGGATGTGATAAAATTTCACCGGGCTGGCTTCCATTTTGTTAACTGATATCAGCAGCAACGGCAACAGAGATGAGCCTTTAACCAAAGTATCGCCGTATATTGCCTGTTACATTGCCTACACACATCCTCATTCTCCTGTCACCCGGCAAACATTTGTCCTCTCCCGAGTTATTAATCTTTGCTTAAAGACTTTCAGATGATTTAACTCTGTTTATATTTTCATTAGAAGCACCGTTTAAAAAATGTTTGTTCATCTTTATTTTTTTTTTTAAAAGATAATTTTTTCTCGCACAATAAGAAAATGGTAAAGCTGTTATACTTTGCGCTTGCATTGGTATTGACTTCTACTGACCTGTGTTGTTACTACGTTGCACTGAAAAAGGTGTCTTTAATGATTTTTTAATGCATTGCGTAATGCAAGGCAACACAAATCTATAGCAATGTGCAATGCTTTCTCTGCATTGTAACTGGGTTGCAACAGAGTTCTGAGGTGTGAACAATGCCCAAGGCTAGTGTTGGTCGAACCCGAACTGCAAAGTTTGGGTTCGCACCAAACTTTGCGAGTTAGGGTTCCCAAACCCAGACACGAACTTCGGCCAAAAGTCCTTGTTTGAGTTTGTGTTTGAGTTCAGCTTTCGTCCCGAACCGGGAAAAGCCTGAAAATTTCAGCAGCCCATTTACCAGCTTAACCAAACTTGTACAACTTCTGTGAGCCCTGCGATCCCATCGCCAGTCAGTGTTCCGCTGCGCTGTCAAATAAGCTCAATAAGTCAGTAAGCTACAGGCGGGGCTACAGAAAGATGGCCACCACTCCCATGAGTGAGAACACTGGGAGCGGCGGCCATCTTGGCCATCTTTCCGGGGTCCCACCCTTAGCCTAATTGACAGCGCAGCAGAACGCCGATCAACAAGATCGGTCTGCTCAGGTAAGTTGTACACTTGCTGCAGCACACTCTGCAGGTTAAAGTGTGCCTTCCACACCCGCCACCACAATTTGTTTTTTACGCAGTGAAAATTCTGCCTTTGGAGGCCCCTTGACAGGTGGCCCCCCTCCTCCTGGGTGGATGAGGAGCGGGGAGGGAGGAGGGGCCCTCGGGGGCAAAATTGGCCCCCAAAATTTGGGTCCCCATTGATTTCAAAGGGGATCTGGTTTGGGTTCGGGCCCGGCTCAAGTTCGGGTACAGGAACCGAACTTTTGTTCAATGTTCGGCTGAACTCGGCGAACTCGAACCTCTAGAGGTTTGCTCAACACTACCCAAGGCTCTGTTCACACACATTCAATTGAGTTGGATAACGCAGTCACAACGCAAGGGGAAAAGCCTGCCCGTTACTTTCAATGGGCCAGTTCACATGTATACACTGCTTATATATATCTGCTTATATATATGAACTGACCCCTTAAAAATAATGGGCAGCTTTTCCCCTTGCATTGTGACTGTGTTGCACAATGCAGCACAATCGGATAGGCGTGAATAGAGCCTAAAAGTCTTTTCGCTGCATTTAACTGATCAGTGCAATAAGACAAACGCAAGCAGTTGGAAAGTTAAGAGCACTTCAGTCATGTCTCATCCGGGAATCAAACCTGCCACCCTCAGGTCACAAGGCCGCTTTGTTAACCACTACTAGGCCATGACTGCTCCTTAACCCCAGATGCATAACAAACCCAAGGCCCTGGTGCAAACCTTAAACTTGAACCATGTTATAGCCTCTTTGTGTAGCATTTAGGGCCTGATTTACGAATCCCTACTCCGGCATTCACCAGTTTCCATCACTCAAAGCTGGACTGTTTTTCACAAACACCCGAGCTAGTGTTATTGACCAGTGCGGTGTGGAAAACCAATGGAGAGTTGCAGACATTGGTGGGATATTTTAGTTCTGCTGGGTGCAGCAGACCAATTAATTATATTATAATTAATTAATAGTGGCTGTTTTTATGTTTTTTTTTTTTAAACAATCTATAGTAGAAAGTTATGATTAAGACGAAAATAGGCAGCTTACTATGTATCCGAAATCAGAAGCATACCAGAACCCTCTGCATGTCAGGCTGGCAAAGAGTATTTTGTTTTGACACTTGAAGGTACTTCTGACCCAACAGGATTGTATGCTTGCAGATAAAAGTAAGGGAGGGTACTAGGTGTGCTTGAGAATATGAGATTTTAGCTGCTGCCTATGATAAGGGGTCACTCCTTGACTGTGGTCTAAGATCAGTTCCCAGCATGCAGTGGAAGCCAAAGCATCATTGTAAAAACGCATGAGCACGTATGGTCATGCTGGTATTTGTAGCTCCACAGAAGCTGGCGACAAGAAGGCTGGAAAAGTCTGCATTAGTAATTGGAGCAGCAGTGCTGTGTGTTGCAGTGTTACACTGGAGGAGTTACACCTGGAGAGACTAGCTTATCCACTCATGGTGCAACCTAATTCTCAGAGGGACACTCAAGGATCCAGCCTTACGAACTGACCAGCAAGGCCCCAATCAGTCCTTCCAGCAGGAGTAGAACACATCCTAAGCATCGGAACCTCACAGGCCCTTGGCAGGTCGGCGTACCCCCGGGCCGTGGCTGTGAGTTTTTTTTTATCTTTATCACAAATCTGTTACTTTATTTCAACATACAGTTGACACATAACAATAATTATGTGTCAATAGCAGGTGGCTATGACAATAAAAAGAGAGATAGGATGTGCTCATCCAGTCAATATATAGCAGTCAAGAGGTGCTAGAGGGGTGTGACCACACACTAAGCAAAAAAGAAAGTTAACCCTCTGCACACTCATACTATTGAAAAACCTAGCTAACACTTGTTAAGTACATGGACTGTTAGTTAACATAGATTGCAATGAATGTAGAAGCGAGGTAGCGCGTCAAGGCCTATTCCTATTTTGATTAAATAACACAATGGACCTCTAAGCGGGGAGCTGTCAGGCTTTTCAGAATGACTCATCGAGTTTGTTATAGTCCCAGCCAGAGAGAGAGATACCCCATCCCAAGGATTTACCTCCAATCCCAATATATGGCACTCTGAGCTTTGTAGTCTCTGTATGCCCATCAAGTTCAATCAGGGGATGGGGAAGTGCTTGAGTATATCTTCTAATATTTTTACAGCCATCACTTCCTACTCGTGGATACGTGTTTTGGGCTAATGACCCTTATCAGCACAAGGCTGAATATGATGGATGTATGGTAGGTAAGGTTAGGGTCTTAAACTAGCTCCTAAAGATCCTTACCTGACACATTCCTTTACTGTTCTGAGCAGCCCTACCAACTACCAAAAAAAAGCCATTTGGGCCCTGGGTTTGTCTTTATATCGTGCTCATTTTGAGATGTAATAATGAAGTCTAGAACAGGGGGGTCCCGTTGTTTTTTCATCAAGTACCACTTTCTATTTTCTGATCAAACCAAGTACCACCTGTGTGGTGCGTGAACGTTGTCAATAACCTAAAACTGCAAACAAAACACACAAAACAGCCATTTTAAGTGAATGAATCACAAAAAATGGACAGTTTCTTTATATAGGGTGCAAACCGGGCTTGAGCGAAGCATAGATGGCAGAATTCCAGATTGGGGTACAGGTAAGTCTGCAGCCTGAGAGGATCTGGAGAACCACAAATGGTACTAGTGCCACCTGTTGGGAACTCCTGGTCTTGAACTTACACAGTATGCTCTCTAAGAATAATGTACAGTAACCGACCTCAATGGTTAATATTACCTTTGTCAAAGACTTGATGAAGTTTCTCCATAGGAAATGTCAAAAACTCATCCTGATAGACGGAATCAGTGCAAAAATAATCGTCAATAATGCCTCTAGAGTGAAAGTCGTGGATGTGATAAAATTTCACCGGGCTGGCTTCCATTTTGTTAACTGATATCAGCAGCAACGGCAACAGAGATGAGCCTTTAACCAAAGTATCGCCGTATATTGCCTGTTACATTGCCTACACACATCCTCATTCTCCTGTCACCCGGCAAACATTTGTCCTCTCCCGAGTTATTAATCTTTGCTTAAAGACTTTCAGATGATTTAACTCTGTTTATATTTTCATTAGAAGCACCGTTTAAAAAATGTTTGTTCATCTTTATTTTTTTTTTTAAAAGATAATTTTTTCTCGCACAATAAGAAAATGGTAAAGCTGTTATACTTTGCGCTTGCATTGGTATTGACTTCTACTGACCTGTGTTGTTACTACGTTGCACTGAAAAAGGTGTCTTTAATGATTTTTTAATGCATTGCGTAATGCAAGGCAACACAAATCTATAGCAATGTGCAATGCTTTCTCTGCATTGTAACTGGGTTGCAACAGAGTTCTGAGGTGTGAACAATGCCCAAGGCTAGTGTTGGTCGAACCCGAACTGCAAAGTTTGGGTTCGCACCAAACTTTGCGAGTTAGGGTTCCCAAACCCAGACACGAACTTCGGCCAAAAGTCCTTGTTTGAGTTTGTGTTTGAGTTCAGCTTTCGTCCCGAACCGGGAAAAGCCTGAAAATTTCAGCAGCCCATTTACCAGCTTAACCAAACTTGTACAACTTCTGTGAGCCCTGCGATCCCATCGCCAGTCAGTGTTCCGCTGCGCTGTCAAATAAGCTCAATAAGTCAGTAAGCTACAGGCGGGGCTACAGAAAGATGGCCACCACTCCCATGAGTGAGAACACTGGGAGCGGCGGCCATCTTGGCCATCTTTCCGGGGTCCCACCCTTAGCCTAATTGACAGCGCAGCAGAACGCCGATCAACAAGATCGGTCTGCTCAGGTAAGTTGTACACTTGCTGCAGCACACTCTGCAGGTTAAAGTGTGCCTTCCACACCCGCCACCACAATTTGTTTTTTACGCAGTGAAAATTCTGCCTTTGGAGGCCCCTTGACAGGTGGCCCCCCTCCTCCTGGGTGGATGAGGAGCGGGGAGGGAGGAGGGGCCCTCGGGGGCAAAATTGGCCCCCAAAATTTGGGTCCCCATTGATTTCAAAGGGGATCTGGTTTGGGTTCGGGCCCGGCTCAAGTTCGGGTACAGGAACCGAACTTTTGTTCAATGTTCGGCTGAACTCGGCGAACTCGAACCTCTAGAGGTTTGCTCAACACTACCCAAGGCTCTGTTCACACACATTCAATTGAGTTGGATAACGCAGTCACAACGCAAGGGGAAAAGCCTGCCCGTTACTTTCAATGGGCCAGTTCACATGTATACACTGCTTATATATATCTGCTTATATATATGAACTGACCCCTTAAAAATAATGGGCAGCTTTTCCCCTTGCATTGTGACTGTGTTGCACAATGCAGCACAATCGGATAGGCGTGAATAGAGCCTAAAAGTCTTTTCGCTGCATTTAACTGATCAGTGCAATAAGACAAACGCAAGCAGTTGGAAAGTTAAGAGCACTTCAGTCATGTCTCATCCGGGAATCAAACCTGCCACCCTCAGGTCACAAGGCCGCTTTGTTAACCACTACTAGGCCATGACTGCTCCTTAACCCCAGATGCATAACAAACCCAAGGCCCTGGTGCAAACCTTAAACTTGAACCATGTTATAGCCTCTTTGTGTAGCATTTAGGGCCTGATTTACGAATCCCTACTCCGGCATTCACCAGTTTCCATCACTCAAAGCTGGACTGTTTTTCACAAACACCCGAGCTAGTGTTATTGACCAGTGCGGTGTGGAAAACCAATGGAGAGTTGCAGACATTGGTGGGATATTTTAGTTCTGCTGGGTGCAGCAGACCAATTAATTATATTATAATTAATTAATAGTGGCTGTTTTTATGTTTTTTTTTTTTAAACAATCTATAGTAGAAAGTTATGATTAAGACGAAAATAGGCAGCTTACTATGTATCCGAAATCAGAAGCATACCAGAACCCTCTGCATGTCAGGCTGGCAAAGAGTATTTTGTTTTGACACTTGAAGGTACTTCTGACCCAACAGGATTGTATGCTTGCAGATAAAAGTAAGGGAGGGTACTAGGTGTGCTTGAGAATATGAGATTTTAGCTGCTGCCTATGATAAGGGGTCACTCCTTGACTGTGGTCTAAGATCAGTTCCCAGCATGCAGTGGAAGCCAAAGCATCATTGTAAAAACGCATGAGCACGTATGGTCATGCTGGTATTTGTAGCTCCACAGAAGCTGGCGACAAGAAGGCTGGAAAAGTCTGCATTAGTAATTGGAGCAGCAGTGCTGTGTGTTGCAGTGTTACACTGGAGGAGTTACACCTGGAGAGACTAGCTTATCCACTCATGGTGCAACCTAATTCTCAGAGGGACACTCAAGGATCCAGCCTTACGAACTGACCAGCAAGGCCCCAATCAGTCCTTCCAGCAGGAGTAGAACACATCCTAAGCATCGGAACCTCACAGGCCCTTGGCAGGTCGGCGTACCCCCGGGCCGTGGCTGTGAGTTTTTTTTTATCTTTATCACAAATCTGTTACTTTATTTCAACATACAGTTGACACATAACAATAATTATGTGTCAATAGCAGGTGGCTATGACAATAAAAAGAGAGATAGGATGTGCTCATCCAGTCAATATATAGCAGTCAAGAGGTGCTAGAGGGGTGTGACCACACACTAAGCAAAAAAGAAAGTTAACCCTCTGCACACTCATACTATTGAAAAACCTAGCTAACACTTGTTAAGTACATGGACTGTTAGTTAACATAGATTGCAATGAATGTAGAAGCGAGGTAGCGCGTCAAGGCCTATTCCTATTTTGATTAAATAACACAATGGACCTCTAAGCGGGGAGCTGTCAGGCTTTTCAGAATGACTCATCGAGTTTGTTATAGTCCCAGCCAGAGAGAGAGATACCCCATCCCAAGGATTTACCTCCAATCCCAATATATGGCACTCTGAGCTTTGTAGTCTCTGTATGCCCATCAAGTTCAATCAGGGGATGGGGAAGTGCTTGAGTATATCTTCTAATATTTTTACAGCCATCACTTCCTACTCGTGGATACGTGTTTTGGGCTAATGACCCTTATCAGCACAAGGCTGAATATGATGGATGTATGGTAGGTAAGGTTAGGGTCTTAAACTAGCTCCTAAAGATCCTTACCTGACACATTCCTTTACTGTTCTGAGCAGCCCTACCAACTACCAAAAAAAAGCCATTTGGGCCCTGGGTTTGTCTTTATATCGTGCTCATTTTGAGATGTAATAATGAAGTCTAGAACAGGGGGGTCCCGTTGTTTTTTCATCAAGTACCACTTTCTATTTTCTGATCAAACCAAGTACCACCTGTGTGGTGCATGAACGTTGTCAATAACCTAAAACTGCAAACAAAACACACAAAACAGCCATTTTAAGTGAATGAATCACAAAAAATGGACAGTTTCTTTATATAGGGTGCAAACCGGGCTTGAGCGAAGCATAGATGGCAGAATTCCAGATTGGGGTACAGGTAAGTCTGCAGCCTGAGAGGATCTGGAGAACCACAAATGGTACTAGTGCCACCTGTTGGGAACTCCTGGTCTTGAACTTACACAGTATGCTCTCTAAGAATAATGTACAGTAACCGACCTCAATGGTTAATATTACCTTTGTCAAAGACTTGATGAAGTTTCTCCATAGGAAATGTCAAAAACTCATCCTGATAGACGAAATCAGTGCAAAAATAATCGTCAATAATGCCTCTAGAGTGAAAGTCGTGGATGTGATAAAATTTCACCGGGCTGGCTTCCATTTTGTTAACTGATATCAGCAGCAACGGCAACAGAGATGAGCCTTTAACCAAAGTATCGCCGTATATTGCCTGTTACATTGCCTACACACATCCTCATTCTCCTGTCACCCGGCAAACATTTGTCCTCTCCCGAGTTATTAATCTTTGCTTAAAGACTTTCAGATGATTTAACTCTGTTTATATTTTCATTAGAAGCACCGTTTAAAAAATGTTTGTTCATCTTTATTTTTTTTTTTAAAAGATAATTTTTTCTCGCACAATAAGAAAATGGTAAAGCTGTTATACTTTGCGCTTGCATTGGTATTGACTTCTACTGACCTGTGTTGTTACTACGTTGCACTGAAAAAGGTGTTGCAAGGCAACACAAATCTATAGCAATGTGCAATGCTTTCTCTGCATTGTAACTGGGTTGCAACAGAGTTCTGAGGTGTGAACAATGCCCAAGGCTAGTGTTGGTCGAACCCAAACTGCAAAGTTTGGGTTCGCACCAAACTTTGCGAGTTAGGGTTCCCAAACCCAGACACGAACTTTGGCCAAAAGTCCTTGTTTGAGTTTGTGTTTGAGTTCAACTTTCGTCCTGAACCGGGAAAAGCCTGAAAATTTCAGCAGCCCATTTACCAGCTTAACCAAACTTGTACAACTTCTGTGAGCCCTGCGATCCCATCGCCAGTCAGTGTTCCGCTGCGCTGTCAAATAAGCTCAATAAGTCAGTAAGCTACAGGCGGGGCTACAGAAAGATGGCCACCACTCCCATGAGTGAGAACACTGGGAGCGGCGGCCATCTTGGCCACCTTTCCGGGGTCCCACCCGTAGCCTAATTGACAGCGCAGCAGAACGCCGATCAACAAGATCGGTCTGCTCAGGTAAGTTGTACAGCCACTTGCTGCAGCACACTCTGCAGGTTAAAGTGTGCCTTCCACACCCGCCACCACAATTTGTTTTTTACGCAGTGAAAATTCTGCCTTTGGAGGCCCCTTGACAGGTGGCCCCCCTCCTCCTGGGTGGATGAGGAGCGGGGAGGGCGGAGGGGCCCTCGGGGGCAAAATTGGCCCCCAAAATTTGGGTCCCCATTGATTTCAATGGGGATCTGGTTTGGGTTCGGGCCCGGCTCAAGTTCGGGTACAGGAACCGAACTTTTGTTCAATGTTCGGCTGAACTCGGCGAACTCGAACCTCTAGAGGTTTGCTCAACACTACCCAAGGCTCTGTTCACACACATTCAATTGAGTTGGATAACGCAGTCACAACGCAAGGGGAAAAGCCTGCCCGTTACTTTCAATGGGCCAGTTCACATGTATACACTGCTTATATATATCTGCTTATATATATGAACTGACCCCTTAAAAATAATGGGCAGCTTTTCCCCTTGCATTGTGACTGTGTTGCACAATGCAGCACAATCGGATAGGTGTGAATAGAGCCTAAAAGTCTTTTCGCTGCATTTAACTGATCAGTGCAATAAGACAAACGCAAGCAGTTGGCAAGTTAAGAGCACTTCAGTCATGTCTCATCCGGGAATCAAACCTGCCACCCTCAGGTCACAAGGCCGCTTTGTTAACCACTACTAGGCCATGACTGCTCCTTAACCCCAGATGCTTAACAATCCCAAGGTCCTGGTGCAAACCTTAAACTTGAACCATGTTATAGCCTCTTTGTGTAGCATTTAGGGCCTGATTTACGAATCCCTACTCCGGCATTCACCCGAGCTAGTGTTATTGACCAGTGCGGTGTGGAAAACCAATGGAGAGTTGCAGACATTGGTGGGATATTTTAGTTCTGCTGGGTGCAGCAGACCAATTAATTATATTATAATTAATTAATAGTGGCTGTTTTTATGGGGTTTTTTTTTGAAACAATCTTTATAGTAGAAAGTTATGATTAAGACGAAAATAGGCAGCTTACTATGTATCCGAAATCAGAAGCATACCAGAACCCTCTGCATGTCAGGCTGGCAAAGAGTATTTTGTTTTGACACTTAGCCTGGACAACACCTTGAAGGTACTTCTGACCCAACAGGATTGTATGCTTGCAGATAAAAGTAAGGGAGGGTACTAGGTGTGCTTGAGAATATGAGATTTTAGCTGCTGCCTATGATAAGGGGTCACTCCTTGACTATGGTCTAAGATCAGTTCCCAGCATGCAGTGGAAGCCAAAGCATCATTGTAAAAACGCATGAGCACGTATGGTCATGCTGGTATTTGTAGCTCCACAGAAGCTGGCGACAAGAAGGCTGGAAAAGTCTGCATTAGTAATTGGAGCAGCAGTGCTGTGTGTTGCAGTGTTACACTGGAGGAGTTACACCTGGAGAGACTAGCTTATCCACTCATGGTGCAACCTAATTCTCAGAGGGACACTCAAGGATCCAGCCTTACGAACTGACCAGCAAGGCCCCAATCCGTCCTTCCAGCAGGAGTAGAACACATCTTAAGCATCGGAACCTCACAGGCCCTGGGCAGGTCGGCGTACCCCCGGGCCGTGGCTGTGAGTTTTTTTTTATCTTTATCACAAATCTGTTACTTTATTTCAACATACAGTTGACACATAACAATTATGTGTCAATAGCAGGTGGCTATGACAATAAAAAGAGAGATAGGATGTGCTCATCCAGTCAATATATAGCAGTCAAGAGGTGCTAGAGGGGTGTGACCACACACTAAGCAAAAAAGAAAGTTAACCCTCTGCACACTCATACTATTGAAAAACCTAGCTAACACTTGTTAAGTACATGGACTGTTAGTTAACATAGATTGCAATGAATGTAGAAGCGAGGTAGCGCGTCAAGGCCGTCCAATTTGTACCCCATCCCTAACATTACTAAGTTTAAAAGTTTGTGCAGACATTGCACCTTACTTGTGTGGGCACAAGCAATGCAATACATGAATCAGCCTGTCTAAAGAGACATCCTATCTCTCTTTTTGCTGTTGCATTTGCAGGTCAGTGGCCAGATCTGCTGGATTGTAGCTCTCCCAATGTATCAGGGAGTCCAATTGGCCTCTACCTAAAAAAAACCCTGTGCAGGCAAGTAAAGCATTTTTCATTGTGTGTGTGCAAGCAAGTTAAGTTATTGCAATGTCTTTAGACACAGGCTGATTCATGTGTTGTATTGCTTGTGCACACACATGTAAAGAAGTAGCAATGTCTGCACAAACTTTTAAACTTAGTAATGTTAGAGACGGGGTACAAATTGGACGGCCTTGACGCGGCTACCTCGCATTTACATTCATTGCAATCTATGTTAACTAACAGTCCATGTTCGTAACAAGTGTTAGCTAGGTTTTTCAATAGTATGAGTGTGCAAAGGGTTAACTTTCTTTTTTGGCTATGACAATAAAACAACATAGCTAATATTAAAGACCCAATTAGATGGTTTTGCAACTCCAGACATAATAATTGTAGTGTCGCTGGGCAAATACACTTCTAACAATAACACTCAAGCGCGCCTAAACTGATCTTCTTTTGTCAAAGGGATACATTTTTCTAAAAGGATTGTATGCTTGTAGTACTTGATTGTAGTTTTTAAGATAGTGAGCAATTAGAAGTGAACACGATTATCAAAGACCTTGGGCCTGTTTGGGAGAAAAGTCTTTTAATGGTAGTAAGGTCGCATTGTTGCCACCAACAGTATGACTTCAGGTTCGTACCAAACTTTGTGAATTTGGGTTCCCAAACCCAAACAAAGACTTCAGCCAGAAGCCCGCGATTGAGTTTGGCATTCCATCCGAACCCGGAAAAGCCATCAACCCAGCTTACCTATGCAGAGTGTGCAGCAGGAAGTGCTGATGTAACCCTTCTGAGCCCTAAACCAGTCCCTGTTCGGCGGTCGGCGTTCCTGTCAAATGAGCTATGTTAAGGCCACGGTAAGATGGCTGCTGCTCCCATGAGTGAGGACACCCCAAGTGGCAGCACTGCCTCCCAAATAGCAAGGGTATGACTCAGGCTGGGGTTACTTTTTGCCTCTTGATTTAGGTGCGAGCCAGATAAGGTTCTCGGTGTTCGTGGGTTTGCAACTGTGTGCTTTTAAAATGGACCAAAATCCAGGATTTTGGCTATCCTGAGTTTTGGTCCTTGCCCCCCAGGGCACCTGATCGGGGGTGCCCCGCTGTGTGAAACCCCTCAGGTCGCCCGATCTAACTCACCCTTCCCTGGTCCTACAGCTCACTCAGATCCGCTACCCCCCTTTGTCTAAGAGCTCGTCTAAGGCGAGCTGATCCGAGCGCGCTGACGGCCATTCACAAATGGCCGTGCCTTGCTAAAGGGATAGTGCGGATGCGGCCACTGCTCACACATGCCCTGTTCAACTGGGAAACGAGGTGAGTTTCCGGGCGATCTGGGGGGTTTCACACAGAGGGACATCCCCATTCTGCATGCCCCGTGGGGAGGGAATCTAGCGACACTGTAGTCTTATATATTCCAAGGCCATTGGGGCGTGGGTTTTCGTCTTCTTTAAAGGAAAAGTCCACTTTTGTGGAGACCATAAGCCATTTTAAACTTGATCCCTGAGTCTCTTTGCCCGGCTTGTTATCCACTCTATACCAGTAACATTTTCTGACCACAAATGACCATTTGGATCTTTGACTTGTGTCCAAATCCATTTTCTAGTCAATCTAGTTCAACCCCCAGAATGCATTATTGGCAAGACTTATTCTGGGTCTGCTTCTGACTTCAAAGGTCAGTCTGCAAGCACATGCTGCAAAGGACCCCAATGAACCCTCAGGGAGGACGGTTTATCTGGTTAGATATATACTTACATACCCAGTAGTATTCGTCTATTTAAAGACAGGTAGGGCCATTGACATACAAATATTTAAGAGAATAGGGGTGCACCACTTATCAGAAACCATAAAGAAATACTAGTGCTCACTCTACCATGCCAAATGAAGATGAATGAAGTGGACGTGCCACAAAACACATACCTTCCTCCCAAAGAGGAGCACCAACTCGTCATAAAAGCTTACATGATCTTTATTGTTACAAAGGCCAATTAAAATACAAAAACACACAAGACATTTAAAATGACTGTATTGACCTCTATGCACGAATGCAATAATCAAATATGAGATGCCCACCCAGGGATGTGAATAAAGGGACCCTATGGGCAACTATAGACCCTAAGTAATAACACACCCTAAATATTTTGTGCCGGCACAAAAACTGTATTCAAAAAGTATATAAGTGCTGAATAAGTCCTACATAATATATACCAAAAACTATGCTACAATAATGCTAATCCAATAATCCCATCCAACAGTAAATCCAATGCAAGGTGCATTTTAGTGCACCTTGGTGATTTTTCTGTGCAATATGGTTGATAGATGGATTTGATATATTTACACTTGGTTGTTGTATGTATTATATATGTAGGATTGAATTATAAATCCTGTCTTATACAGAGAAATATTTTTAACAACACATATAAGTTTTTTGCATTAGATTTACTGTTGGATGGGATTATTGGATTAGTAATATTGTAACATAGTTTTTGGTATATATTATATAGGACTTATTCAACGCCATTGACATACAACCTGATGAAGTGGGCCCTATGACCCATGGATCGCATGGCTCCCTGTGAGGTGGCAGGGGGTGGAGAGACATTTTTTGTTATATTGAATTATTTGTGCTGCGGCTCATAGGGCGTTGCCATTGGTGATATTATTATGCCCTGTTCAACTGGGAAACAAGGTGAGAGGGCCAGAGGGAGCCACCTGCTGGTGGACACCAGTACAACACGGAAAAAAGGGATGCACAGTGCCGCCAGCAGGTAGTGCCGGCAACAAAATAAGGTTGAACTGTGACAGTCCCCTTCCCTCAGTGGGAGTGAGAATGACGAGTCACAGTGGTTCTTCAGCTGTCTCTGACCACCTTGGAGCATGCTCCAGACTCATACAGCTGGGCTATGATTTGCCCTTCCCAGCTCAGCCACGACCCAGAATTTGAAGCAAAGCTTAATTTACAATGCAAAGGTTTGTAAGTACATTATAAACAGAATTGTTTCTAGATGCTTTACAATTGGATATTTTATGCTTTTCCCATGTTAGTTAAGGTGGGAAAAACTATGGGCCAAGTTCCAAGCATAATAATAGCAATGACACGCATCTTCTTCCTCGTATCCAATATCAAGCCTCTCATAAATAGAGATGCTCTGGAGTCGACAGGTAAGGCTCGAATCCACCCTCCTTCTCCCTTAAGACGCTCTGTAGTCAACAGGTAAGGCTCGAATCCACCCTCCTTTTCCCTTATGACGCTCTGTAGTCGACAGGTAAGGCTCGAATCACCCTCCTTCTCCCTTAAGACGCTCTGTAGTCGACAGGTAAGGCTCGAATCCACCCTCCTTCTTCCTTGAAACACTCTGCAGTCGACAGGTAAGGTTCGAATCCACCGTCCTTCTCCCTTGAGACGCTGTGTAGTTGAAAGGTAAGAAACATAGAAACATAGAAGGTTGACGGCAGAAGGAGACCATATGGTCCATCTAGTCTGCCCTTATGTGTATACTGTATGAACTCTTTATCTTAGGATAGATGTGTGCTTATCCCAGGCATGTTTAAATTCAGTCACTGTTGATTTTTCAACTACCTCTGGTGGAAGTTTGTTCCAACCATCTACTACTCTTTCTATAAAATAATATTTTCTAATATTGCTCCTGATCTTCCCCCCGACTAGCTTCAGGTTGTGCCCCCTTGTTCTATCATTAAGCTTCTTCTTAAAAACACTTCCCTCCTGAACGTTATTCAATCCTTTCACATATTTAAAGATCTCAATCATGTCCCTCCTCTCCCTTCTTTCCTCCAGACTGTACAAATTAAGTTCTGCAGTCGACAGGTAAGGCTCGAATCCACCCTCCTTCTCCCTTGAGATGCTCTGTAGTCGACAGGTAAGGCGCGAATCCTCCCTCCTTCTCCCTTGAGAAGCTCTGTATTCGACAGGTAAGGCTCGAATCCACCCTCCCTCTCCCTTGAGATGCTCTGTAGTCGACAGGTATGGTTCGCATCCACCCTCCTACTCCCTTGAGACGCTCTGTATTCGAAAGGTAAGGCTTGAATCCACCCTCCTTCTCCCTTGAGACGCTCTGTAATCGACAGGTAAGGTTCAAATCCACCCTTCTTCTCCCTTGAGATGCTCTAGTCGACAGGTAAGGTTTGAATCCACCCTCATTCTCCCTTGAGACACTCTGTAGTCGACAGGTATGGCTCGAATCCACCCTTCTTCTCCCTTGAGATGCTCTGTAGTCGACAGGTAAGGCTCGAATCCAACCTCCTTCTCCCTTAAGATGCTATTTAGTCGACAGGTAAGGCTCGAATCCACCCTCCTTCTCCCTTGAGACTCTCTGTAGTCGACAGGTAAGGCTGAAATCCACCCTCCTTCTCCCTTGAGACGCTCTGTAGTCGACAAGTAAGGCTCGAATCCACCCTCCTTCTCCTTTGAGATGCTCTGTAGTCGACAGGTAAGGCTCGAATTCACCCTCCTCCCTTGAGATGCTCTGTAGTCACCAGGTAAGGTTCGAATCCACCCTCCTTCTCCCTTGAGATGCTCTGTAGTCGACAAGTAAGCTTCAAATCCACCCTCCTTCTCCCTTGAGAAGCTCTGTAGTCGACATGTAAGACTCGAATCCACCCTCCTTCTCCCTTAAGACGCTCTGTAGTCGACAGGTAAGGCTCGAATCCACCCTCCTTCTCCCTTGAGATGCTCTGTAGTCGACAGGAAAGGCTCGAATCCACCCTCCTTCTCCCTTGAGATGCTCTGTAGTAGACAGGTAAGGCTCGAATCCACCCTCCTTCTCCCTTGAGACGCTCTGTAGTCATCAGGTAATGTTTGAATCCACCCCCGTTCTCCCTTGAGATGCTCTGTAGTCGACATGTAAGACTCGAATCCACACTCCTTCTCCCTTAAGACGCTCTGTAGTCGACAGGTAAGGCTCGAATCCACCCTCCTTTTACCTTGAGACGCTCTGTAGTCGACAGGAAAGGCTCGAATCCACCCTCCTTCTCCCTTGAGATGCTCTGTAGTAGACAGGTAAGGCTCGAATCCACCCTCCTTCTCCCTTGAGACGCTCTGTAGTCATCAGGTAATGTTTGAATCCACCCCCCTTCTCCCTTGAGATGCTCTGTAGTAGACAGGAAAGGCTCAAATCCACCCTCCTTCTCCCTTGAGACGCTCTGTAGTCGACAGGTAAGGCTCGAATCCACCCTCCTTCTCCCTTGAGACGCTCTGTAGTAGACAGGTAAGGCTCAAATCCACCATCCTTCTCCCTTGAGATGCTCTGTAGTCGACAGGTAAGGCTCGAATCCACCCTCCTTCTCCCTTGAGATGCTCTGTAGTAGACAGGTAAGGCTTGAATCCACCCTCCATCTCCCTTGAGATGCTCTGTAGTCATCAGGTAAGGTTTGAATTTACCCTCCTTCTCTCTTGAGATGCTCTGTAGTCGACAGGTAAGGCTCAAATCCACTCTCCTTCTCCCTTGAGACGCTATGTAGTCGACAGGTAAGGCTCGAATCCACCTTCCTTCTCCCTTGAGACGCTCTGTAGTCGACAGGTAAGGCTCGAATCCACCCTCCTTCTCCCTTGAGATGTTCTGTAGTCGACAGATAAGGTTCAAATCCACCCTCCCTCTCCCTTGATATGCTCTGTAGTCGACAGGTAAGGCTCAAATCCACCCTCATTCTCCCTTGAGATGCTCTGTAGTCGACAGGTAAGGCTCGAATCCACCCTCCTTCTCCCTTGAGACGCTCTGTAGTCATCAGGTAATGTTTGAATCCACCCCCCTTCTCCCTTGAGATGCTCTGTAGTAGACAGGAAAAGCTCAAATCCACCCTCCTTCTCCCTTGAGACGCTCTGTAGTCGACAGGTAAGGCTCGAATCCACCCTCCTTCTCCCTTGAGACTCTCTGTAGTAGACAGGTAAGGCTCAAATCCACCATCCTTCTCCCTTGAGATGCTCTGTAGTCGACAGGTAAGGCTCGAATCCACCCTCCTTCTCCCTTGAGATGCTCTGTAGTAGACAGGTAAGGCTTGAATCCACCCTCCATCTCCCTTGAGATGCTCTGTAGTCATCAGGTAAGGTTTGAATTTACCCTCCTTCTCCCTTGAGACGCTCTGTAGTCGACAGGTAAGGCTCCAGTCCACCCCCATTTTCCCTTGAGACGCTCTGTAGCCGACAGGTAAGGCTCGAATTCACCCTCCTTCTCCCTTGAGACGCTCTGTATTCGACAGGTAAGGCTCGAATACACCCTCCTTCTCCCTTGAGACGCTATGTAGTCGACAGGTAAGGCTCGAATCCACCCTCCTTCTCCCTTGAGATGCTCTGTAGTCGACAGGTAAGGCTCGAATCCACCCTCCTTCTCCCTTGAGATGTTCTGTAGTCGACAGATAAGGTTCAAATCCACCCTCCCTCTCCCTTGATATGCTCTGTAGTTGACAGGTAAGGCTCAAATCCATCCTCATTCTCCCTTGAGATGCTCAGCAGTCGACAGGAAAGGCTCGAATCCACCCTCCTTCTCCCTTGAGACACTCTGTAGTCGACAGGTAAGGCTCGAATACACCCTCCTTCTCCCTTGAGACGCTATGTAGTCGACAGGTAAGGCTCGAATCCACCCTCCTTCTCCCTTGAGACGCTCTGTAGTCGACAGGTAAGGCTCGAATCCACCCTCCTTCTCCCTTGAGATGTTCTGTAGTCGACAGATAAGGTTCAAATCCACCCTCCCTCTCCCTTGATATGCTCTGTAGTTGACAGGTAAGGCTCAAATCCATCCTCATTCTCCCTTGAGATGCTCAGCAGTCGACAGGAAAGGCTCGAATCCACCCTCCTTCTCCCTTGAGACACTCTGTAGTCGACAGGTAAGGCTCGAATCCACCCTCCTTCTCCCTTGAGACACTCTGTAGTCGACAGGTAAGGCTCGAATCCACCCTCCTTCTCCCTTGAGACACTCTGTAGTCGACAGGTAAGGCTCGAATCCACCCTCCTTTTCTCTTGAGACGCTCTGTAGTCGACAGGTAAGGCTCGAATCCACCCTCCTTCTCCCTTGAGACACTCTGTAGTCGACAGGTAAGGCTCGAATCCACCCTTCTTCTCCCTTGAGACACTCTGTAGTCGACAGGTAAGGCTCGAATCCACCCTCCTTTTCTCTTGAGACGCTCTGTAGTCGACAGGTAAGGCTCAAATCCACCCTACTTCTCCCTTGAGATGCAGACGGGGTTTTGGGAAAGCGGGCTGCATGATCGAAGGTCCTGTCAGAGCCCCCCATCATCTTCCATTGCAGACTGTGACAGAGCCCCCATCATCTTATCATCTTCCATAGCAGACTGTGACAGAGTCCCCCATCATCTTATCATCTTCCATAGCAGACTGTGACAGAGCCCGACATTATCTTATCATCTTCCATAGCAGACTGTGACAGAGTCCCCAATCATCTTATAATCTTCCATAGTAGACTGTGACAGAGGCCCCCGATTATCTTATAATCTTCCATAGCAGATTGTGACAGAGTCCCCCATCATCTTATATAGCAGACTGTGACAGAGTCCCCCATCATCTTATCATCTTCCATAGCAGACTGTGACAGAGTCCCCCATCATCTTATCATCTTCCATAGCAGACTGTGATAGAGCCCCCCATATTCGTATCATTTTCCATAGCAGACTTTGACAGAGCCCCCCATTATCTCATCATCTTCCATAGCAGACTGTGACAGAGCCCCCATAATATTATCATCTTCCATAGCAGACTGTGGCAGACCCCCCCATCATCTTATCATCTTTCATAGCAGACTGTGACAGAGCCACCATAATCTTATCATCTTCCATAGTAGACTGTGACACAGCCACCATAATCTTATCATCTTCCATAGTAGACTGTGACAGAGCCCCCATTATCTCATCATCTTAAATAGCAGACTGTGACAGAGCCCCCCATATTCTTATCATCTTCCATAGTAGACTGTGACAGAGTCCCCCATAATCTTATCATCTTCCATAGCAGACTGTGGCAGACCCCCCATATTCTTATCATCTTCCATAGTAGACTGTGACAGAGCCCCCCATCATCTTATCATCTTCCATAGAAGACTGTGACAGAGACCCCCATCATCTTATCATCTTCCATAGCAGACTGTGACAGAGTCCCCCCATCATCTTATCATCTTAAATAGCAGACTGTGACAGAGTCCCCCATCATCTTATCATCTTCCATAGCAGACTATGACAGAGCCCCCCATAACCTTATCATTTTCCATAGCAGATTGTGACAGAGCAACTCCATAATCTTCCATAGTAGACTGTGTGTGTTTGCCTGCTTTCTGTCTGAGCTACGAGGTGTCCTCCCAGCTTGCGAACGTCCCCCGTTGTGGCCCAGCCGCACCCACTCCCCTTCCTGTTGTGGCAGGGTTCATCAACTAGATCAGTGTTGGGCCTAAAGTCCGTGTTTTAGGTCAGGTCTGTGCCGAACTTTGCGAGTTCAGGTTCGCCCATCCCTATCCACCACATCAAATTTCAATAAAACACAATTTGCGGCTGTACCAATTAAAAATGTGGAAAGTTTAGAGGGGTACGAATAACTTTTCAAGGAGCTTTAAAAATATATATTAAAAAAAAAAAAAAAATATATATATATATATATATATATATATATAAATATGATTAAATATGATTAAGTTTTAGCAGCACAGATATGCCTCACAAATGTTTTTGATACAACATATGCTGTACAGTGGGCAAGCTTAGTATTTTTAGTCTAGTACTTTTTAAAAGAAATGGTAAATGGTAAATGTTGAAATGGTAGTCACGGCCTTATCTCAATGTTTCTGGCATATGGAGGCTGATTCATTACTAGCGCCAGCTATCAGCAGATGAGCGTCTGTATAGCGGCACTTAGAGCGAGCGCTAGTAGATGCTCGCGTGTGTGTGTCGGGTTCTGTAACAGCGCTCCTAAGTCGCTGTAGTAACCTGGTCGGCATTGATGAATGAGATGTATGTTGGGCATTCTAACACCAATACACTGCTGCAGGGAGTGAGAGGTAGCGGATCTGGTCGCTATAGCATAGAGCGCCAGACGCTGTGTGATTAAAGTCTGTTTTTGATCACATATCCACCAGTAACCAGAAAACACATGGAATTACATTGTTGTAACATTGTGACAATAACACTTTAATACCAGACTTGTAACGACAATTCTGCAAAATAAATATAAAAAAATCAAAAACGTTTTCAAAAATGACTTTCTCTAGGCCAGGAGAGGTCACACAATTATTTGACAGTAAATAAAAATTAAAAACCAAAAACCCTGTTTAAAGAGAAGAAAAGGAATGTCTATTGAAATGTATGGGAGAGTGACAGGTAGCGACAGGCAATACCTGGCTCTGGAAGCTAGAGCGCCGGCGCTATACGCTGAGCTGCCTGTAATGATGAATCGGATGCTACATGGCAGAGTCGCTCTCCAGATTCGCTTTCATAAATTTGGTTTTGCGTACAGCGCCTGGCATTCACCAGACGCTGCCTGTCGCTACGAGGCGCTACCTGCCGCTATCCCTTCATGAATAAAACCCTTATTACTAAATGAGTTAATTTTTTCAAATGAAATAGAAAAATCTAATATGCGTTCTTTGTTCTATTGTGAATAAAAGAAAGAAACATTCTCAAATCATTGAATTCTTGTTTATTTCACATCTTACACAGAGTCCCAATCTTTCTATTAGTTTCATTGAAAGACAAATGTAGAGTTTTCCCACCGCAGTGTGTCAGCTTTTAATAGATTGTAACAACGTCTCACAGCTGTAAATATTTTCTCATCAGTCATCCTGGTCTTGTAATGTTTAACAAAGTTAAAAAAATAACAGAGGCACAGAAACATAGAAGGGTGACGGCAGGAGAGCATACGCTTCATCTAGTCAGCCCTTATGTATATACTGTATGTTCTCTGTATCTTATGTATATACTGTATGTTCTCTGTATCTTATGTGTATAGTGTATGTTCTCTGTATCTTATGTATATACTGTATGTTCTCTGTATCTTATGTGTATAGTGTATGTTCTCTGTATCTTATGTGTATAGTGTATGTTCTCTGTATCTTATGTGTATACTGTATGTTCTCTGTATCTTATGTATATACTGTATGTTCTCTGTATCTTATGTGTATACTGTATGTTCTCTGTATCTTATGTGTATAGTGTATGTTCTCTGTATCTTATGTGTATACTGTATGTTCTCTGTATCTTATGTGTATAGTGTATGTTCTCTGTATCTTATGTATATACTGTATGTTCTCTGTATCTTATGTGTATACTGTATGTTCTCTGTATCTTATGTGTATACTGTATGTTCTCTGTATCTTATGTATATACTGTATGTTCTCTGTATCTTATGTGTATACTGTATGTTCTCTGTATCTTATGTGTATACTGTATGTTCTCTGTATCTTATGTGTATACTGTATGTTCTCTGTATCTTATGTGTATACTGTATGTTCTCTGTATCTTATGTGTATAGTGTATGTTCTCTGTATCTTATGTGTATACTGTATGTTCTCTGTATCTTATGTGTATAGTGTATGTTCTCTGTATCTTATGTATATACTGTATGTTCTCTGTATCTTATGTGTATACTGTATGTTCTCTGTATCTTATGTGTATAGTGTATGTTCTCTGTATCTTATGTGTATACTGTATGTTCTCTGTATCTTATGTGTATGGTGTATGTTCTCTGTATCTTATGTGTATACTGTATGTTCTCTGTATCTTATGTGTATACTGTATGTTCTCTGTATCTTATGTGTATAGTGTATGTTCTCTGTATCTTATGTGTATACTGTATGTTCTCTGTATCTTATGTATATACTGTATGTTCTCTGTATCTTATGTGTATACTGTATGTTCTCTGTATCTTATGTGTATACTGTATGTTCTCTGTATCTTATGTGTATACTGTATGTTCTCTGTATCTTATGTATATACTGTATGTTCTCTGTATCTTATGTGTATACTGTATGTTCTCTGTATCTTATGTGTATACTGTATGTTCTCTGTATCTTATGTATATACTGTATGTTATCTGTATCTTATGTATATACTGTATGTTCTCTGTATCTTATGTATATACTGTATGTTCTCTGTATCTTATGTATATACTGTATGTTCTCTTTATCTTATGTATATACTGTATGTTCTCTGTATCTTATGTATATACTGTATGTTCTCTGTACCTAATGTATATACTGTATGTTCTCTTTATCTTGATCTATTGTGATCAGAGCAGGGATTCCTTTTACCCAAGTGCAGGATTTTACATTTATAGACATTAAACTCTAGTTTCCACTATTTTGACCATTTATCCAGTAAAGCTAAATACATTTTCCATGTTGCAGACACCTCCAGGAGTGTCCACCCTATTACTAACCTATAAGCTATAGGAGCAGGGCATAATGTTGTTGCTGCTCTAAAACACACGTTTCTCTGATGAAGATGAAATCCTTTGTTTGTCTTTTTATATTTTAATATTATTTCTAAACTTCTGAGCAATGCTTGTAATAATCTAATCAGACAGAAATATTTGACATAGCGGTAGGGCCGGATTTTGAGGGGGGAGCAAGGGGCGTTTATCCCGGGGCCTCCACCACTTGCCATGCAAAGGGGGCCTCCACCTACCTTTGGGTTATGGTCTGGTCCAGGAGGCTTTTCAGTCTTTGGTCTGACGGATCGGCAACAAAGCTATCGGTAGCAGAGGGGGCGCATCTGGGCAAGCCTTCTTCTTCTTATTTTAGCAAACCTGCAGCCAAAGCCATCACAGGGCAGGACGGAGAGTCTAGAGCAGCAAAGCCGCCGCCGCCAGCAACGCTACAGTGATGGGTGCAGAGCTGTCACTGCACATAAGCCACCAAGCACAGCCGCTGGCAGCTCAATGCAGGGAACCAGCCGGGCGACTACACTACCCCCCACCCAGAATGGCAAAGCAGGAGTTCCCGAGCAGCACGCACCCACACAAGGGGGGCACAAGGGACTCGATCTGACCTTCCAGTAAGCAGGCGGGTGCCAGACAACCAACAATCAGCACTTGGACTTGACTATTATTTTAAAGGAAAATTGTATGTGGGGCCTCCACCAGATTTTGTGCCCAGGGGCCTCCACCACACTTATTACAGACCTCCGGGGTGGGGGGGTCTTGCAAATCTGATAGCAGAAGAGTGAAAAGGGGTGAAACATACAAGATAGGCTCTTATTCAGGGTGAGGGTCCGGATTAATGTGGGCAATCTGTATGTACAGGAGAGAAACATATAAGATAGGCTCTTATTCGGGATGATGGTCCAGAATAATGTGGGCAATCTGTATGTACAGGGTGTGGGAAACATATAAGATAGGCTCTAATTCAGGGTGAAGGTCTGGATTAATGTGGGCAATCTGTATGTACAGGGGGTGGGGGGGACATACAAGAAAGGCTCTTATTCAGGGTGAGGGTCCGGATTTATGTGGGCAATATGTATGTACAGGGGGGGGGGGGAACATATAACATAGGCTCTTATTCAGGGTGAGGGTCCAGATTAATGTGGGCAATCTGTATGTACAGGGGGGGAACATATAACATAGGCTCTTATTCAGGGTGAGGGTCCGGATTAATGTGGGCAATCTGTATGTACAGGGGGGGGGGCATACAAGATAGGCTCTTATTCAGGGTGAAGGTCTGGATTAATGTGGGCAATCTGTATGTACAGGGGGAAACAGATAAGATAGGCTTTTATTCAGGGTGAGGTTCCGGATTAATGTGGGCAATCTGTATGTACAGGGTGTGGGAAACATATAAGATAGGCTCTTATTCAGCTTGAAGGTCTGCTTTAAGTCAGTTTTTGAAGGGGTGGGATCCTTATGGTCATTATGTGTAATTGAGTAATTTACTTTACTTTACCTTACTTTTAAACGTCTCTAAGTGGTCGTTTTCTTCCCTTTTCTGTCTACTGTATTCCTTGATGTGTCTCATTCTAGATCAGCGGTACCCACCATCTCAGCCCCATTCATCCCTGCCCCACCATCTCTGCCCCATCCATCCCTGCCCCACCATCTCAGCCCCATCCATCCCTGCCCCATTCATCCCTGCCCCATCCATCCCTGCCCCACCATCTCAGCCCCATCCATCCCTGCCCCACCATCTCTGCCCCATCCATCTCTGCCCCATCCATCCCTGCCCCATCCATCTCTGCCCCATCCATCCCTGCCCCATCCATCTCAGCCCCATTCATGCCTGCCCCATCCATCTCTGCCCCATCCATCCCTGCCCCACCATCTCAGCCCCATCCATCCCTGCCCCATCCATCCCTGCCCCATCCATCTCTGCCCCATCCATCCCTGCCCCATCCATCTCAGCCCCATTCATGCCTGCCCCATCCATCTCTGCCCCATCCATCCCTGCCCCACCATCTCAGCCCCATCCATCCCTGCCCCATCCATCTCAGCCCCATCCATCCCTGCCCCATCCATCTCTGCCCCATCCATCCCTGCCCCACCATCTCAGCCCCATTCATCCCTGCCCCATCCATCTCTGCCCCATCCATCCCTGCCCCACTATCTCAGCCCCATCCATCCCTGCCCCATCCATCTCTGCCCCATCCATCCCTGCCCCACCATCTCAGCCCCATCCATCCCTGCCCCATCCATCTCAGCCCCATCCATCCCTGCCCCATCCATCTCGGCCCCATCCATCCCTGCCCCACTATCTCAGCCCCATCCATCCCTGCCCCATCCATCCCTGCCCCACCATCTGTGCCCCATCCATCCCGGCCCCACCATCTCAGTCCCATCCATCCCTGCCCCACCATCTCAGCCCCATCCATTCCTGCCCCACCATCTCTGCCCCATCCATCCCTGCCCCACTATCTCAGCCCCATCCATCCCTGCCCCACCATCTCAGCCCCATCCATCCCTGCCCCACCATCTCTGCCCCATCCATCCCTGCCCCACTATCTCAGCCCCATCCATCCCGGCCCCTCCATCTGTGCCCCATCCATCCCTGCCCCACCATCTCTGCCCCATCCATCCCTGCCCCACCATCTCTGCCCCACCATCTCTGCCCCATCCATCCCGGCCCCACCATCTCAGCCCCATTTATCCCTGCCCCACCATCTCAGCCCCATTTATCCCTGCCCCATGCATCCCTGCCCCACCATCTCAGCCCCATTTATCCCTGCCCCACCATCTCAGCCCCATTTATCCCTGCCCCATGCATCCCTGCCCCACCATCTCTGCCCCACCATCTCTGCCCCATCCATCCCGGCCCCACCATCTCAGTCCCATCCATCCCTGCCCCACCATCTCAGCCCCATCCATTCCTGCCCCACCATCTCTGCCCCATCCATCCCTGCCCCACTATCTCAGCCCCATCCATCCCTGCCCCACCATCTCAGCCCCATCCATCCCTGCCCCACCATCTCTGCCCCATCCATCCCTGCCCCACTATCTCAGCCCCATCCATCCCGGCCCCTCCATCTGTGCCCCATCCATCCCTGCCCCACCATCTCTGCCCCATCCATCCCTGCCCCACCATCTCTGCCCCACCATCTCTGCCCCATCCATCCCGGCCCCACCATCTCAGCCCCATTTATCCCTGCCCCACCATCTCAGCCCCATTTATCCCTGCCCCATGCATCCCTGCCCCACCATCTCTGCCCCACCATCTCTGCCCCATCCATCCCGGCCCCACCATCTCAGCCCCATCCATTTCTTCCCTCCCCAGGCCTGCCGCATCTATCCCAGCCTTTTTAAGTCTTGCCTGTGGAATCTATAGCCCCCCCCCCTCCATGTGCGGATTTCTAACTATCCACCCTCCCGCCCGGACCTTCACCTCTCACCGGATGCCTGTATTTGGACCTTTTTAGGAAGTGGTTGAGTACCCCTGCTCTAGATTATTATAGTTCTAAATGCATTTTATTTAATTTCCTCCTGGTTCCTTCTTCAACCCAGTTGGGTCAGATGTGCCTTAAAGGGAATGTCCAGGCTAGGACTAAATACAAAGGACTGTTTGCTAACCTGGGATGCAGGAGGCTCATTCTGGTATGCTGCTGAATAAAGCTGTAGTTGAGATGTGGAGGCTGATTCATTACTAACGCCAGGTATCGACAGATGAGCGTCTGTATGAAAAGCTGCCCATAGTATGCTATGGGCTATTACACATGTCATTCAGGCGTTTGCGGATCGCTCAGAGGGCTGCACAAAAGCGCTGCCTGCAGCGCCCTGGGGGCACAGCGCTAGCGATCTCTCTCCATGTGAGTGGGGAGCACGAGCGTAGAACGCCCACCGCACGCCGACACCCGCGATTGCGGGCCGCTCGTCTGAAAGCGCTTCATAATCGGACTGGTCTGAACCCAGCCTTAGGGATTAAAACTGGAGGATGATATGTTGGCATTCATATCAGGCCCTGAATGTGACACGTAGGAGCGTTCACATGACTCCAGTTAAGGTTTGCACCAGGGCCTTGGGATTCTTAATCATCTGTGTAAAGATGAACGAACGTATTTATAAATATAATATTTGGATGAAACAAAAAACAGAGTGGAGTCATTTAAACATCTAAAAGCAACGGCTCGGGAGAGGAGAAATATTTGCCTGATGACAGGAGAATGACGTTGTGTATAGACGATATAAGGCAATGTAACTTGCCGATACTTCGGTCAGAAGCTCATCTGTTGGTGATACAAATTCCCAAAATGGAATCCGGACCCATGAAATACTATCACGAACACGACTTCCAGAGGCTTTATTGATGATTTTTTTTGCAACACTTCTGTCTTTTTCGATTAATTTTTAAAGTGTCCAATGGAGAAACTTCATCAAGTGTTTAACAAAGGTAATAATAAATATTTCAGTTCAGTTACTGTACATTACTATTAATGAGCTTCTGTATTGTGTAGGTTATAGACATAATTATTACATCTTAAAATGGGCAGCTTATGAAGACAGACGCAGGACCTGAATGGCCATTTTTTCTGGTAGTCGTAGGGACTGATCAGGAGAGTAAAGGGATGATTTACTGTAGGTAAAGATCCTTATAAAGTGGTGTTATACTTATGTTTCCATCCTAATCTTACCTACCATACAAATATAATAACTGGCCTTTTGTGGATGATGGCCACTTGCCAAAAAACTTATCCACAAGGAGGAAATGATGTCTGTATTAATATTAGAAGAAATACACTTTCTGGGCATTTGAGTTTAGGAAAAATAAAGAATTTTCATGGATTTGCCTGCCCTTAAATCCTGTTATTCCTGATCTATGTGGGCCATGTAAACACTTTCTTTTTTTGATTGTGTGAGTGTTCGTGTATGATTGTTGGTGTGTGCATCATTGTGTGTGTGTGTATACGATCGGGTGTTTGTGTACAGTCGTGTGTGTGTGTGTACAATCATGTGTATGTGTGCGATCCTCTGTGTGTTTGTGTGTGTGCGATCGGGTGTGCGATTGAGTGTGCCCACATGAGCTTTGGGGGTGCACGCATGCTCCTTGGGGGTGCGCCCATGCGCTTTCAAAGGTTGTGCATACCCTTTTGTTTATATGTACCATGCTGATAGACTCAAATCCAAAAAAGAATAAATGCTGTTCGAATACTTCAATGAAGTATTAGATTTGGGTTGTCCTATCTCAGTTGGCCAATTGCTCCAGACTTTTTCGTATCTCATATTTTGAAGCTTGTGAAAAATACCATTTATCACAGTTTTGCGTAATAATATTAATTCCCGTTTCATTTGCCAGCATATATCTTCGTCTGAGGAATCATCACTTCTTTTTAATTGTAGCATAATATAAATGTATTTTTTTCTTGCAGATCATATTCAAGGAGACCTGTGTATTGACATCAGTTCGGGCTCATACATTCACCACCTCCTCTCAGCCTGCGATTGCTTCAAGGAAATTATTGTTATGAAGGTCACAGACAGTTGCATCTTTGAGATAAATCGGTGGCTGCACGATCGCACCGGGGCCTTTTCTCGGAATCACACATCTTCATATGTTGCAGAGAAACAAGGAAACAGGTGAAATTTTGGATCAATTAAATCACTGGCACTGGTTTAATAAGGGTAAATACATGGTTGTGCTCTTTATGCGACGTCTGACTTAAGTGGTAACTGCAATGACCCAGCCAGTCACCAATCTCCGTTCAGCTAGTTTGAAGGATGCTGCTTTAGATTTATCAATGAATATGTATTAATCCTGCAGCAGATCTCAGTGTTGATTAGTTTTCCAAATTCAGAGAAAGAATACAAGTGACACATGCGCACACTGTATATGGTGTACAAATGGAAGCCACCAGGAGAAGCCTCTGGCCACATCCTCTGACGGCACTTGCAAGGGTCGGAGGTTGAATGCAATTTTGGCAGGGAGAAAAGTATTTTTTTAAGCCTGGAATGTCCCTTTAACTTTACTTTATATACTTTTATTCTAGTGATTTGTATGAACACAAGGAAATGCAGCTAAAGAACAAAATCAAGCACGTTATAAAATGCAACCTAGAAGAGAAAACATCACAGAATCTCCGACAGATCCTAAAGTGCCTGAAACCTGGAGGAACACTGATACTATTTGTAATCTAAAACGCAACGTATTATATTAATAATGGAGAAAAGTTTCACTTATTTAAATGTGACAAGGAGTTTATATGCTCCGCTCTCCTGGGAGAAAAGCTCATTATTGACCAATGCGAAGTTTTCCCAAGATGTGCCAAGAGCGACTTGATTGATTTTGATGGATTAATATTTATCTCTGCTCACAAGGAAAAGTAAAGCAACCAGTGAATCCAACTACAGACCTGTTAGCTTAACATCCATTGTGGGGAAATTGCTTGAGGGGCTTTTAAGGGACAACATACACGAATATGTAACTATCCATAAAATTATAAGTGACAATCAACACATGTTTCACTAGGGACAGAAGCTGCCAGACTAACCTGATTGGCTTCTATGAGGAGGTGGGTAGAAGCCTGGACAGAGGGGTGGCTGTGGATATAGTATTTTGGATTTTGCAAAAGCATTTGACATTGTCCCCCATAGACGCTTATTGGGGAAATTGAGATCTGTAACTGGATTGAAAACTGGCTGAAGGATCGTGTGCAGAGAGTTGTGGTTAATGATATCTACTCTGAATGGTTACCAGTTGTAAGTGGCGTACCCCAGGGTTCAGTGCTGGGCCCACTATTATTCAACTTGTTTATAAATGACCTAGAATTATTAAAGCACTGGAATTAAAAGCACTGTCTGTATTTTTGCAGATGACACAAAGATACGTAGCACAGTGCCGTCTATGGAAGATGTTCACAAGCTTCAGGCTGACTTGGACAAATTGAGGGTCTGGGCTCCACTTGGCAAATGAAGTTCAATGTAAAGTCTTGCACTTGGGGTCTAACAACCTGAAGGCCACATATGTTCTCGGAGGAGTAAAACTGGGAGAGTCACTTGTTGAGAAGGATCTGGGGGTACTGGTAGATCACAGGCTAAATAACAGCATGCAATGCCAAGTAGCTGCTTCCAAGGCCACCAAGATATTATCATGTATTAATATAGGCCTGGAATCATGGGATAGGTGAGTAATTTTGCCTCTTTACAAGGCACTGGTGCGCCCTTACCTGGAATATGCCGTCCAGTTCTGGGCACCTATTCATAGAAAGGACGCTCTGACTATGGAAAGGGAGCAGAGGAGCCACCAAACTAATTAGGGGAATGAAGGATCTTAGTTATGAGGAAAGATTACGGGAATTAAATCTGTTTAGTCTTGAGAGGAGACGGCTGAGGGGGGACATGATTAACTTGTATAAATATATAAATGGCCAATACAAAAAATATGGGGGAACACTTTTTCAGGTAACATCCTTTCTAAAGACAAGGGCGCGCTCCCTTCAATTGGAAAAAAAGAAATTTAAAGGCCGATTTATTAATAGCGCCAGGTAGCGACAGATGAGCTACAGTAGCGTGATTTTCACAGCGCCCGCTAGTATTCGCTGTGCTTGGCCGTTGTTCGGTTGTTGACAGCGACTCAGTCGGTGTGCGGTAATGTTGAATACGGGGTTAGGAGTCGCTGTTTGACAGGTTCCGCGCTGTATGGGAGCGCATGACAATGAATGGCCATAGCGAACGGCTCCCACCATATTCATTAACAAATCACGCTCAAAAAATTCTCGCGCTGTGAAATGCTTGTTTAAACCCCAGAGCGCTGGCGGCGATGGGTTAAAAGTAGTTTTTAACCCCCAAACAACCATATTTTTTGATTAAAAAATTAAACAAGTTTTTCTAAACATTTTGTAATATGAATACATTAATATCAGACCTGTAATATCAATTCTGCACAATTTATTTTTTTTTTTTTTTTTACCTTAAAAAAAAATATCTAACATTGCCGAAGTGGTCACAGAATTTTTGACATTTAATTAATTCATTCATTAATTAATTATGAATATTTAAAGATTGCTCCATTGAAATGCATTGGAGAGCGCCAGGTAACGAGAGGTCATACCTGGCGCTGTGATGGGATTAGCAGCGGCGTTGTTCGTTGCAGTCCGCTACATGATGAATCCCGCGCTAGCTGACGCTCTCGCCGGCGCTAGCCTCATTTAGCACGATAAATGCGTGATTGTGTCCGCCGCCTGGCGTTCTGGAGTCGGTAGCCGCCGATAGCTGGCGATACCTGGCGCTAGCGAGACACTACCTGGCGCTATCCCTTGATAAATAAGGCCCTAAGTCTCCGGAGGCGACAGCCGTTTTTTACCATAAGAACTATAAGTCTGTGGAATAGCCTCCCACAGAAGCTTGTTAAAGCATCAACCACTGACAGCTTCCAAAAAGGATTAGATGCTTATTTAGAAGAAAATAACATTAACAGTTACTATTAGCGGTTATCAGTAAAAAAAAATAAAATAAAATAAAAAATAACTCCTCCTCCCCCAACACCTTTGGTTGAACTTGATGGACTTATATCTTTTTTCAACCGTATTAACTATGTAACTATGTAACAAACAATTCTCTAAAAGGTCCGACCCTCCTTGTGACAGTTCAGGAGATTACAGATTACGCCCTGATGAATAAAAAAACGAAACTCGAACGTCTCGCCATGTCACATCACTTACAAGAAATGACATGTTTTCTGAGAAATAGAAGCTGAACTCAAATCAAGCGCTGCACGTACTATGTGCAGAAAACATTCCATCAAATTGCGAGGATTTATACAATACGGAAGCTGTTCTAGCAAAGCAAAAGCCATTTATCCCTTTTATCACAAAAAAGCAAAATCACTCTATTGTGCGGGATTTAAATTTGTTAACAATTCTTGTAATTAAAGAAGATCAAAGCCCGAAAACATTTAGCCCCCCCCCCCCCCCCGGTGCATCCTATATCGGGTTGCCCAGCATTGAGAAACCCCCGGGTCACCGGCAAGCTCGCCTTAACTGGCGGCTTCTGCCACACGCTGTTCAGCCGCATCCCTGCCATCCCTACATCTGCGTGCGCTCCCTTGCCCAGCCCATCTGAATGGCTGGGTGCGCCCCAAAGAAAGCCGAGAGTGCGGCCAGCCGTCTGCATCCCCAACATACCAATCGGCAATCTCAAAGCTGCTGCTGGCTGTGGCTTTCGGTTAAAAACTGGGCCACCGCCGAGCCAGCAACCTCGTCCGAGTAATTCTGGCAGGGATGGCTTAATGCTTTAATATTAGAATTACACGTGTCCATTAAGGCAGCTTAGGAAGCTTAATAATAACTGTAGGGGGCTTGTTGGATTTCTGATGCCACACAGTGGAAATCTAACCAGAAATTCTTTCTTCCAGGAGAGCCTGGCAAACCTGATGGATTGTTTGGGTCCCTTGCTGAAGGTGCTTGCAGACTGAAGTATTACAGAAATATTTCAAATAACCATCTACCCAGGTGATTACAATAAAAAAGAGTTATTGAGAATACAATTTACAAAGAAATAGGCCCTTATTCATCAAGCGATAGCGCCAGGTAGTGTCTGACGAGCGCCAGGTAGCGGCAGCTAAAGGCGACTACCGACTCAAGTACGCCCGGCGGCGGTCACAATGACGCATTTATCAAGCAAAATGAGGCTAGCGCCGGCGAGAGCGGCAGCTAGCGCGGCATTCATCATGAAGCCGCCTGGACCGAACAGCGCCGCTGCAAATTCCCTCACAGCGCCAGGTATGAGCTGTCGCTCCCTGGTGATGTCCAATGCATTTCAATGGAGCAATCTATAATTATTCCTAATTAATTGTTATTTTTTTTTTTTTTAATGTCAAAAAATCGGAGACCACTTCTGCAATGTTAGGATTTATTTTTAAGTAAAAAAAAAATTAAAAAAAAATATGTGCAGAATTGATCTAACAGGTCTGAGATTAATGTATTCATATTACAAAATGATTCTAAAAACTTATATAATGTTACATTCAAAAAATATGGTTGTTTAGGGGTTAACAACTAGTTAATACACATCGCCGCCAGCGCTCTGGGGTTTAAACAAGGAATGGACAGCGGCAGCACATTCGGAGCGTGATTTGTTGATGAATATGAAGCTAGCCGTTCGCTCTGGCCATTCGTTGTCAGGCGCTCACATACAACGCTGGACCTGTGAAACAGCGACCCCCCAGCCCGTATTCAACATTACCGCACACCGACTGAGTCGCTGTCATCAAGCTAACGCCGGCCAAGCACAGCGAATACTGGCTGGCGCTGAAAAAATCACGCTGCAGTCGCTCATCTGTCGCTACCTGGCGCTATTAATGAATCGGCCTCAATGATACGAATTATAGAGGCTGATTCATCAATAGCAACAGGTATCGGCATATGAGCGTCTGTATCAAGGCACTTGGAGCGACCGCTAGTAGCCGCTGTGATCGGTTATCAGGCTCTGTAACAGAGCATCTCAGTCGCTGTAGTAACCTGGCCGGCATTGATGAATGTGATGTATGTGAGTCGCTCTAACACCAGTACAGCGCTGCAGGGAGCGAACGGTAGCGACTGCTCAGTGTGACCGACTCACACCATAATTCATCAAAAAAACAGACTCACAGAACGCCGGCGCTCAAAATCGGGTCGCTGTAGCCCAGAGCGCCAGACGCTGTGTGATTAATTCTGTTTTCGAACACATATCCACCAGTAACAAAGCGAAAACACATGGAATGACATTTTTGTAACACATGTGACATTAATACTTTTATTTAAAATCAAAAAAGTTTTCAAAAATAACTTTTTCTAGGCCAGGAGAGGTCACACAATTATTTTAGAAGAAAAAAAAAAAAATTAAAAGAAAACCCTGTTTAAGCAGAAGAAAAGGAACGTCCATTGAAATGTATGAGGGTGCGACAGGTAATACCTGGCGCTCTGGAAGCTAGAGCGCTGGCGGTATACGCTGAGCCGCCTGTAATGATGAATCGGCCGCTACGTGGTGCTGTTAGAGTCGCATACCAGAATCGCTTTGATAAATTTGGTTTCCTGTACAGCACCCAGCGGTCACCTTTCGCTACCTGACGCTACCAGTCGCTACCTGGAGCTGTGCCTTGGCGAATAACCCCCATAGAAAGGGAAGCAGTACCTGATCATTTTGGCATCCAAAGCAGAAGTGAACCCCGCCAATCTCATTATCAGATCATTTTTATGGACATGTTCTGACAATTTGCCGGATAAAAATGTTGGCATGGTTACAATCAGGAAATTATAACCAATGGTTCAAGGATTCAAAGTGGCAGGGCAGCGGCCCCATAGCAAAATTTATAGTGGGCCCCCTCCCCAAGAAATAACATCCCCACAGCATTAAAGTGGTTCAAAACCCATGACACCCGGCCCTAGAGTTGAAAAGACTATAGGGACTGGTGAAAGGTCTCCTCAGAGGCATCCCAATGTGTGCCGATAATCTTATCTCTCCTATATCCCATAGTGCATGTACGGGCCTCCCCTGTACCACTCCATTTTGTGTATGCAGGGGACACTCTCACCCCAGGGCTTAGACCAAGTTGTGGTATAAGGGGACACTCTCACCCCAGGGCTTAGACCAAGTTGTGGTATAAGGGGACACTCTCACCCCAGGGCTTAGACCAAGTTGTGGTATAAGGGAACACTCTCCCCCCAGGGCTTAGACCAAGTTGTGGTATAAGCGGACACTCTCACCCCAGGGCTTAGACCAAGTTGTGGTATAAGGGGGCACTTTCACCCCAGGGCTTAGACCAAGTTGTGGTATAAGGGGACACTCTCCCCCCAGTGCTTAGACCAAGTTGTGGTATAAGGGGACACTCTCCCCCCAGTGCTTAGACCAAGTTGTGGTATAAGGGGACACTCTCCCCCCAGTGCTTAGACCAAGTTGTGGTATAAGGGGACACTCTGCCCCCAGGGCTTAGACCAAGTTGTGGTATAAGGGGAAACTCTCCCCCCAGGGCTTAGACCAAGTTGTGGTATAAGGGGACACTCTCCCCCCAGTGCTTAGACCAAGTTGTGGTATAAGGGGACACTGTCACCCCAGGGCTTAGACCAAGTTGTGGTATAAGCGGACACTCTCACCCCAGGGCTTAGACCAAGTTGTGGTATAAGGGGACACTCTAACCCCAGGGCTTAGACCAAGTTGTGGTATAAGGGGACACTCTAACCCCAGGGCTTAGACCAAGTTGTGGTATAAGGGACACTCTCACCCCAGGGCTTAGACCAAGTTGTGGTATAAGGGGACACTCTCCCCCCAGTGCTTAGACCAAGTTGTGGTATAAGGGACACTCTCACCCCAGGGCTTAGACCAAGTTGTGGTATAAGGGGAAACTCTCACCCCAGTGCTTAGACCAAGTTGTGGTATAAGGGGACACTCTCCCCCCCCAGTGCTTAGACCAAGTTGTGGTATAAGGGGACACTCTAACCCCAGGGCTTAGACCAAGTTGTGGTATAAGGGACACTCTCACCCCAGTGCTTAGACCAAGTTGTGGTATAAGGGACACTCTCACCCCAGGGCTTAGACCAAGTTGTGGTATAAGGGGAAACTCTCACCCCAGTGCTTAGACCAAGTTGTGGTATAAGGGACACTCTCACCCCAGGGCTTAGACCAAGTTGTGGTATAAGGGGAAACTCTCACCCCAGTGCTTAGACCAAGTTGTGGTATAAGGGGACACTCTCACCCCAGTGCTTAGACCAAGTTGTGGTATAAGGGGAAACTCTCACCCCAGTGCTTAGACCAAGTTGTGGTATAAGGGGAAACTCTCACCCCAGTGCTTAGACCAAGTTGTGGTATAAGGGACACTCTCACCCCAGGGCTTAGACCAAGTTGTGATATAAGGGGACACTCTCACCCCAGTGCTTAGACCAAGTTGTGGTATAAGGGACACTCTCACCCCAGGGCTTAGACCAAGTTGTGGTATAAGGGGAAACTCTCACCCCAGTGCTTAGACCAAGTTGTGGTATAAGGGGACACTCTCACCCCAGTGCTTAGACCAAGTTGTGGTATAAGGGGACACTCTCACCCCAGTGTTTAGACCAAGTTGTGGTATAAGGGGACACTCTCACCCCAGTGTTTAGACCAAGTTGTGGTATAAGGGGACACTCTCACCCCAGGGCTTAGACCAAGTTGTGGTATAAGGGGGCACTCTCACCCCAGGGCTTAGACCAAGTTGTGGTATAAGGGGACACTCTCACCCCAGGGCTTAGACCAAGTTGTGGTATAAGGGGACACTCTCCCCCCAGTGCTTAGACCAAGTTGTGGTATAAGGGGACACTCTCCCCCCAGTGCTTAGACCAAGTTGTGGTATAAGGGGACACTCTCCCCCCAGTGCTTAGACCAAGTTGTGGTATAAGGGGGCACTCTCACCCCAGTGCTTAGACCAAGTTGTGGTATAAGGGGACACTCTCCCCCCAGTGCTTAGACCAAGTTGTGGTATAAGGGGACACTCTCCCCCCAGTGCTTAGACCAAGTTGTGGTATAAGGGGACACTCTCACCCCAGGGCTTAGACCAAGTTGTGGTTTAAGCGGACACTCTCACCCCAGGGCTTAGACCAAGTTGTGGTTTAAGCGGACACTCTCACCCCAGGGCTTAGACCAAGTTGTGGTATAAGGGGACACTCTCACCCCAGGGCTTAGACCAAGTTGTGGTTTAAGCGGACACTCTCACCCCAGGGCTTAGACCAAGTTGTGGTATAAGGGGACACTCTCACCCCCGTGCTTAGACTAAGATGTGGTATAAGGGAACACTCTCACCCCAGTGCTTAGACCAAGTTGTGGTATAAGCGGACACTCTCACCCCAGTGCTTAGACCAAGTTGTGGTGTAAGGGGACACTCTCACCCCAGGGCTTAGACCAAGTTGTGGTATAAGCGGACACTCTCACCCCAGGGCTTAGACCAAGTTGTGGTATAAGGGGACACTCTCACCCCAGGGCTTAGACCAAGTTGTGGTATAAGGGGACACTCTCCCCCCAGGGCTTAGACCAAGTTGTGGTATAAGGGGACACTCTCCCCCCAGTGCTTAGACCAAGTTGTGGTATAAGGGGACACACTCACCCCAGTGCTTAGACCAAGTTGTGGTATAAGGGGACACTCTCACCCCAGTGCTTAGACCAAGTTGTGGTATAAGGGAACACTCTCACCCCAGTGCTTAGACCAAGTTGTGGTATAAGCGGACACTCTCACCCCAGTGCTTAGACCAAGTTGTGGTATAAGGGACACTCTCACCCCAGTGCTTAGACCAAGTTGTGGTATAAGGGAACACTCTCACCCCAGTGCTTAGACCAAGTTGTGGTATAAGGGAACACTCTCCCCCCAGTGCTTAGACCAAGTTGTGGTATAAGGGGACACTCTCACCCCCGTGCTTAGACTAAGATGTGGTATAAGGGAACACTCTCACCCCAGTGCTTAGACCAAGTTGTGGTATAAGGGGACACTCTCACCCCAGTGCTTAGACCAAGTTGTGGTATAAGGGAACACTCTCCCCCCAGTGCTTAGACCAAGTTGTGGTATAAGGGGACACTCTCACCCCCGTGCTTAGACTAAGATGTGGTATAAGGGAACACTCTCACCCCAGTGCTTAGACCAAGTTGTGGTATAAGGGGACACTCTCACCCCAGGGCTTAGACCAAGTTGTGGTATAAGGGGACACTCTCCCCCCAGTGCTTAGACCAAGTTGTGGTATAAGGGGACACTCTCACCCCAGGGCTTAGACCAAGTTGTGGTATAAGGGGACACTCTCCCCCCAGTGCTTAGACCAAGTTGTGGTATAAGGGGACACTCTCACCCCAGTGCTTAGACCAAGTTGTGGTATAAGGGGACACTCTCCCCCCAGTGCTTAGACCAAGTTGTGGTATAAGGGGACACTCTCACCCCAGTGCTTAGACCAAGTTGTGGTATAAGGGAACACTCTCACCCCAGTGCTTAGACCAAGTTGTGATATAAGGGGACACTCTCACCCCAGTGCTCAGACCAAGTTGTGATATAAGGGAACACTCTCACCCCAGTGCTTAGACCAAGTTGTGGTATAAGGGGACACTCTCCCCCCAGTGCTTAGACCAAGTTGTGGTATAAGGGGACACTCTCACCCCAGTGCTTAGACCAAGTTGTGGTATAAGGGGACACTCTCCCCCCAGTGCTTAGACCAAGTTGTGGTATAAGGGGACACTCTCACCCCAGTGCTTAGACCAAGTTGTGGTATAAGGGGACACTCTCACCCCAGGGCTTAGACCAAGTTGTGGTATAAGGGGACACTCTCCCCCCAGGGCTTAGACCAAGTTGTGGTATAAGGGGACACTCTCACCCCAGTGCTTAGACCAAGTTGTGGTATAAGGGGACACTCTCCCCCCAGTGCTTAGACCAAGTTGTGGTATAAGGGGACACACTCACCCCAGTGCTTAGACCAAGTTGTGGTATAAGGGGACACTCTCCCCCCAGTGCTTAGACCAAGTTGTGGTATAAGGGGACACTCTCCCCCCAGGGCTTAGACCAAGTTGTGGTATAAGGGGACACTCTCACCCCAGTGCTTAGACCAAGTTGTGGTATAAGGGGACACTCTCCCCCCAGGGCTTAGACCAAGTTGTGATATAAGGGGACACACTCACCCCAGGGCTTAGACCAAGTTGTGGTATAAGGGGACACTCTCCCCCCAGGGCTTAGACCAAGTTGTGATATAAGGGAACACTCTCACCCCAGTGCTTAGACCAAGTTGTGGTATAAGGGGACACTCTCACCCCAGGGCTTAGACCAAGTTGTGGTATAAGGGACACTCTCACCCCAGTGCTTAGACCAAGTTGTGGTGCACCCAGCCTTTAGATCGATCTGATTTATTAGTACATTGCTCACCAATTAATTTTTGATTACTAAAATATTTAACACTCATAGAAAGCATTCACTCTTAGAAGTGTTTTGCAAGAGAATCGCATGGGTTTTATTTTTATGCCAGTGAACCAAAATTAGACTCTTTAAAGGCAAAGTGAAAAACCAACCTCTTTAAAATCAATAGATATAATTAGGAAACGAAGCCTGTTTATGTGCATAGAAGCCTGTTTATGTGCATAGAAGCCTGTTTATGTGCATAGAAGCCTGTTTATGTGCATAGTGTTACTTGACCATGTTGGTTATTTTCATGTATCGATGTTTGATGCCCACGTGTGGCAGATTGCAATATGTGATCAGCTTGGATTCACTGGCTGCTTTACTTTTCCTTGTGAGCACAGATAAATATTACTCCATCGAAATCATACAAGTCGCTCTTGGCACATCTTGGGAAAACTTCGCATTGGTCAATAATGAGCTTTTCTCCCAGGAGAGCAGAGCATATAAACTCCTTGTCACATTTAAATAAGTGAAACTTTTCTCCATTATTAATATAATACGTTGCGTTTGAGAATACAAATAGTATCAGTGTTCCTCCAGCTTTCAGGCACGTCAGGATCTGTCGGAGATTCCTCACAAAATCATTTTGGTTTTTGCTGATTTGTCCCAGCGCGGTGCTAATGACACAGTCGCCTTGTGGCGTCTCCACCGGCTCTGTGATGTTTTCTTCTTCTAGGTTGCATCTTATAACCTTCGTGATTTTGTTCTTAAGCTGCATTTCCTTGTGTTCATACAAATCACTAGAGTAAAAGTATATAAAGTATAGTTAAAGGGACATTCCAGGCTTAAAAAAAATACTTTTCTCCCTGCCAAAATTGTACTCACAAAGGAGTGGGGTAATCCAGAACACCCCCACTAATATCTTTATATATATAACCGCACAACCACCAAGAGTATAATACAATAGTAACCCTTTATTTCATCTATGGGTATAATTACAATCTTGTAGGATACGCATATAATTAAAAACTATATTAAAAACAAAAGGACCCCGGGTAAGTTTACCATGCTCTCAAAAAGGGTGTATAAATGGAATATGTATAACAAGGAGTCCCTATAAACCAGTGAGCCCACAATAAGAAATATATACAATAAAGTGCAAATGCAAAATTGATTGATTTATCCCGTGCTATATACAATGCTATACAACGTTATTTGCTCAAAACTGTGCAGTCTACATATCAGTGCAAATAGAAACAATAAAGTGTCCTGTGCTAAATAAGGAGTGAGAGGACTCTACCTCCTAAGTATTATCTACATAGCAACCATAACTGGCAGGTGCGTGCGGGAGATGTGTGTGGGGGGTGCGGCCATGACGCTGCCCTTACGCTCCCCAATCAGGGGGGTGGGCGGGGCGCGTCGTGACGAGCGCCCTCGCCGCATCATCCATGGACGCGCAGGCTGCAGTTAAAAGGCAGACATGGCGGTTGGACACACGAGACGACCTGAGGAAGTGATCCAGTCCGGATCACGCAACGCGTCGTTGTCTAGTGCTTACGGACCCCTGGGGAGCAGCTCTGATTATTTGGTGAAGTACTCCATCTTAATTAGTCCCATTGATTCTCACTTATGGTTGCTATGTAGATAATACTAAGGAGGTAGAGTCCTCTCACTCCTTATTTAGCACAGGACACTTTATTGTTTCTATTTGCACTGTTATGTAGACTGCACAGTTTTGAGCAAATAACGTTGTATAGCATTGTATATAGCACGGGATAAATCAATCAATTTTGCATTTGCACTTTATTGTATATATTTCTTATTGTGGGCTCACTGGTTTATAGGGACTCCTTGTTATACATATTCCATTTATACACCCTTTTTGAGAGCATGGTAAACTTACCCGGGGTCCTTTTGTTTTTAATATAGTTTTTAATTATATGCATATCCTACAAGATTGTAATTATACCCATAGATGAAATAAAGGGTTACTATTGTATTATACTCTTGGTGGTTGTGCGGTTATATATATACAGATATTAGTGGGGGTGTTCTGGATTACCCCACTCCTTTGTGAGCATTGTTGTCCCATTTGGGGTCTGTATTTAACCAGCACACCCTGATTTCAATAGCGGTGCGGAGTTACACAGAATTTTTGGTATTGGGAAATATCCTGCCAAAATTGTATTCAACCTCCGACCCTTGCTTGTATACGGTCCTACTCGCTTGTATAAATAAAGTGCCCGTCAGAGGATGTGGCCAGAGGCTTCTCCTGGTGGCTTCCATTTGTACACCATATACAGTGTGCGCATGTGTCACTTTGTATTCTTTCACTGAATTTGGAAAACTAACCAACACTGAGATCTGCTGCAGGATTAATACATATTCATTGATAAATCTAAAGCAGAATTCTTCAAACTAGCTGAATGGAGATTGGTGACTGGCTGGGTCATTGCAGTTACCACTTAAGTCAGACGTCGCATAAAGAGCACAACCATGTATTTACCCTTATGGGGAGGCCGATTCATTAATAGCGCCAGGTAGCGACAGATGAGCGACTGTAGCGTGATTTTTTCAGCGCCAGCCAGTATTCGCTGTGCTTGGCCGGCGTTAGCTTGATGACAGCGACTCAGTCGGTGTGCGGTAATGTTGAATACGGGCTGGGGGGTCGCTGTTTCACAGGTCCAGCGTTGTATGTGAGCGCCTGACAACGAATGGCCAGAGCGAACGGCTAGCTTCATATTCATCAACAAATCACGCTCCGAATGTGCTGTCGCTGTCCATTCCTTGTTTAAACCCCAGAGCGCTGGCGGCGATGTGTCTTAACTAGTTTTTAACCCCTAAACAACCATATTTTTTGAATTTAACATTATACATGTTTTTAGAATCATTTTGTAATATGAATACATTAATCTCAGACCTGTTAGATCAATTCTGCACAAATTTTTTTTTATTTTTTTTTTTACTTAAAAATAAATCCTAACATTGCAGAAGTGGTCTCCGATTTTTTGACATTAAAAAAAAAAAAAAAAAAATTAATACCAATTAATTATGAATAATTATAGATTGCTCCATTGAAATGCATTGGACATCGCCAGGGAGCGACAGCTCATACCTGGCGCTGTGAGGGAATTTGCAGCGGCGCTGTTCGGTCCAGGCGGCTTCATGATGAATGCCGCGCTAGCCGTCGCTCTCGCCGGCGCTAGCCTCATTTTGCCTGATAAATGCGTCATTGTGACCGCCGCCGGGCGTACTTGAGTCGGTAGTCGCCGTTAGCTGCCGCTACCTGGCGCTCGTCAGACACTACCTGGCGCTATCGTTTGATGAATAAGGGCATAAACCTAAGCCAGTGATTTAATTGATCCAAAATTTCACCTGTTTCCTTGTTTCTCTGCAACATACGAAGACGTGTGATTCCAAGAAAAGGCCCCGGTGCGATCGTGCAACCACCGATTTATCTCAAAGATGCAACTGTCTGTGACCTTCATAACAATAATTTCCTTGAAGCAATCGCAGGCTGAGAGGAGGTGGTGAATGTATGAGCCCGAACTGATGTCAATACACAGGTCTCCTTGAATATGATCTGCAAGAAAAAAATACATTTATATTATGCTACAATTAAAAAGGAGTGCCGATTCCTCAGCCAAAGATATATGCTGGCAAATGAAACGGGAATTAATATTATTACGCAAAACTGTGATAAATGATATTTTTCACAAGCTTCAAAATACGAGATACCCAAAAGTCTGGAGCAATTGGCCAACTGAGATAGGACAACCCAAATCTAATACTTTGTTGAAGTATTCGAACAGCATTTATTCTTTTCCGGATTTGAGTCTATCAGCATGGTACATATAAACAAAAGGGTATGCACAACCTCTGAAAGCGCATGCGCGCACCCCCAAGGAGCATGCGTGCACCCCCAAAGTGCATGCGCACACTCCCAAAGCTCATGTGGGCACACTCAATCGCACACGCACACAATTGATCACAAATATACGTACCCACACACCCGATCGCACACACGCAATCAGACAAACACACAAGCACACACCCGATAGCACACACAAACACACAGAGGATCGCACACATACACAAAATTGTACACACACCCAACTGTACACACACACACACCTGATCGCACACACACACACACGACTGTACACACACACACCCGAACCTATACACACACGCGATGATGCACACACCAACGATTGTACACACACAATCGCACACACACGGAGAGGCAGCTGCCTCTCCATAGTGTGTCAGCTGCCTGCGGCTGGGGCGGAAGAAGAAAAAAAGTGTTTACATGGCCCACATAGACCACGAATAACAGGATTTAAGGGCAGGCAAATCCATGAAAATTCTTTATTTTTCCTAAACTCAAATGCCCAGAAAGTGTATTTCTTCTAATATAAATACAGACATCATTTCCTCTTCGTGGACAAGTTTTTTTGGCAAGTGGCCATCATCCGCAAAAGGCCGGTTATGATATTGGTATGGTAGGTAAGATTAGGATCGAAACATATGTATAACACTTTATAAGGATCTTTACCTACAGTAAATCATTCCTTTACTGTTCAGATCAGCCCCTACGACTATGTATAAGATGTAATAATGATGTCTATAACCTACACAATACAGAAGCTCATTATTAATAATGTACAGGAACTGAACTGAAATATTTATTATTACCTTTGTTAAACACTTGATGAAGTTTCTCCATTGGATACTTTAAAAATTCATTGTAAAAGACCGAAGCCTTGCAAAAATAATCTTCAATAAAGCCTCTGGAATGGAAGTCGTGTTCGTGATAGTATTTCATGGGTCCGGATTCCATTTTGGGAATTTCACCAGCAGCAGAGATGAGCTTCTGACCGAAGTATTGGCAAGTTATATTGTCTATACACAACGTCATTCTCCTGTCATCAGGCAAATATTTATCCTCTCCCGAGGCGTTGCTTTCAGATGTTTAAATGACTCCACTCTGTTTGTTTCATCAAAATATTATATTTTTAAATATGCATGTTCATTAGGGATGAGCGAACCGGTTCGGACGAACCGGAATTCGCTCCGAATTTCAGGGAAAATTCGATTCGGCACGAACCCGAATTTTTTTTGGTTCGTGCCGATCGAATTTTCCCTGAAATAATAAAAAAAAAAAAAAATGCCGGCATGGTGGGAGCGGGCAGGCCGGCTACGCTGTCATCAGAGGGCGCCGCTCTCAGGCGCCCTCTGATGACGCCTCCTCTGATGATAGCTGAGAGCGCAGCCGGCCTGCCCGCTCCCACCATGCCGGCATTTTTTTAAAAAGCAAACACTTACCTGCATGGTCGGAGCGTGGAGGCCGGCGCCGCTCTCAGTCGCCCTCTGATGACGCGTCTTCTGATGACAGCTGAGAGCGGCGCCGGCCTCCACGCTCCGACCATGCAGGTAAGTGTTTGCTTTTTAAACAAATGCTGGCATGGTGGGAGTGGGCAGGCCGGCTGCGCTGTCAGCGGGCCGGCTTCCGCCGCCCACTGACAGCGTAGCCGGCCTGCCCGCTCCCACCATGCCGGCATTTTTTTTTTCAGATGAGCGATTCGTGAAAGTTCGATTCGGGCGAACCCAAATTTCTTGGGGAAATTCGGCGAATCGCCCGAATCGAACTTTCAAGAAGTTCGCTCATCTCTAATGTTCATCTTTACACAGATGATTAAGAATCCCAAGGCCCTGGTGCACACCTTCAGGCTGATTCATTACTAATGCCAGATAGCGACAGATGAGCGTCTGTAGCGCGGATTTCAGAGCACCCGCTAGTAGTCGCTGTGCTCGGCCATGGTTCTTTGTTTCAGAGCGCCTCAGTTGCTGTCCAGCATTGATGAATATGACGTGTGAGTCTCAGTGCTGTATGGGAGCGAACGGTAGGGCCAGCTCAGTGCGACTGACTCACACCACATTCATCAAAAGACAGCCTCAAACATCGCCGGTGCTCAAAATCATGTAGTTGTAGCCCAGAGCGCCAGACGCTGTGTGATTAAAGTCTGTATACTAAATACGCTTGTTGATCCTTCCTCAGCTCAATCAAAGTGTTGCATTTTGAATTGATTTTTGGTCTGCCTTTAACAAAAAAAAACACCAGGCCGCAGGGCATCCCAAACCTGCATTAGGCAGCCTATCTGTTACACTAAATACGCTTGTTGATCCTTCCTCAGCTCAATCAAAGTATTGCATTTTGAATTGGTTTTTGGTCTGCCTTTAACAAAAAAAACACCAGGCTGCAGGGCATCCCAAACCTGCATTAGGCAGCCTATCTGTTATACTAAATACGCTTGTTGATCCTTCCTCAGCTGAATCAAAGTATTGCATTTTGAATTGGTTTTTGGTCTGCCTTTAAAAAAAAAAAACACCAGGCCACAGGGCATCCCAAACCTGCATTAGGCAGCCTATCTGTTATACTAAATACGCTTGTTGATCCTTCCTCAGCTGAATCAAAGTTTTGCATTTTGAATTGTTTTTTTGTCTGCCTTTAACAAAAAAAACACCAGGCCGCAGGGCATCCCAAACCTGCATTAGGCAGCCTACCTGTTATACTAAATACGCTTGTTAATCCTTCCTCAGCTGAATCAAAGTATTGCATTTTGAATTGTTTTTTGGCCTGCCTTTAACAAAAAAAACACCAGGCCGCAGGGCATCCCAAACCTGCATTAGGCAGCCTATCTGTTATACTAAATACGCTTGTTGATCCTTCCTCAGCTGAATAAAGTATTGCATTTTGCCATTGGTTTTTGGTATGCCTTTAACAAAAATAACACCAGGCCGCAGGGCATCCCAAACCAGCATTAGGCAGCCTATCTGTTATACTAAATACGCTTGTTGATCCTTCCTCAGCTGAATTTAAGGTTTGCATTTTGAATTGGTTTTGGTCTGCCTTTAACAAAAAAACACCAGGCCGCAGGGCATCCCAACCTGCATTAGGAAGCCTATCTGTTATACTAAATACGCTTGTTGATCCTTTCTCAGCTGAATCAAAGTATTGCATTTTGAATTGGTTTTTGGTCTGCCTTTAACAAAAAAACACCAGGCCACAGGGCATCCCAAACCTGCAATAGGCAGCCTATCTGTTATACTAAATACGCTTGTTGATCCTTCCTCAGCTCAATCAAAGTATTGCATTTTGAATTGGTTTTTGGTCTGCCTTTAACAAAAAAAACACCAGGCCGCAGGGCATCCCAAACCAGCATTAGGCAGCCTATCTGTTATACTAAATACGCTTGTTGATCCTTCCTCAGCTCAATCAAAGTATTGCATTTTGAATTGGTTTTTGGTCTGCCTTTAACAAAAAAAACACCAGGCCGCAGGGCATTCCAAACCTGCATTAGGCAGCCTATCTGTTATACTAAATACGCTTGTTGATCCTTCCTCAGCTGAATCAAAGTATTGCATTTTGAATTGATTTTTGGTCTGCCTTTAACAAAAAAAACACCAGGCCGCAGGGCATCCCAAACCTGCATTAGGCAGCCTATCTGTTATACTAAATACGCTTGTTGATCCTTCCTCAGCTGAATCAAAGGTTTGCATTTTGAATTGGTTTTGGTCTGCCTTTAACAAAAAAAACACCAGGCCGCAGGGCATCCCAAACCTGAATTAGGTAGCCTATCTGTTATACTAAATAGGCTTGTTGATCCTTCCTCAGCTTATTCAAAATATTGCATTTTGAATTGGTTTTTGGTCTGCTGCCAAAACACTAGGCCGCAGGGTATCTCATATTGCCAATTTTCATAGTATCTGGTGCAGAGAAGAAGCCCCTCACTTTTTTTAGCTTCTTCTTTTTAAAGTAAACACATTTTTTATCGTACCTATTGCACATTTCAAATACATAAAAATGTCAGGCAGACAAGTGCAAGGATGTTCAAAGAGGAGTGGCAGAGGCCATGATTCAGCAAGCAAAGGTCGCAGCAGACTAGGAGCGAGTGGCAGCAGGAGTCATGGTGAGAGACCTGAACTGCCAGTATCTGCTAGCGGGCGCGTCTCCACGCATCTGCCGTGGTAGATTGGTTAACGCGCTCATCAACATCATCACAAGTTACATCTGACACCCCCAGTCTAGGGTCAGTAGGTTCCTCTGACACAACCCTGAGTTGGCATGCACCGAGAGCAGTCCCTGTCCTCCCATTGCCTCTGTCCTAAGCCGTACCCTCCCCCAGCGACGTATCCTATGCTTTGGGTTCAGCTCCACTCTTTAGTGAGGAGGACGATCAGATAGAGGACAATCAGCAGCTACTGCCCAGCCAAGAAATGGAGGTGGCTTCTTTAGTTAGGCAGACAAATAGTGATGTGGACAGTGTCGTGGGTGTTGCGAGTGTTCCAGCTCCTGCGACAGACACTGTTGAGGAAACCGAGAACATCAGTGACGTGCAGCCACAACTCGGTGGTGATGATGATGAAGCCGATCGCACTTGGAAACCGGGTGATGAAGCAGCTTCACCGTTATCATCAGGAGAAGAGGGACGCAGGTTGCCCCGGAGTCAGCAGCTGAGGCAGCAAGGTGTTAGCAGCATGGTTGGCAGTCAGCATGGGGGCACAATTGTAAAGCCTGGAGCCAAACGGGGCCAGGGCCGGGGTAGAGCACCTGCTGTGCGGCAGGCTACCTTATCGGGAGGTAGTGGAGCAGGGGTTCCTGGAGTTGACGACAGTAGCAGTGAATCAGTGCAGCCTGTTGGTGGGAAAAGTAGCTACTCGGCAGTGTGGCAGTTTTTCCTGAAGCATCCGCAGGAGGGTAACATGGCCACATGCAAGATATGTAGGCAGAAGTTGAAGTGTGGCCAGGGCCCAAATGTTGGCACCACGGCCCTGCGTCAACATATGATGCGTCACCATAAAGTGGCCTGGGAGAACCAAGGCTCCGGAGAGGTGGTCCAGCCTGCTTCCTCACCAAGTGGCACCCCGCTCCCAATTTCTGCCAGCCAAGGCTCCAGCACCTCAGCCGAAGGCAGCTGTGCGTCATACCCATCCTCTGTCGCTCCTGCTCCTCCTCCTCCAAGTCATGCATCCCGCCAGCAATCCATCAGTGAAGCCAGGTCCAAGAGACAGCATTATGCGCCCACTCATCCTACGACCCAGAAGCTGAATGTGCTCCTGTCCAAGTTGCTGGTGCTGCAGTCGCTCCCTTTTCAGGTGGTGGAATCTGCACCTTTCAGAGAACTGATGGCTTGTGCCGAGCCGAGGTGGAGAGTCCCAAGCCATCATTTCTTTGCCAAGAAGGCAGTACCAGCGCTGCACACTTTTGTTGAACAGAAGGTGGGCCAGTCCTTGAGCCTGTCCGTGTGTAGCAAAGTGCATGGCAGCGCCGACATCTGGAGCTGTAACTACGGTCAGGGACAGTACATGTCGTTTACGGCCCACTGGGTGAATGTGGTCCCTTTGCAGCAGCAGCAGCAACTTGGACAGGTCACGCCGCTTCGGCCTCCGCGCTCCCTGCCCATTGGGCCTGTGACACCGTGCGACTTGGCCTCCTCATCCTCCGCCATCTCCTCACCCTCCACTGTAGGCTCTAGTCTCAGTGCTCCTTCAGTCTACCATGTGTGCAGGGCACGGAGGTGTCACGCGCTTCACATGGTTTGTCTTGGTGAACGGAGTCACACAGGGGAGGAACTGCTTAAATTTATTCATCAGGAAATCCAAACATGGCTTACTCCAAGAAAACTTAAAATGGGAATCATGGTTACCGACAATGGGAAGAACATTTTGTCTGCGCTGCTCCAAGGAAGCCTGACCCATGCCCCCTGCATGGCTCACGTCTTCAGTCTGGTTGTCAAGCGGTTTCTGAAGTGTTCCCCCCATCTGCAAGACATCCTAACAACTTCAAGGAAACTTTGCATGCACTTCAGCCACTCATACACCGCCAAACATACCCTTCTTGAGCTACAGCGTCAGAACGGTATCCCCCAACATAGTCTGATTTGCGATGTTTCCACCCGTTGGAATTCCACCCTTCACATGTTGGACCGATTATATGAATAGAGAAAAGCCATCACGGATTTCCTGGTGATCCAAGCGGCTAGGGGGACTCCCCTGTGTAACTTCAATGTCAACCAGTGGCAGCTCATATGTGACACCTGCCGTTTGCTCAGGCCCTTTGAGGAAGCCACTTTATTTGTCAGTCGGCAGGATTACGGGATGAACGACGTGATTCCACTGCTTCATGTACTACAGCACATGTTGGAAACCATGGCTGGTCAGGGCACTGGAGACATGGCGTCTACATCTTACGGCCACATGAACCCCGTTGGAGCTGAACTGGAGGAGGAGGAGGACGAGGAGGAGGAGAGGCCCAGTGAAGCACAGTTTAGGCTTGGCGCAATGGCTGGTTTATCTAGTCAGCGGACAGGAGAGGAGGAGCAGCCAGAGGAGCTAGAGGGTTGTGAGGAAGGCGAGACAGAGGACCCGGACACACCGTGGCAGTATGCAGTGGAGATGGAGACAGGTAGTCCCTCCGAGTCACATGCGCAAATGGCAGGAAGCATGCTCACGTGCTTGCGTAGTGACCCCAGAATTGTTTCCATTTATCGCCGGGATGACTTCTGGCTGTCCACCTTATTGGACCCTCGCTTCAGGCACAAAATAGGGGCATTTTTTAAACCCGCCGAGAGGGAGAACAAACTGAACTACTACAAAGACATTCTACGTAGTCAGTTGGCCGATGCCTATCTGCGCCATTGGTCCATACTCTCGCAGGTCTGACTCGGGGGGACCTCTGCGCTCACCTTCCACTGCCATGCCTGCTGGGGGGGTTGGCAGGAGCAGCAGCAGCAGCTCCATCAGCAGCAGCCTCAGTCTTCAGTCGCTAATGAGTAGCTTTCTACACCTGCATAGTGAAGCTGATCATGAGCAGCAGGAAGACCTGGAGCAGGACCTGAACCAGCAGGTCATGTCATACCTTAACATGACCATGCCAACACACCTTGAGGATCCGCTGGACTTCTGGGCAGCCAAACTTGGCTTGTGGCCGCAACTAGCAGAGTTTGCCCTGGAAAAGCTGTCCTGCCCAGCCAGTAGAGTGCCATCTGAGCGGGTGTTTAGTGCGGCGGGGGCCATAGTTACGGCAAGGAGAACTTCTCTGTCAACTAAAAATGTGGAGAGACTCACCTTTGTGAAGATGAATCAGGGATGGATCAGCCAGGATTTCCACCCACCAATGGCTGATGCATGCGACTAGATTCAGCATGGTGCCATGTTTTACACTTTCCAAATGGTGCAAAACATATTTATGTCTTTAGGCCAAATTTTGGGCTCCTGCTGATGCCAACTTCAGGGTTTGCCTTTCAGCCAATTTTTGGCCTCTTGCTGTTGCTGCTGCCAACTCCAGGGTGTGCCTTCCAGCTAATGTTTGTGCTCCTGCTGCTGCCAACTTCAGGGTGCCTTCCAGCCAATTTCTAGGTTCCTGCTGCTGCTGCTGCCAACTCCAGGGTGTGTCAGTCAATTTTTGGGCTCCTGCTGCGGCTGCTGCCATCTCCAGTGTCTCTTTCAAGCTATGTTTGGGCTCCTGCTGCTGCTGCTGCTTGCAACTCCAGGGTGGGATTCATCCAATTTTTGGGCTACTGCAGCCAACTCCAGTGTCTCTTTCAAGCAATGTTTGTGCTCCTGCTGCTGCTTGCAACTCCAGGGCGTGATTCATCCAATTTTTGGGCTCCTGCAGCCAACTCCAGTGTCTCTTTCACGCAATGTTTGGGCTCCTGCTGCTGCTGCTTGCAACTCCAGGGTGTGATTCATCCAATTTCTGGGCTCCTGCAGCCAACTCCAGTGTCTATTTAAAGTACTGTTTGTGCTCCTGCTGCTGCTTGCAACTCCAGGGTGTGATTCATCCAATTTTTGGGCTCCTGCAGCCAACTCCAGTGTCTCTTTCACGCAATGTTTGGGCTCCTGCTGCTGCTGGTTGCAACTCCAGGGTGTGATTCATCCAATTTTTGGGCTCCTGCAGCCAACTCAAATGTCTCTTTCGCGCAATGTTTGGGCTCCTGCTGCTGCTTGCAACTCCAGGGTGTGATTCATCCAATTTTTGGCGTCCTGCAGCCAACTCCAGTGTCTCTTTAAAGCTATGTTTGGGCACCTGCTGCTGCTTGCAACTCCAGGGTGTGATTTATCCAATTTTTGGCCTCCTGCAGCCATCTCCAGTGTCTCTTTCAAGCTATGTTTGGGCTCCTGCTGCTGCTGCTTGAAACTCCAGGGTGTGATTTATCCAATTTTTGGCCTCCTGCAGCCAACTCCAGTGTCTCTTTAAAGTAATGTTTGGGCTCCTGCTGCTGCTTGCAACTCCAGGGTGTGATTCATCCAGTTTTTGGCCTCCTGCAGCCAACTCCAGTGTCTCTTTCAAGCTATGTTTCGGTTCCTGCTGCTGCTGCTTGCAACTCCAGAGTGTGATTCATCCAATTTTTGGGCTCCTGCAGCCAACTCCAGTGTCTCTTTCACACAATGTTTTGGATCCTGCTTCTGCTGTTTGCAACTCCAGAGTATGATTCATCCAAATTTTGGCCTTCTCTAGCCAACTCCAGTGTCTCTTTAAAGTTATGTTTGTGCTCTTGCTGCTGCTTGCAACTCCAGGGTGTGATTCATCCAATTTTTGGGCTCATGCAGCCAACTCCAGTGTCTCTTTCAAGCTATGTTTGGGCTCCTGCTGCTGCTGCTGCTTGCAACTCCAGGGTGTGATTCATCCAATTTTTGGGCTCCTGCAGCCAACTCCAACGTCTCTTTCACGCAATGTTTGGGCTTCTGCTGCTGCTTGCAACTCCAGGGTCTGATTCATCCAATTTTTGGCCTCCTGCAGCCAACTCCAGTGTCTCTTTAAAGTAATGTTTGGGCTCCTGCTGTCGCTTGCAACTCCAGGGCGTGATTCATCCAATTGTTGGCCTCCTGCAGCCAACTCCAGTGTCTCTTTCAAGCTATGTTTGGGCTCCTGCTGCTGCTTGCAACTCCAGTGTGTGATTCATCCAATGTTTGGGCTCCTGCAGCCAAATCCAGTGTCTCTTTATAGCTATGTTTGGGCACCTGCTGCTGCTTGCAACTCCAGGGTGTGATTCATCCAATTTTTGGGCTCCTGCAGCCAAATCCGGTGTCACTTTCACGCAATGTTTGGGCTCCTGCTGCTGCTGCTTGCAACTCCAGAGTGTGATTCATCCAATTTTTGGCCTCCTGCAGCCGAATCCAGTGTCTCTTTATAGCTGTTTGGGCACCTGCTGCTGCTTGCAACTCCAGGGTGTGATTCATCAAATTTTTGGGCTCCTGCAGCCAACTCCAGTGTCTCTTTCACGCAATGTTTGGGCTCCTGCTGCTGCTGCTTGCAACTCCAGATTGTGATTCATCCAATTTTTGGCCTCCTACAGCCAACTCCAGTGTCTCTTTAAAGTAATGTTTGGGGCTCCTGCTGCTGCTTGCAACTCCAGGGTGTGTTTCATCCAATTTTTGGCCTCCTGCAGCCAACTCCAGTGTCTCTTTCAAGATATGTTTCAGCTCCTGCTGCTGCTGCTTGCCACTCTAGGGTGTGATTCATCCAATTTTTGGGCTCCTGCAGCCAACTCCAGTGTCTCTTTCACGCAATGTTTGGGCTCCTGCTTCTGCTGCTTGCAACTCCAGGGTGTGATTCATCCAATTTTTGGCCTTCTCTAGCCAACTCCAGTGTCTCTTTAAAGTTATGTTTGTGCTCCTGCTGCTGCTTGCAACTCCAGGGTGTGATTCATCCAATTTTTGGGCTCCTGCAGCCAACTCCAACGTCTCTTTCACGCAATGTTTGGGCTTCTGCTGCTGCTTGCAACTCCAGGGTCTGATTCATCCAATTTTTGGCCTCCTGCAGCCAACTTCAGTGTCTCTTTAAAGTAATGTTTGGGCTCCTGCTGTCGCTTGCAACTCCAGGGCGTGATTCATCCAATTGTTGGCCTCCTGCAGCCAACTCCAGTGTCTCTTTCAAGCTATGTTTGGCCTCCTGCTGCTGCTTGCAACTCCAGTGTGTGATTCATCCAATGTTTGGGCTCCTGCAGCCAAATCCAGTGTCTCTTTATAGCTATGTTTGGGCACCTGCTGCTGCTTGCAACTCCAGGGTGTGATTCATCCAATTTTTGGGCTCCTGCAGCCAACTCCGGTGTCACTTTCACGCAATGTTTGGGCTCCTGCTGCTGCTGCTTGCAACTCCAGAGTGTGATTCATCCAATTTTTGGCCTCCTGCAGCCGAATCCATTGTCTCTTTATAGCTGTTTGGGCACCTGCTGCTGCTTGCAACTCCAGGGTGTGATTCATCCAATGTTTGGGCTCCTGCAGCCAAATCCAGTGTCTCTTTATAGCTTTGTTTGGGCACCTGCTGCTGCTTGCAACTCCAGAGTGTGATTCATCCAATTTTTGGCCTCCTGCAGCCAAATCCAGTGTCTCTTTATAGCTGTTTGGGCACCTGCTGCTGCTTGCAACTCCAGGGTGTGATTCATCAAATTTTTGGGCTCCTGCAGCCAACTCCAGTGTCTTTCACGCAATGTTTGGGCTCCTGCTGCTGCTGCTTGCAACTCCAGAGTGTGATTCATCCAATTTTTGGCCTCCTACAGCCAACTCCAGTGTCTCTTTAAAGTAATGTTTGGGGCTCCTGCTGCTGCTTGCAACTCCAGGGTGTGTTTCATCCAATTTTTGGCCTCCTGCAGCCAACTCCAGTGTCTCTTTCAAGATATGTTTCAGCTCCTGCTGCTGCTGCTTGCCACTCCAGGGTGTGATTCATCCAATTTTTGGGCTCCTGCAGCCAACTCCAGTGTCTCTTTCACGCAATGTTTGGGCTCCTGCTTCTGCTGCTTGCAACTCCAGGGTGTGATTCATCCAATTTTTGGCCTTCTCTAGCCAACTCCAGTGTCTCTTTAAAGTTATGTTTGTGCTCCTGCTGCTGCTTGCAACTCCAGGGTGTGATTCATCCAATATTTGGGCTCATGCAGCCAACTCCAGTGACTCTTTCAAGCTATGTTTGGGCTCCTGCTGCTGCTGCTTGCAACTCCAGGGTGTGATTCATCCAATTTTTGGGCTCCTGCAGCCAACTCCAACGTCTCTTTCACGCAATGTTTGGGCTTCTGCTGCTGCTTGCAACTCCAGGGTGTGATTCATCCAATTTTTGGCCTCCTGCAGCCAACTCCAGTGTCTCTTTAACGTAATGTTTGGGCTCCTGCTGCTGCTTGCAACTCCAGGGTGTGATTCATCCAATTTTTGTGCTCCTGCAGCCAACTCCAGTGTCTCTTTAAAGCTATGTTTGGCCTCCTGCTGCTGCTGCTGCTTGCAACTCCAGAGTGTGATTCATCCAATTGTTGGCCTCCTGCAGCCAACTCCAGTGTCTCTTTATAGCTATGTTTGGGCACCTGCTGTTGCTTGCAACTCCAGGGTGTGATTCATCCAATTTTTGGGCTCCTGCAGCCAACTCCAGTGTCTCTTTCACGCAATGTTTGGGCTCCTGCTGCTGCTTTCAACTCCAGAGTGTGATTCATCCAATTTTTGGCCTCCTGTAGCCAACTCCAGTGTCTCTTTAAAGTAATGTTTGGGCTCCTGCTGCTACTTGCAACTCCAGGGTGTGATTCATCCAATTTTTGGCCTCCTGCAGCCAACTCCAAAGTCTCTTTCAAGCTATGTTTGGGCTCCTGCTGCTGCTGCTTGCAACTCCAGGATGTGACTCATCCAATTTTTGGGCTCCTGCAGCCAACTCCAGTGTCTCTTTCACACTATATTTGGGCTCCTGTTGCTGCTGCTGCTTGCAACTCCAGGGTGTGATTCATCCAATTTCTGGGCTCCTGCTGCCAACTCCAGTGTCTCTTTCAAGCTATGTTTGGGCTCCTGCTGCTGCTTGCAACTCCAGGGTGTGATTCATCCAATTTTTGGCCTCCTACAGCCAACTCCAGTGTCTCTTTAAAGTAATGTTTGGGGCTCCTGCTGCTGCTTGCAACTCCAGGGTGTGTTTCATCCAATTTTTGGCCTCCTGCAGCCAACTCCAGTGTCTCTTTCAAGATATGTTTCAGCTCCTGCTGCTGCTGCTTGCCACTCTAGGGTGTGATTCATCCAATTTTTGGGCTCCTGCAGCCAACTCCAGTGTCTCTTTCACGCAATGTTTGGGCTCCTGCTTCTGCTGCTTGCAACTCCAGGGTGTGATTCATCCAATTTTTGGCCTTCTCTAGCCAACTCCAGTGTCTCTTTAAAGTTATGTTTGTGCTCCTGCTGCTGCTTGCAACTCCAGGGTGTGATTCATCCAATTTTTGGGCTCCTGCAGCCAACTCCAACGTCTCTTTCACGCAATGTTTGGGCTTCTGCTGCTGCTTGCAACTCCAGGGTCTGATTCATCCAATTTTTGGCCTCCTGCAGCCAACTCCAGTGTCTCTTTAAAGTAATGTTTGGGCTCCTGCTGTCGCTTGCAACTCCAGGGCGTGATTCATCCAATTGTTGGCCTCCTGCAGCCAACTCCAGTGTCTCTTTCAAGCTATGTTTGGGCTCCTGCTGCTGCTTGCAACTCCAGTGTGTGATTCATCCAATGTTTGGGCTCCTGCAGCCAAATCCAGTGTCTCTTTATAGCTATGTTTGGGCACCTGCTGCTGCTTGCAACTCCAGGGTGTGATTCATCCAATTTTTGGGCTCCTGCAGCCAACTCCGGTGTCACTTTCACGCAATGTTTGGGCTCCTGCTGCTGCTGCTTGCAACTCCAGAGTGTGATTCATCCAATTTTTGGCCTCCTGCAGCCGAATCCATTGTCTCTTTATAGCTGTTTGGGCACCTGCTGCTGCTTGCAACTCCAGGGTGTGATTCATCCAATGTTTGGGCTCCTGCAGCCAAATCCAGTGTCTCTTTATAGCTTTGTTTGGGCACCTGCTGCTGCTTGCAACTCCAGAGTGTGATTCATCCAATTTTTGGCCTCCTGCAGCCAAATCCAGTGTCTCTTTATAGCTGTTTGGGCACCTGCTGCTGCTTGCAACTCCAGGGTGTGATTCATCAAATTTTTGGGCTCCTGCAGCCAACTCCAGTGTCTTTCACGCAATGTTTGGGCTCCTGCTGCTGCTGCTTGCAACTCCAGAGTGTGATTCATCCAATTTTTGGCCTCCTACAGCCAACTCCAGTGTCTCTTTAAAGTAATGTTTGGGGCTCCTGCTGCTGCTTGCAACTCCAGGGTGTGTTTCATCCAATTTTTGGCCTCCTGCAGCCAACTCCAGTGTCTCTTTCAAGATATGTTTCAGCTCCTGCTGCTGCTGCTTGCCACTCCAGGGTGTGATTCATCCAATTTTTGGGCTCCTGCAGCCAACTCCAGTGTCTCTTTCACGCAATGTTTGGGCTCCTGCTTCTGCTGCTTGCAACTCCAGGGTGTGATTCATCCAATTTTTGGCCTTCTCTAGCCAACTCCAGTGTCTCTTTAAAGTTATGTTTGTGCTCCTGCTGCTGCTTGCAACTCCAGGGTGTGATTCATCCAATATTTGGGCTCATGCAGCCAACTCCAGTGACTCTTTCAAGCTATGTTTGGGCTCCTGCTGCTGCTGCTTGCAACTCCAGGGTGTGATTCATCCAATTTTTGGGCTCCTGCAGCCAACTCCAACGTCTCTTTCACGCAATGTTTGGGCTTCTGCTGCTGCTTGCAACTCCAGGGTGTGATTCATCCAATTTTTGGCCTCCTGCAGCCAACTCCAGTATCTCTTTAACGTAATGTTTGGGCTCCTGCTGCTGCTTGCAACTCCAGGGTGTGATTCATCCAATTTTTGTGCTCCTGCAGCCAACTCCAGTGTCTCTTTAAAGCTATGTTTGGCCTCCTGCTGCTGCTGCTGCTTGCAACTCCAGAGTGTGATTCATCCAATTGTTGGCCTCCTGCAGCCAACTCCAGTGTCTCTTTATAGCTATGTTTGGGCACCTGCTGTTGCTTGCAACTCCAGGGTGTGATTCATCCAATTTTTGGGCTCCTGCAGCCAACTCCAGTGTCTCTTTCACGCAATGTTTGGGCTCCTGCTGCTGCTTTCAACTCCAGAGTGTGATTCATCCAATTTTTGGCCTCCTGTAGCCAACTCCAGTGTCTCTTTAAAGTAATGTTTGGGCTCCTGCTGCTACTTGCAACTCCAGGGTGTGATTCATCCAATTTTTGGCCTCCTGCAGCCAACTCCAAAGTCTCTTTCAAGCTATGTTTGGGCTCCTGCTGCTGCTGCTTGCAACTCCAGGATGTGACTCATCCAATTTTTGGGCTCCTGCAGCCAACTCCAGTGTCTCTTTCACACTATATTTGGGCTCCTGTTGCTGCTGCTGCTTGCAACTCCAGGGTGTGATTCATCCAATTTCTGGGCTCCTGCTGCCAACTCCAGTGTCTCTTTCAAGCTATGTTTGGGCTCCTGCTGCTGCTTGCAACTCCAGGGTGTGATTCATTCAATTTTTTTGCTCCTGCAGCCAACTCCAGTGTCTCTTTCAAGCTATGTTTGGGGTCCTGCTGCTGCTGCTTGCAACTCCAGGGTGTGATTCATCCAATTTTTGGGCTCCTGCAGCCTACTCCAGTGTCTCTTTCATGCAATGTTTGGGGCTCCTGCTGCTGCTGCTTGCAACTCCAGGGTGTGATTCGTCCAATGTTTGGCCTCCTGCAGCCAACTCCAGTGTCTCTTTTAAGAACTGTTTGGGTTCCTGCTGCTGCTTGCAACTCCAGGGTGTGATTCATCCAATTTTTGGGCTCCTGCAGCCAACTCCAGTGTCTCTTTCACGCCATGTTTGGGCTCCTGCTGCTTGCAACTCCAGGATGTGATTCATCCAATTTTTGGGCTCCTGTTGCCAACTCCAGTGTCTCTTTCAAGCAATGTTTGGGCTCTCGCTGCTGCTGCTTGCAACTCCAGGGTGTGATCATCCAGTTTTTGGCCTCCTGCAGCCAACTCCAGTGTCTCTTTCAAGCTATGTTTGGGCACCTTCTGAGGCTGCTTGCAACTCCAGGGTGTGATTCATCCAATTTTTGGCCTCCTGCAGCCAACTCCAATGTCTCTTTCAAGCTATGTTTGGGCTCCTGCTGCTGCTTGCAACTCCAGGGTGTGACTCATCCAATTTTTGGCCTCCTGCAGCCAACTCCAGTGTCTCTTTCAAGCTATGTTTGGGCACCTTCTGAGGCTGCTTGCAACTCCAGGGTGTGATTCATCCAATTTTTGGTCTCCTGCAGCCAACTCCAGTGTCTCTTTCACGCAATGTTTGGGGCTCCTGCTGCTGCTGCTGCTTGCAACTCCAGGGTGTGATTCATCCAATTTTTGGCCTCCTGCAGCCAACTCCAGTGTCTCTTACAAGCTATGTTTGGGCTCTTGCTGCTGCTGCTTTCAACTCCAGGGTGTGATTCATCCAATTTTTGGGCTCCTGCAGCCAACTCCATTGTCTCCTTCAAGCAATGTTTGGGCTCCTGCTGCTGCTGCTTGCAACTCCAGGATGTGATTCATCCAACTTTTGGGCTCCTGCAGCCAACTCCAGTGTCTCTTTCATGCTATGTTTGGGCTCCTGCTGCTGCTGCTTGCAACTCCAGGGTGTGATTCATCCAATTTTTGGGTTCCTGCAGCCAAATCCAGTGTCTCTTTCAAGCAATGCTTGGGCTTCTGCTGCTGCTGCTTGCAACTCCAGGGTGTGATTCATCCAGTTTTTGGCCTCCTGCAGCCATTTCCAGTGTCTCTTTAAAGCAATGTTTGGACTCCTTCAGCTGCTGCTGCTGCTTGCAACTCCAGGGTGTGATTCATCCAATTTTTGGCCTCCTGCAGTCAACTCCAGTGTCTCTTTAAAGCAATGCTTGGGCTCCTGCTGCTGCTGCTTGCAACTCCAGGGTGTGATTCATCCAATTTTTGGGCTCCTGCAGCCAACTCCAGTGTCTCCATAAAGTAATGTTTGGGCTCCTGCTGCTGCTTACAACTCCAGGGTGTGATTCATCCAATGTTTGGCCTCCTGCAGCCAACTCCAGTGTCTCCTTCAAGCAATGTTTGGGCTCCTGCTGCTGCTTGCAACTCCAGGGTGTGATCATCCAGTTTTTGGCGTGCTGCAGCCAACTCCATTGTCTCTTTAAAGCAATGTTTGGGCTCCTTCATCTGCTGCTGCTGCTGCTTGCAACTCCAGGTTGTGATTCATCCAATTTTTGGGCTCCTGCAGCCAACTCCAGTGTCTCTTTCACGCAATGTTTGGGCTGCTGCTGCTTCTGCTTGCAACTCCAGGGTGTGATTCATCCAATTTTTGGCCTCCTGCAGCCATCTCCAGTGTCTCTTTTAAGTAATGTTTGGGTTCCTGCTGCTCCTGCTTGCAACTCCAGGGTGTGATTCATCCAATTTTTGGCCTCCTGCAGCCAACTTCAGTGTCTCTTTCAAGCTATATTTGGGCTCCTGCTGCTGCTGCTTGCAACTCCAGGGTGTGATTCATCCAGTTTTTGGCCTCCTGCAGCCATTTCCAGTGTCTCTTTAAAGCAATGTTTGGGCTCCTTCAGCTGATGCTTGCAACTCCAGGGTGTGATTCATCCAATTTTTAGGCTCCTGCTGCCAACTCCAGTGTATTTTTCAAGCTATGCTTGGGCTGCTGCTGCTTGCAACTCCAGGGTGTGATTGAGCTAATTTTTGGTCCCCTGCTGCTGCCAGCTCCAGGGTATGTTTTTCAGGCACTATAGAGGCCCCTCATAGTGATGCCACTATAACTCTCTGCAATTGTGCCGCTCTGCGATTCTATTAGCGATGCCTCTGATCTGCATGTGATAATTATTTACAGTATTATTTCACTAACCCAGCACGCATCCTGTGCGTGCTACAGCAAGGCAGAATGGTTTACAACCCTTTTGAGGTTCTAGGAGGCTCAGAAAAAGCCGTTTTTAATAGCGATTCGTCGCGAATAAATTCGGGTCGAAGCGATTTTTGGCTGAAAATTCAGCGAATCAGTCAAATCTAATTTTTCAAAAGTTCGCTCATCTCTAATTATTAGTGCCAGGTATCGGCAGATGAGCGTCTGTAGAGTGGCGCTTAGCTCGACCGCTAGTATATGTCGTGATCGGCTATTGGGTAATGTAACAGAGCGTCTCAGACGCTGTAGTAACCTGACCGGCATTGATGAATGAGATGTATTTTGGGCACTCTAACACCAATACAGCACTGCAAGGAGCCAGAGGTAGCGCCAGCTCATTGCGACCGACTCTCAGCGACTCACACCATATTCAACAAAAAAACAGACACACACAGCATTGGCGCTCTGAAACTGGTCATTGTAGCATAGAGCGCCAGATGCTGTGTGATTAAAGTCTGTTTTAGAACACATATCCACCAGTAACAAAGCGAAAACACATGGAATGGCATTGTGTTATCACTGTGACATTAACACTTTAATACCGGACCTGTAATGACAATTCTGCATAAAAAATAAAAAGTCAAAAACATTTTCAAAAATGCTCTTTCTAGGCCAGGAGAGGTCACAATTATTTGAGAGAAAAAAAATAAAAACAAAAAACCCTGTTTAAACAGAAGAAATGGAGCGTCCATTAAAATGTATGGGAGAGCGACAGGTAGCGACAGGTAATACCTGGCTCTGGAAGCTAGAGCGCCGGCGCTATACACTGAGCCGCCTGTAATGATGAATCCGACGCTACATGGCGCAGTTAGAGTCGCTCACCAGATTTGCTTTCATAAATGTGGTATTACTTACAGCGCCCGGCGTTCACCAGCCACAGCCTGCCTCTACGAGGCGCTACCTGGCGCTATCCCTTGATGAATAAACCCCTAAACTTGCCCACTGTACAGCATATGTTGTATCAAAAATAATTGTGAGGATTATCTGTGCTGCTAAAACTTAAACAAACAATATAATATATATTTATATGTATACATTTTTTTATAGCACCTTGGAAAGGTATTAATTCCCCTTTAAACTTTCCACATTTTAAATTGGCACAGCCGCAAATTGTGTTTTATTGAAATTTGATGTGATGGATAGCGATGGGCAAACCTGAACTCGGCACAAACCTGACCCCAAACACGGACTTAGGTCCGACACTGAACTAGTTGATGAACCCTGCCACAACAGGAAGGGGAGTAGGCGTGGCTGGGCCACAACAGGGGACGTTCGCAAGCTGGGAGGACACCTCGTTGCTCAGACAGCAAGCACGCAAGCACACACAGTCTACTATGGAAGATGATAAGATGATGGGGGTCTCTGTCACAGTCTTCTATGGAAGATGATGGGGGTCTCTGTCACAGTCTGCTATAGAAGATGATAGGGGGCTCTGTCACAGTCTGCTATAGAAGATGATGGGGGTCTCTGTCACAGTCTGCTATAGAAGATGATAGGGGGCTCTGTCACAGTCTGCTATAGAAGATGATGGGGGTCTCTGTCACAGTCTGCTATAGAAGATGATGGGGGTCTCTGTCACAGTCTGCTATAGAAGATGATAGGGGGCTCTGTCACAGTCTGCTATAGAAGATGATGGGGGTCTCTGTCACAGTCTGCTATAGAAGATGATAGGGGGCTCTGTCACAATCTGCTATAGAAGATGATGGGGGTCTCTGTCACAGTCTGCTATAGAAGATGATGGGGGTCTCTGTCACAGTCTGCTATAGAAGATGATAGGGGGCTCTGTCACAGTCTGCTATAGAAGATGATAGGGGGCTCTGTCACAATCTGCTATAAAAGATGATGGGGGTCTCTGTCACAGTCTGCTATAGAAGATGATGGGGGTCTCTGTCACAGTCTGCTATAGAAGATGATGGGGGTCTCTGTCACAGTCTGCTATAGAAGATGATAGGGGGCTCTGTCACAGTCTGCTATAGAAGATGATGGGGGTCTCTGTCACAGTCTGCTATAGAAGATGATAGGGGGCTCTGTCACAGTCTGCTATAGAAGATGATGGGGGTCTCTGTCACAGTCTGCTATAGAAGATGATGGGGGTCTCTGTCACAGTCTGCTATAGAAGATGATAGGGGGCTCTGTCACAGTCTGCTATAGAAGATGATGGGGGTCTCTGTCACAGTCTGCTATAGAAGATGATGGGGGTCTCTGTCACAGTCTGCTATAGAAGATGATAGGGGGCTCTGTCACAGTCTGCTATAGAAGATGATGGGGGTCTCTGTCACAGTCTGCTATAGAAGATGATAGGGGGCTCTGTCACAATCTGCTATAGAAGATGATGGGGGTCTCTGTCACAGTCTGCTATAGAAGATGATGGGGGTCTCTGTCACAGTCTGCTATAGAAGATGATAGGGGGCTCTGTCACAGTCTGCTATAGAAGATGATAGGGGGCTCTGTCACAATCTGCTATAAAAGATGATGGGGGTCTCTGTCACAGTCTGCTATAGAAGATGATGGGGGTCTCTGTCACAGTCTGCTATAGAAGATGATGGGGGTCTCTGTCACAGTCTGCTATAGAAGATGATAGGGGGCTCTGTCACAGTCTGCTATAGAAGATGATGGGGGTCTCTGTCACAGTCTGCTATAGAAGATGATGGGGGTCTCTGTCACAGTCTGCTATAGAAGATGATAGGGGTCTCTGTCACAGTCTGCTATAGAAGATGATAGGGGGCTCTGTCACAATCTGCTATAAAAGATGATGGGGGTCTCTGTCACAGTCTGCTATAGAAGATGATGGGGGTCTCTGTCACAGTCTGCTATAGAAGATGATGGGGGTCTCTGTCACAGTCTGCTATAGAAGATGATAGGGGGCTCTGTCACAGTCTGCTATAGAAGATGATATGGGGGTATGTCACAGTCTGCTATAGAAGATGATAGGGGGCTCTGTCACAGTCTGCTATAGAAGATGATAGGGGGCTCTGTCACAGTCTGCTATAGAAGATGATAGGGGGCTCTGTCACAGTCTGCTATAGAAGATGATAGGGGGCTCTGTCACAATCTGCTATAGAAGATGATAGGGGGCTCTGTCACAGTCTGCTATAGAAGATGATAGGGGGCTCTGTCACAGTCTGCTATAGAAGATGATAGGGGGCTCTGTCACAATCTGCTATAGAAGATGATAGGGGGCTCTGTCACAGTCTACTATAGAAGATGATGGGGGTCTCTGTCACAGTCTGCTATAGAAGATGATAGGGGGCTCTGTCACAGTCTGCTATAGAAGATGATAGGGGGCTCTGTCACAATCTGCTATAAAAGATGATGGGGGTCTCTGTCACAGTCTGCTATAGAAGATGATGGGGGTCTCTGTCACAGTCTGCTATAGAAGATGATAGGGGGCTCTGTCACAGTCTGCTATAGAAGATGATATGGGGGTATGTCACAGTCTGCTATAGAAGATGATAGGGGGCTCTGTCACAGTCTGCTATAGAAGATGATAGGGGGCTCTGTCACAGTCTGCTATAGAAGATGATAGGGGGCTCTGTCACAGTCTGCTATAGAAGATGATAGGGGGCTCTGTCACAGTCTGCTATAGAAGATGATAGGGGGCTCTGTCACAGTCTGCTATAGAAGATGATAGGGGGCTCTGTCACAATCTGCTATAGAAGATGATAGGGGGCTCTGTCACAGTCTACTATAGAAGATGATGGGGGTCTCTGTCACAGTCTGCTATAGAAGATGATAGGGGGCTCTGTCACAGTCTGCTATAGAAGATGATGGGGGTCTCTGTCACAGTCTGCTATAGAAGATGATAGGGGGCTCTGTCACAGTCTGCTATAGAAGATGATGGGGGTCTCTGTCACTGTCTGCTATAGAAGATGATAGGGGGCTCTGTCACAGTCTGCTATAGAAGATGATATGGGGGTATGTCACAGTCTGCTATAGAAGATGATAGGGGGCTCTGTCACAGTCTGCTATAGAAGATGATAGGGGGCTCTGTCACAGTCTGCTATAGAAGATGATAGGGGGCTCTGTCACAGTCTGCTATAGAAGATGATAGGGGGCTCTGTCACAATCTGCTATAGAAGATGATAGGGGGCTCTGTCACAGTCTGCTATAGAAGATGATAGGGGGCTCTGTCACAGTCTGCTATAGAAGATGATAGGGGGCTCTGTCACAGTCTGCTATAGAAGATGATAGGGGGCTCTGTCACAATCTGCTATAGAAGATGATAGGGGGCTCTGTCACAGTCTGCTATAGAAGATGATAGGGGGCTCTGTCACAGTCTGCTATAGAAGATGATAGGGGGCTCTGTCACAGTCTGCTATAGAAGATGATAGGGGGCTCTGTCACAATCTGCTATAGAAGATGATAGGGGGCTCTGTCACAGTCTACTATAGAAGATGATGGGGGTCTCTGTCACAGTCTGCTATAGAAGATGATAGGGGGCTCTGTCACAGTCTGCTATAGAAGATGATGGGGGTCTCTGTCACAGTCTGCTATAGAAGATGATAGGGGGCTCTGTCACAATCTGCTATAGAAGATGATGGGGGTCTCTGTCACAGTCTGCTATAGAAGATGATGGGGGTCTCTGTCACAGTCTGCTATAGAAGATGATGGGGGATCTGTCACAGTCTGCTATAGAAGATGATGGGGGTCTCTGTCACAGTCTGCTATAGAAGATGATAGGGGGCTCTGTCACAATCTGCTATAGAAGATGATGGGGGTCTCTGTCACAGTCTGCTATAGAAGATGATGGGGGTCTCTGTCACAGTCTGCTATAGAAGATGATGGGGGTCTCTGTCACAATCTGCTATAGAAGATGATGGGGGTCTCTGTCACAGTCTGCTATAGAAGATGATAGGGGGCTCTGTCACAATCTGCTATAGAAGATGGTGGGGGTCTCTGTCACAGTCTGCTATAGAAGATGATGGGGGTTTCTGTCACAATCTGCTATAGAAGATGATGGGGGTCTCTGTCACAGTCTGCTATAGAAGATGATGGGGGTCTCTGTCACAGTCTGCTATAGAAGATGATAGGGGGCTCTGTCACAGTCTGCTATAGAGGATGATGGGGGTCTCTGTCACAGTCTGCTATAGAAGATGATAGGGGGCTCTGTCACAGTCTGCTATAGAAGATGATAGGGGGCTCTGTCACAATCTGCTATAGAAGATGATGGGGGTCTCTGTCACAGTCTGCTATAGAAGATGATAGGGGGCTCTGTCATATTCTGCTCTGGGATGATGGGGGTTGTACTGCAACACAGTATGCTATGGGATGATAGGGGGGCCCTGTCACAGTCTACTATGGGATGATGGGGAGCTCTGACACAGTCTACTATGTGGTGATGGGGAGCTCTGACACAGTCTGCTATGGAAGATGATGGGGAGCTCTGTCACAGTTTACTATATGGTGATGGGGGGCTCTGTCACAGTCTCCTATGAAGGATGATGGGGGAGCTCTGTCACAGTCTGCTGGGGGGCTCTGTCACAGTCTACTATGGGGTGATGGGGGCACTGTCAAAGTCTGCTATGGGATGATGGGGGGGGGTTGTCACAGTCTTCTATGGGGAATGATGGGGGTTGTTTTGACACACAATCTGCTATAGGGAAGACAGGGGTTTTGTCACAGTCTGCTATGGGGTGATGGAAGAGCTCTGTCACAATCTGCTGGGAGGCTCTGTCACAGTCTGCTATGGGGAATAATTAGGGGCTCTGTCACAGTCTGCTATGGGGAATAATTAGGGGCTCTGTCACAGTCTGCTATGGGGAATAATTAGGGGCTCTGTTACAGTCTGCTATGGGGAATAATTAGGGGCTCTGTCACAGTCTGCTATGGGGAATAATTAGGGGCTCTGTCACAGTCTGCTATGGGGAATAATTAGGGGCTCTGTCACAGTCTGCTATGGGGAATAATTAGGGGCTCTGTCACAGTCTGCTATGGGGAATAATTAGGGGCTCTGTCACAGTCTGCTATGGGGAATAATTAGGGGCTCTGTCACAGTCTGCTATGGGGATAATTTGGGGCTCTGTCACAGTCTGCTATGGGGAATAATTAGGGGCTCTGTCACAGTCTGCTATTGGAAATAATTAGGGTCTCTGTCACAGTCTGCTATGGGGGATAATTAGGGGCTCTGTCACAGTCTGCTATTGGGAATAATTAGGGGCTCTGTCACAGTCTGCTATTGGGAATAATTAGGGGCTCTGTCACAGTTTGCTATGGGGGATAATTAGGGGCTCTGTCACAGTCTGCTATGGGGGATAATTAGGGGCTCTGTCACAGTCTGCTATGGGGATAATTAGGGGCTCTGTCACAGTCTGCTATGGGGATAATTAGGGGCTCTGTCACAGTCTGCTATTGGGAATAATTAGGGGCTCTGTCACAGTTTGCTATGGGGGATAATTAGGGGCTCTGTCATAGTCTGCTATGGGGAATAATTAGGGGCTCTGTTACAGTCTGCTATGGGGAATAATTAGGGGCTCTGTTACAGTCTGCTATTGGGAATAATTAGGGGCTCTGTCACAGTTTGCTATGGGGGATAATTAGGGGCTCTGTCATAGTCTGCTATGGGGAATAATTAGGGGCTCTGTTACAGTCTGCTATGGGGAATAATTAGGGGCTCTGTTACAGTCTGCTATGAAGGATGTTGAGAGACTCTGTCACAGTCTGCTATGGGATGATGATGGTTGTTCTGCAACACAGTCTGCTATGGGGTGATGGAAGAGCTCTGTCACAATCTGCTGGGGGGCTCCGTCACAGTCTGCTATGGGGGATAATTAGGGGCTCTGTCACAGTCTGCTATTGGGAATAATTAGGGGCTCTGTCACAGTTTGCTATGGGGGATAATTAGGGGCTCTGTCACAGTCTGCTATGGGGGATAATTAGGGGCTCTGTCACAGTCTGCTATGGGGATAATTAGGGGCTCTGTCACAGTCTGCTATGGGGATAATTAGGGGCTCTGTCACAGTCTGCTATTGGGAATAATTAGGGGCTCTGTCACAGTTTGCTATGGGGGATAATTAGGGGCTCTGTCATAGTCTGCTATGGGGAATAATTAGGGGCTCTGTTACAGTCTGCTATGGGGAATAATTAGGGGCTCTGTTACAGTCTGCTATGAAGGATGTTGAGAGACTCTGTCACAGTCTGCTATGGGATGATGATGGTTGTTCTGCAACACAGTCTGCTATGGGGTGATGGAAGAGCTCTGTCACAATCTGCTGGGGGGCTCCGTCACAGTCTGCTATGGGGGATAATTAGGGGCTCTGTCACAGTCTGCTATTGGGAATAATTAGGGGCTCTGTCACAGTTTGCTATGGGGGATAATTAGGGGCCCTGTCACAGTCTGCTATGGGGGATAATTAGGGGCTCTGTCACAGTCTGCTATGGGGATAATTAGGGGCTCTGTCACAGTCTGCTATGGGGATAATTAGGGGCTCTGTCACAGTCTGCTATTGGGAATAATTAGGGGCTCTGTCACAGTTTGCTATGGGGGATAATTAGGGGCTCTGTCATAGTCTGCTATGGGGAATAATTAGGGGCTCTGTTACAGTCTGCTATGGGGAATAATTAGGGGCTCTGTTACAGTCTGCTATGAAGGATGTTGAGAGACTCTGTCACAGTCTGCTATGGGATGATGATGGTTGTTCTGCAACACAGTCTGCTATGGGGTGATGGAAGAGCTCTGTCACAATCTGCTGGGGGGCTCCGTCACAGTCTGCTATGGGGGATAATTAGGGGCTCTGTCACAGCCTGCTATGGGGTGATGGGGGGATTCTGTCACACAGCCTGTTATAGGTCTTTAGGGGAGGGTTGTTATTAATGTTAATAAAGGTTAAATAATATCAGTACTGTCCCTACCCCATTTTGTGCAGGGCGATCACCCCGGTGTTAGCCCCCCCCCCCCCCAGATATTCTCCCTGACACCTGTAAAAAAATAAATAATATTTTCATTTATTTTTGAAAATGTATTTTTAATTTATTTACTGATGTATATTTTTTTTTTCTCTGTGATTGTTTGGAGTACTTTCCCCGCCCCCATTTTGTGCAGGGCGTTCTCCCATGTTATGTTATTTTTTCATATTCTATTATAATTTTGAGTTCTTTTCCTACCCCATTTTGTGCAGGTGAAATGGCTTTGGTACCCCCCCCCCCCCCCCCAGGGCCGGCACCAGCACATGGCAAATTCGTGTGTGTCACTGTCTCATGTCAGACAGTGATGCATCCGATCAGTGGCAGAACGCAGGGCATGAGAAAACAGAAGAGCACGTGGGGACAGGGCTGTATTTACAATTAGGCAACCCTAGACCTGTGCCTAGGGTGGCCACTTACTGGGGGGGGGTTGCTTTGGAGTGTGCTATTCCTGCTATTCCTTCTATAGACAGGCTGACACCTTAATACCCCCTCATGAGCACTCTCCCATACTCAGAAAGACACTGTGTGTGTGTGCAGGGGGTAGAGGGCACAAGGTGTTAAATGTCGTCTGCCACTAGAGCCTCACCCAGCTCTTCACAGACCTGATTTCCCTGCCTCCAGGCTGTGGTCACGTGACTTCTGTGTGTCAGGAACCTGGGAAGCCAGTAAAAAGTATAGGGTTCCACATTTAACTCCTTGTACCCTCTCCCCTTCCATACCCACTGTCTGCATTTAACCCTTTGCATCCTCTCTCTCCTCCCCACACTATTTGCATTTAACCCCTTGCACCCTCACCCCCACACTCACATTGTTTGCATTTAAACCTCTTAATACCCCCACAAGTGGGGTGCAAGCAAAGAAAAAGTGCATAGGGTAGCCTGGACACCAAATACAGCTTTGTGTGGGGGCCCCTTGATATCCTACAAGGGACAGTGCCCACTGCAGGGAGTCGGTGCCGCAACTTACTGCTACTGGAGCAGCACCCATTGCTGCTGGGGGTAGGGGGCGGGCCTGTCCATATCCACCATAAAAATCCATTGGTCAGAGGTGTGATGGGGATTTGCTCCCAGGTACTTGTTAAAGCCTGCTTCCTTCTGGGAGCCCTGCGTCTGGCCCGGCACCTCGGCTTCCAGCATGTAATAGAGGAGACCTTTGTCGTACAATGACCCCTGCAACTCAGGTATGTGGTAACTTCCTTGCAGGCTATGGTGTCAGGGGCACACTGACCATGGGGAGCGGAGTGAGAAATCCCCCCAGTAGGTTGTGCCACCCTGAGCTGCCTGTCTAAAGCCCCAGCTGGGGGCAAACATGCTGAGCAGCTTTAGTTGCAACAATGACACAGCATGAAGATTGCTGCATGTCGGGGACATAAACAGACAGGAACTAACCACCTGTCAGCGTGTTCCTCCCCGATTCTATTTTCTGGTGGTACTGCTGCACCTGTACCTGTAGGGGGCCCTGCTGCCAAGATCATCAACAGGGGATATATAATCATAGAAGATGTCAGCTCTACCTTTAAATATCAAAGGCAGCAAGTTCAAGCCTTTACTTGCAGAGTGGCAACGGCTGCGAGCACTCACCTTGCGGTACATAAAGATTCCAAGAAGCGCCGGCCAGCCTGTGCAGTAAAAAAATCCAATTTTTTTCTTGAAGTTTAAAGTAGTATCAAAATACAGACAATCCCATGAAATCCAACAAAATAAGTTCCTCCAGCCTACGCGTTTCAGACGCAAGGGTCCTTAATCATGACATGGGGACACAAACCCCGGAAAGGCATTAAAATCCCACCTGCCCCTCCCACAAAATCACGTCATCAACCAGCCCAATTAATTCATACATGTTATTACTGGCCACGCATATATATCAATATCGGGCATCTTACTCATTGTTGCGAATCGCTCTCCCCGCCCGATATCACATTGCAGCGAGAGTGAAAAAATGGAAATCCCTAGCCTAGTACAGTCTTGGGTGCCCATTGGTAGTCACAAAAGGGCGGAATTACCTGGAAGATGTGTGCCTAGTGGTTGAGGGCAAAAATGACGTATATCTATTCACTTCTTAAAACAGTTATAAATACAGTGTATCAGCACATGATTAATAACGCTCCTACTGTTCGTTTCTTCGCAATAGTACTGGAGGGAAAGGAAATACATTAACCTCTCCTGAAAGATAGACATCAACAGGGGAAGCAGCTCTGCCCATGCTGTAGAGGATGTTTCATTTTTTACTTCGACAGCTTTCTGGTGGGGTGAGTCACAAAGCTCCACTTTCACTGTTTTACTTCCGGTAAGTAGTGCAGACATAACGGGCTGAATCTGGTGGATGTGTGTCACTTCCTCCTAAATTACTGTAGGTAGCTATGGTGGCATTTATTAGGCCATTTTGGGATGATTTAGGGATAGGGTTGCCATCTATCCGGTACTTTGTTTTACTTTTCTAGCCACTAGCCTGACAGTGCCGGTATTTGTTCTTTTACTGCTAATTGAGGATGGGAAATGTACACCCACAATTACATTTACCAGTAAAAACATTAATACTGACACCACCAGACCTTTGGTCACTAAAGTAAAAAAAATAAAATATTGGCCAGATGGCAACCCTATTTAGGGGAGATAAAGCATGCTGCTAATATTCAGCTTGCGCTGATCAGTATGATCTCATACCTCCCTGATTTGGATGGACCCCCCTTTGAGTCCGAGTCCCCCTTGTACCTCGTTTTTCTCCTTTGAGGTTTAACATGTAGATTTGCATCAATAAATGATTCATTTGTCTATTTAAAGTGTTTATAATGTTTGCACTGTTATAATCTCCTATCCATCCCTCAATGAAGAGGACGTGGCCTAATTTAACAAATGTCCCTCTTTCCCACCCTGAAAAGTTGGTAGGTATGTGGTCTGTGATTGGGGAGGGAGTATCAGGCCGCGGTCACTCCAAATCAGGATGCCCAGGAGCAGGGCCGGATTCAGCACCTGGCAAGGCGGGGCAGCTGCCGGGGTCCCCTGGCCTCCACGGGGGACCCCCTGACAGGACCGGCCTGTGGGGTGTGCAATGGCGCTTGATCGGTGGCAGACTGGGAGGGAGCCTCCACAGCTGGTGCCCACATCTCCTTGCGGTGCACCAGCTACGTCCGAGGTGGCGGCGCAACTTCTACTTTGCGGACAACAGTATGCAACAACAAGATTCCGCTGCTGTCGCTGCTGACCGGGGAGAGAGGAAGGGGCCTCCACACCACATGACAGGTGCACCGGTGAGCTGCGGGCCATCAAACAGCAGACAGCAGGTAGCAACAAGGAGACCGGGAGTGTGTTCCGGGGGGGAAAGCATTGTAGAGGTAAGTTTTTTCTTTTAAAGAAGGTTTCTTTTTTTTCTTTTGATCCTTAGGGGGTATCCAGATTTGGGATGTGGCGCGACTCTTCACCACAAAGGGGCCCCCTGAGACCATGCCGCCCAAGGGCCCACATAAACCTGGAGCCCAGGACGGTGGGGGGTGCAGCAGTACTCCACCCCTAGCATCTAGTCACTGCACCCCTAGCCCACAGGATCAAACCCAAGTCCTGCAGGCTTGAGCCCTTCCTGTTTCAGACGTGATGCACTGACTGCTGATGATCAGTGAGCAAACTGATAGTGAAGATGGCAGATTGCTGCAGTCCACAGGACCCCCTGAAATTCAGCCTGTGAGTGATCAGGTAAGTACTGCTTTTTTTATCTTTATGTCCAGACATGAACTCAAGCACAGTATCTACCATACTTGGAATGTTACTGCCGACACGCCGCAAAGGGGCCCACTTAGACTCTATCAACAAGGGACCCACAATAACCTGGACCTGGCCCTGCCCCCCAATCTGAAGCCCTCTAGCACTTGCTGCCACCATTTTACAGCCATTTTTGGGCCCCAAAGTTCGGGTCCCCATTGATTTCAATGAAGTTCGGGTTCAGACCAAGTTCGGGTACCCCTGAACCGAACTATGGCTGCAAGTTTGGCTGAACTTGCCAAACCCAAACTTTTACGGGATCGCCCATAACTAGTGATAGAGCAATACAAAGTAGCAAGTATTTGTGATACATGATTTTCCAAATTTGCTAAAAATAAAAAACTAAACAGCCTGGTGTGCATATACCTTGTATGACCACCTTTAGCTGCAATTACAGCTACAAGTGTGTTGGGATATGTCTCTACTAGAGAGAATTTTTTCGAAAGTGTGGTTTGGTGAACTTTCCCGAAAAACTTCAGTTCGCTCCGAACTAGTTCGTCAAACTTTCATCTAAAATGCATAGAAAACAATGGCTGATGGTCCGAAAAGTCCTTTATAACACTATGAAGTCACCCAAGGCTGTATAAAAACACAAGGACAGGTGGACTAATTAGCATTTGAATTGGCCAGGTGAATTAGCATACGAATCACCCGTGACCTAATTAGCATTTCAATAGCCCACAATTGTATAAAGCGCATAAAAAATGGGGAGAAGCAACAGGCTTTGCATTTCGGCAAAGTGAAAAGAAGTAATGGCTTTTTTTCAAGCATTGAAAAATGTACACATTTTGGGCATCACAGGGGGTTGACCTGGCAGTAGATATACTAGATAAGATATATATTACTGGAAATTCCTGCAAAAATCACATTTAAAGATATATATATTGCAAAATGCTGAAAATGGCCTGGCAACAGATGATGACATCTCTAGGTAGTCTGGCACTGAAAGGGTTAAATGAGTATCACACTAAAAAATGAACTCATAATTGCTGGCATTTTACTGGACACCCAAGGTCACCTATTGGTAGCCCTTCCCCCTCTCCCTGTGTTCTGATACCCTCTGGCCAGAAATTATGTTTATATAGGCGCACAGCCTCCACTATTATTGCTCAGCGACAACTCCCGGTAAGCTTTAATTCAATGATTTAATAGAACAGCAACAAAACATTGGTTCAGATAAGTAAATGTTCATTTGGACCCCTAAGTGTCTCCCAGTTCAGAAAATAACAGACCTTCTGCCATAGCAAGAAACAGTGCGGTGCAGATAATGTGATACAGGGGGTCAATCATTGAGGCAGCACCAGAGTTTCAGGAGGGAAACTTTTATAAATTCTATACCTACTGGTAGCAGTGGAGGTTGATTATTCCAGTCTCTTGACTAGCATGCCTCTCCCCCACTGTCGTATCTACACCTGTAGGTCAACTAGGAGATCTGTTCCTCGCCCACCTAAAAGACATGTGACTCGGAAATCCCAATTGTAATATGTATGCATGCAGGTCACCACGGAGCTTTTAGCAACATGGGCAGCAGCCCTGGTCAGAGATACCAGCATTCTTCTATGCTTGCAGGGAATTGCAATCATCCAGAACATGCTTTTCCTATACAACACCCATGGAGAAGACAAGAGCAGGTGCCCCAACATCTCCTTCTAATTCAACACCCGGAATGCTTTCTTGTCAAGCATTCTTCTGGGCCTGCTGCTGTCTTCTGTTGTGGAAAACATGTATTTCTTGAAGTTATTCAGTGTTTGTTTACTGTGTCTACTTAAACTGTGTTATATTCCTATGTAAAATTTTGTTCCTTTAAAAAGATAATAATGTCAGTCTCCTCGCCTTTCCTGTCCTTTAAAGCATCGTGAGCACGCTATGCCACGGACTGCATGCAGCAACAGACATGCTCGGCTGGATGTTTGTAACAGAGCAGGCTGTTCATCTGTCGCATTGCTCCACAGCCACACCTGGTGTTCAGCCCACTGCAAGTACACAAAGTGTAAGCTCTTGGGCTTGATTTCACTTCCTGGTTTCCTGAGTCTGAATGGACAGGAAGTGACTTCACGCAGACTCTGACACATCCCTCCCTGTTCTGATTGATAGCCCTATTTAAGAGGACAGCTGGCCTACAGCCAATGCTGTGTTATCAGCTTACTTCCTGGACTCTGTTTCCCTGACTCTTGAATATCCTGGACGAATAACTTGGTTTTGACGCAGACTTGCTCAATGGACTTTGCTTGTTTTTTGCCAGCCTCTGACCCCGGATTTATCCTAGGACTCTGCCTAGACTTTTTATTTTGCTCTTTGGGATTATTTGCTTAACTTCGCCCCATACCTGGAGCTCAGCCCAGCTCTCCCCATGGTTGTAGCCAGGGAGCATGACAAAGTTGTCCTAACCTCTAAACTCAGCACATTATTGATGTACAGAACTGTATTCCCCTTTATCTAGAACAGGGGTTCTCAACCTTTTTTCATCAAGTACCAATTTCCGATTATATCAAGTACTACCTAGGTGGTGCGTGAACGTTGTCAGTCACCTAAAACCATAATCTAAACACAAAAAAACAGCCATTAAAAGTGAATAAATCGCACAAATGTTTTTTATTTATGGTGCAAATCATGCTTGAGTGAAGTTTAGAAGCAGCAGATCAGGTTGGGGTACAGGTCAGTCTGCAGCCTTGTTGAGTACCACTTGGGAGGATCTTGAGTACCACCAGTGGTACTAGTACCACCTGTTGAGAACCCCTGATCTAGAAGGTTATTCTACACAGACTTATGGGTGTTTTAGCCTAAACAACCCTGTCCCTGTGAATCCTTGGACCATTGTTTATAATTTCCTGATTGTAACTAAACGTATGTATTTATCTGGAACATTTTCAGAACATGTCCATAAAAATGACCTGATACTTAGATTGGTGGGCTTTGCTTCTGATGTGGATGCCACAATGATCATGTACTGCTTCCCTGTCATGGATTTCTCAATGGAGAAATGCTCTTTTAAAGAGTGACCAGAAATTCGAGAACTGCAAGACAGAGAGACTATGGGGTCGATTCAAAGAAACATGTAACAGCTTTGATTTTGGTGCCGATCATCCTATTTTTCCCGAACGCTCGTGCGTTCGTATGAACTTGCGAGTGATTCTATAAGCAAATACGTTTCTATCCTAAAATGTCCATCCGTTCGTATGGCAGTTCGCGAATCAGACCTATGTCAGTTTCCATCCTGAATTTTCCGTTTCATTTCTCAGGCTGCAACATTGGTTTTGCCCTTTTTCCTTTTTTGTCTGGACGTAAATCCTTCTGATCTTGCGGCTGCGCACTACAAACTTACCTCATTAAAGTGCATTCTAAATATTTGGTCTTATTTTTCTTTATTTCATTCATTTTGTAGTAACCAACCATTAATGAATGCATTTGCATAAGTAAATCTTACTTTGTTTAATTTTTAGTTAACTTGCATTTTTTACTTGTGGATTTAATTTTAATATTTTGGCTTCAAATGGTACAACTTAAAATTTTTGGTGTGGTTACCCACACCCTCTACATACAGATTGCTCTCAAAAATTAAAAAACACCCAGCAACTTCGGCATGTTATGAGCCTAGAAACAGCCAAGATGGCGGGTCAGGTATTATCGGGCAGCCTGCAAACAGAAAGGGCCTTGTGACTGTGTTGCTCTGCATTCTTTGATTTCTGACCTTTTCGTGCCCCCAGCTCTGCTGTGTCTGTGCAAAATACAGCAGTAACCCACATCCTGCACTTTATCCCGCTCTCCTCTCCTCAGTAAGTGTGATGCATCTGACTAAAGATGAGCTAAAATAATTAAACAAAGCAAAGGTAAACAACTACACCAATAAATTCAAACTAAAAATATTATTCTAGTACATCAATTTAAAAATAAATAACAAAGGACATAAGTTTCTTTAATTAACGCAAATACTGTATATGGATGTATTGCAAAATAAAGGTTTACATGCAAAGGACTAATTAAGGTCCACATTAAAATGCTTTTATAAGGCATACATGAATCAGGTATGCATTGCCATACAATTTATGGCCTCGGCCATGCTGATACATGCAGTTCATTGGAGCTCAAGACGCGCAGACTCCTCCACATAGCCAAAAAACCTGTTCAAGAACAGCAATCCGACTGCTAAAAGGTGTCGGAAGTGTCTTTCTTTTAAAACGTATTTAGAGGTTGGAAAACTGCTCTCTGAATCACACCTAAACACATCCGATTATCCTAAGTTTTAGGTTTTGATCCTAAGTTTTAGGTTTTGATCCTAAGTTTTAGGATTTGATCCTACAATTTAGGAACGAACTTCCGATGATCGTAAGAGCATATACGAAATCGTACGTAGGCTCGTGCGAGTCGGAAATGGCCAAAAAATCAGGAAAAAATGACAAACACCCACCCAAACTTAGGATTCTAGATCCGAAATCAATTAACTTTTGCTCTTTGAATCGAGGGGTATAAGTATGCTACAAATCTGCTAGTGAAGCGGCATATAGCAGGGGAACTCAAGCTGTGGAGGAACTCCAGACCTGACATTTCCTATCCATAATTCTTATCTCTTTATTTGTAAATGTTATTCCCAAAAAAACTTTTTCATTATAATCACCGGGGTAGACGGGAGGGAGGAAGGGGATTTCTGGTTAGATTTCCACTGTGTGTCATCACAAATCCAACAAGCCTTCTACTAAGCAATCTAAAAGTCTTTTCAGACTTTAGGATTGCTTAATGATCACTTTTAATATAAAAGATAGAAACTCATTTACATTCAATCCGTGCCCTCACCCGCCATCCCTGCCCAAGTAACTTGGGCGATGTTGCTGGCTCGGAGGTGGCCCAGTTTTCAAATAAAAACAGTTTTTTACACCATCGAAGAAACGTCCAGTGGCTGTTTTGAGATTGCCGATTGGCTGATCTCAAAACTGACGTATATTGGGGATCCAGCCGACTGGCTGTTCAGTTGTGCGCACACCTGCAACCCAGGCTGGGCAAGGAAGCTCGTCCGAGGTGTCTGAGATGCATAGCTGTGGCAGTGTGGGGTGGTAACATGGACATACTGGCAGTTGTTAAGCTGCTTGTGGTGTGGGGAGGCAAGTAGACCATGATGAAACAGATCAGGGAAGTGGCCGGGATCAGGAGGAGGAGTATGATGATGTCGTTTTGGATTGGACCAGGGAACCAAGCATAAAGGAAGGGACATCGTCAGAGCAGGAGGGTACTTCTGGCACTGACAGCGAGAAAGAGTCGTGCTAGGTAGGGCCAGATCATCTGCAAAATGGAATAGGGCTGGGTCTGCTGGTATGGTCCACTCAGGAGCAGGTGTCGGTGACACTGATGCTGCTTTTGCAGACTCCGGAGGAAAGGCTGCCAGAGGAGGAGCAAAGTCTTTCGTACCTTCCCTGGTGAACAAAACCTAGCACAGTGCCAGATCTGCAAGCAGAAACAGCTACATGGATGACAAGTATGCGGCAGCCACTGAACAGCGTGTCACAGGAGCTGCTGGTAAAGGTGAGTTTACCGGCAACCCCGGAGGTTTCTCACAGTGGGGCAACCCCCTATAGGTTCCCTGAGGACAGGCTAGCGGCCAGCCCTGAAATCTTTTTGATGTCATTGATGGATGACATAGATAGAGATAGTTAGCGATCTAACACTCATAAAAAGTATTTTGTCGTTGGAAGTGGTTTGAGAAATAATTGCTGTACATAGGTTTTACAGTATATTTTATGCCAATTAACTGAAATTGACTCTCTAATGGCAAAGTGAAAAACATTACATGGAATTGAATCAATTTAGTTTATTTGAATGATGTTTACGAATTGAATCCTGTTTATGTGTGTAGTGTTGTGTTACTTGACTATGGGCCTTATTTATCACGGGCTAGCGCCAGGTAGTGTCTGATGAGCGCCAGGTACCGCCAGCTATCGGCGGCTACCGACTCAAGTACGCCCGGCGGCGGTCACAATGACGCATTTATCACGCTAAATGAGGCTAGCACCGGCGAGAGCGTCAGCTAGCGCGGGATTCATCATGAAGCTGCCTGGAACGAACAGCGCCGCTGCAAATTCCTTCACAGCGCCAGGTATGACCTGTCGCTCCCTGGCATTGTCCAATGCATTTCAATGGAGCAATGTTTAATTAATCATAATTAATTGGTAATAATTTTTTTTTTTTTTTTTTTTTTAATGTCAAAAATTCTGAGACCACTTCTGCAATGTTCGGTTTTTTTTTTAAAGTAAAAAAAAATAAAAAAAAAAAATGTGTGCAGAATTGATCTTACAGGTCTGATATTAATGTATTCATATTACAAAATGATTCAAAAAACATGTATAATGTTACAATCAAAAAATATGGTTGTTTAGGGGTTAAAAACAAGTTAACACCCATCGCCGCCAGCGCACTGGGGTTTAAACAAGGAATGGACAGCGCCAGCAAATTCGGAGCGTGATTTTTTAATGAATATGAAGCAAGCCGTTCGCTCTGGCCATTCGTTGTCAGGCGCTCACATACAACGCTGAACCTGTGAAACAGCGACCCCTAAGCCCGTATTCAACATCGCTGTCATCAAGCAAACGCCGGCCAAGCACAGCAAATACTGGCTGGCGCTGTAAAAATCACGCTACAGTCGCTCATCTGTCACTACCTGGCGCTATTAATGAATCGGCCTCCCCATAAGAATGTTGGCTATTCTTCTCATGTAGTGGTCGGATTTCGGACCACGGAAAGCGTGGGGATACCTCTTGACTGACTTTCATGGGATACGATCCCCTGAACCATAACACTTAGGTGATGTTTTCTAGTTGTCTGATTGTTGTTACGTTGTTTTGCACTTTGCTCATCCTGCAATTTTTATGATGATATTAATTGAACTTTTTTAGCACAGCAAATGCACTTATGCACTTTAAAGCCTAATTTGCAAAAATAGAGAATATTTTGGTCATGGTATTAATCACTGTAGTGATTTTGGTTAATAATTAAATTGAGGGTCCTGGATGGATGCCCCATGTTTTGATGTGCTTTTATATTTATATGTATGTCTATGTTTAATGTGTAGTTTTTATATAATAAAGATGAATTCTTGAAATGATATCTATGTAAAGCAGTTGATTTTTTAGGGGGAAGGTGTTACATAGTTAATTACATAGGTCCTTATTTATGAAGGAATAGCGACAGGTAGCGACTGGTGAGCGGCCGGTAATGACGGGCCCCGCCACGAGCACGCCGGCTCCCCACCACAATCACACATTTATCAAGCCAATCCTGCTTAGCGACTGAGATAGCGCCATATAGCGACTCATTCATCATTATTCCAGCCTCAGCCCACAGCGCCAGCGTCCGACCTTGAACAGCAACAGGTATGACCTATCGCTACCTGGCGCACTCCAATGCATTTCAATGGAACAATCTTTAAATATTAATAATTAATTGTTATTAATGTTTTTTTTTTTTTTTTTTTAAATGTGAAAAATTCTGTGACCACTTCTGCCATTTTAGATAATTTATTTAAGGGAAAAAAAAAAAATTATACAGAATTGATATTACAGGTCTGATATTAATGTATTCATATTACTAAATTATTAAAATTTTTTTTTTTTTTTTTGGTTTCCAAAAATATGGTGGTTTGGGGGTTAAAAAACTACTTTTAACCCATCGCCGCCAGCGCTCTGGGGTTTAAACATGCATTTCACAGCGCTTTAATTTTTTGAGCGTGATTTTTTGATGAATATGGTGGAAGCCGGTCGCTCTGACCAGTCGCTATCATGCGCACCCATACAGCGCGGAACCTGTCGAATAGCGACTCGTAACCTTGTATTCAACGTTACGCCACACCGACTGAGTCGCTGTCAACAACCGAACAACGGCCAAGCACAGCGACTACTAGCGGGGGCTGTGAAAATACCGCTACAGTCGCTCAACTGTCGCTACATGTCGCTATTAATAAATCAGCCTCATAGTTACATAGTTACTACGGTTGAAAAAAGACATATGTCCATCAAGTTCAACCAAGGGTGTTGGGGTAGGGGAAGTTATTTTTTAATTTATAGGGGAAGCTATTTATTTTATTTTTTGTTTTTATTTTATTTTTTTTACTGATAACCGCTAATAGTAACTGTTAATGTTATTTTCTTCTAAATAAGCATCTAATCCTTTTTTGAAGCTGTCAGCGGTTGATGCTGTAACAAGCTTCTGTGGGAGACTATTCCATAGATTTATAGTTCTTATGGTAAAAAAAAAACGATTTTTGTGGTTGTGGTTTGCTGTTTTGCTAATGGTTGCTGGAGCCACATAAGAAAGTACTCATGTATCAATTTTTGATGCCCACGTGTGGCAGATTGCAATATGCGATCAGCTTGGATTCACTGGCTGCTTTACTTTTCCTTGCGAGCTGAGATGAATATTATTCCATCAAAATCACACAAGTCGCTCATGGCACATCTTGGGAAAACTTCGCATTGGTCAATAATGAGCCTTTCTCCCATGAGAGCAGAGCATACAAACTCCTTGTCACATTTAAAAACATAAAACTTTTCTCCGTTATTAGTATAATAGGTTCCATTTAAGACCCCCAATAGTATAAATCTTCCCCCAGGTTTCAGGCACCTCAGGATATTTCTGAGAAACTTCACATAATCAGTTTGGTTTTTGCTGCTGTGCTCTAGGAGGCCGGTGGTAATGACGCAGTCGCCTTGTGGGGTCTCCACCGGGTGTGTGATGTTTTCTTCTTCTAGTTTGCATTTCATAACGTGCTTGATTACATTCTTTAGCTGCATTTCCTTGTGTTCGCACAAGTGACTAAAATAAAAAAAAATGCTAAGTTAAAGGGACATTTCAGGCTTGAAATAAACATTCAAAGATCACTTGTCTCTCCTCTACACCCGACCCCAGTAGCGTAATGGGGAGGCCGATTCATTAATAGCGGCAGGTAGCGACAGTTGAGCGACTGTAGCGGCATTTTCAGAGCGCCCGCTAGTAGTCGCTGTGCTTGGCCGTTGTTCGGTTGTTGATAGCGACTCAGTCGGTTTGCCGAAATGTTGAATATTGGGTGAGGAGTCGCTATTTGACAGGTTCCGCGCTGTATGGGAGCACATGATAGCGACTGGCCCTAGCGACCGGCTCCCACCATATTCATTAAAAAATCACGCTCAAAAAATTCTCGCGCAGTAAAATGCATGTTTAAGCCCCAGAGCGCTGGCGGCGATGGGATAAAAGTAGTTTTTTAACCCCCCAAACAACCATATTTTTGGAAACCAAAAAAAAACAAGTTTTTAAAATAATTTAGTAATATGAATACATTAATATCAGACCTGTAATATCAATTCTGTACATTTTTTTTTATTTTTTTTACCTTAAAAAAATTATCTAACATTGCAGAAGTGGTCACAGAATTTTTCACATTTAAAAAAAAAAAAAAAAAATTCATAACAATTAATTATGAATATTTAAAGATTGTTCCATTGAAATGCATTGGAGAGCGCCAGGTAGCGAGAGGTCATACCTGTCGCTGTTCAAGGTCGGACGCTGGCGCTGAGGGCTGAGGCTGGAATAATGATGAATGAGTCGCTATATGGCGCTATCTCAGTCGCTAAGCAGGATCGGCTTGATAAATGTGTGATTGTGGTGGGGAGCCGGCGTTCTCGTGGCGGGGCCCGTCATTACCGGCCGATCACCAGTCGCTACCTGTCGCTATTCCTTCATAAATAAGGGCCTATATGTGATGGGGTCCTGGTGTGAACATTAAATGGGACCCCTTCATGGCTCATACTGGACAGGGTTTTTTTAGAAGATCACTAAACTGTTTTGGTTTATGTAAGGATTGCATACGCTCATAACCAGGGCCGGGGGCCCTTGGGCGGCATAATCTCGGGGGGCCCCTTTGTAGTTGAATCACATCTCCCCTCCCCCCAAACACTAAGCATACTGCTAACCAGCTACAAACAGGGAAAGCAGAAAACCGCTGCACACTTCTGCTTGTGTACGGCAGCACCACCTCCACCAATCAGCAGATGCCCCACACTGTGCCCCTCTGGGATTCTGTGGCGGTAATCTGTGGCAATTAGAGGCAAAGTGCTCTGTGTTGCAACTCATCGCTGCCAAGGGTCCCTAGAAGTAGGTATGTAGCATTTGTTTCAGTAGATGGAAACACTGGGGGCATCCCAAATCTGGATTACCCTAAGGATCATCCTATGTGGACTAAGAGGTTTGGTCAGTGTGTGACCCCCCACCCGGTTCGCTCATTACTTTCCTTGAACTGGCGAATGCACTGTGGAATCATCAGTTTGAGGTAACGGGCAAACCGGGGAGGGGGGGGTCACACACAGGGGTATCCCGAATTTAGGTGCCTCTGTCAAGCAGACCAAAAGCCGGGTTTTGGAAATCCTGCGTTTTAGTCTGCTTTGAGTAGCAGCAGCAGATAAGCAGCTAAGCAGCCTTTAAGAGACTCTAACCTCAAAAAATAAAGTCCTTCTCTGCCCCCTCCTCCCCTGGTGCTAGGTCAGAGAGAAATGAGAGCAGGGATGCCACACCAGTTCTATCTCACTGCGGCTGCTGCTGGAACCAACATGAGAATGAGCTGCTCACTGGAAGGGGGGCCAGGACTTCTTCGAGGAACAACAGTGGGGATTTCCACTCTTCTGAGTGTTGTCCCTTTCTAGATTGCCCTGGACATTTCAAATCATCATGGGGAAATAGGCCTTCCTAGAGTCGTTTGGGTTATAGTCTGGTCCAGGAGGCTTTTCAGTATTTTCGGGCCGCGGGGCCGGCAACGAAGCTACTGGCGGCAGTGGGAGCGCACCTGGGCAAACCTGCAGCCAAAGCCACCACAGGGCAGGAGGGAGAGTCTAGAGCAGCAAAGCCGCCGCCAGCAACGCTACAGTGATGGGTGCAGAGCTGTCACTGCACATAAGCCACCAAGCTCAGCCGCTGGCAGCTCAATGCAGGGAACTGTTTTCTGCTGGACCAGCCGGGGACTACACTACCCCCCACCCAGAATGGCAAAGCAGGAGTTCTCGAGCAGCACGCACCCGCACAAGGGGGGCACAAGGGACTCGATCTGATGTAAGTGGGCGGGTGCCAGACAACCACCAATCAGTTACTTGGCTGGACTATTATTTTAAAGGGAAAAAAATACTGTATCTGGGGCCTCCACCAGATTTTGTGCCCAGGGGCCTCCACCACGCCCAATCTGGCCCTGGACCCTGCCAATCGCCAACACAGCTTACCTTTCTAATGGTCCCAGATGGTGGCATCCCCAGCCTCCCTGCTGCTGAGCTGCACTCCTGCATTCAGATAGGCTGGGGGCAGGAGCGCCCTACAGACCACAGAGAGACGGGGGATGCTGCCACTGCCTTTTCTCCTTGTATATACAGGGCTATATGTTTTGCATTAATATGCAAAGCATACAGCACTGATTGGATGAGATCTCACACAGCGGATAGGTACATTTTGAGGGGTTTCACACAGTGGGTCATCCTAATTTGGGATGTCCCAGAAAAGCAGACCAATCACCAGAATAGTGAAAATCCTGCTGATTGGTCCACTTTAACTCCATCAACACAGTGTTGCCCCACAGATACCTGTAACACCTCCACATGCCTACAGTAAGGGCCCCCGCGCACCCATTACCCCCTAAACACACCAGAACAAAAACAATCAGCGGCCAACCTGGAATCTAAAATATTCCAGGGCTGGATGCTGGCTTTCTCCCGGGGCATCCCGAATTGGTGAAACCCTGAATACTTTTGATGAAATTGCTGAACACTGCACAGGGCTCTAATTGTACAAGAGCTCGCCTATGTGCTGTTGTACCGAGGATATGTGAGTCATAATGGGTTTACTGGAGGGTTTCACACACTGGAAACACGAAAAAAAACGCGGGAAAGTCAAAGCAGAACAAAGCAGAAACGGGAAAGTCACGCAGCAGGGCACCCCCGATCGGGGAAAGGATTAAAACCCAGGATAGTCAAAATCCTGGGTTTCGGTCCACTTTAAAGCAGACCAAAACCCACATTTTTAACTAGCATCCCTTGAATTGCTCCCCCTATGAAAAGCACCTTTTGCCAATTTTTCACTGCTCTAATCCCAGATAATGGCGCCTGTTTCAGCTGTAAAGTTCCGCCTCCTCCATTCACCGCCACTGTTGTGTGTAGCAATTATGGCCCTTATTTAACAAGGGATAGCGCCAGGTAGCGAATGGTGAGCGAACGGTAATGACGCTCACCGCCACGAGAACGCTGGCTCCCCTCCGCAATCACACATTTATCAAGCCGATCCTGCTTAGCGACTGACAGAGCGCCAGATAGCGAATCATTCATCATTATTCCAGCCTCACCCCACAGCGCCAGCGAGCGACCTTGAACAGCGACAGGTATGACCTCTCGCTACCTGGCGCTCTCCAATGCATTTCAATGGAACAATCTTTAAATATTCATAATTAATTGCAATTTTTTTTTTTTTTTTTTTAAATGTCAAAAATTCTGTGACCACTTCTGCCATGTTATATATTTTTTTTAAGGTAAAAAAAAAAAAAAAAAAAAAAAATTGTGCAGAATTGATATTACAGGTCCGATATTAATGTATTCATATTACAAAATGTTTTGAAAAACATGTTTTTTTTTTTCTACAAATATGGTTGTTTGGGGGTTAAAAAACTACTTTTAACCCATCGCCGCCAGCGCTCTGGGGTTTAAACATGCATTTCACAGCGCGAGAATTTTTGGAGCGTGATTTGTTAATGAATATGCTGGGAGCCGTTCGCTATGGCCTTTCGCTGTCATGCGCTCCCATACAGTGCGGAACCTGTCAAACAGCGACTCCTAACCCCGTATTCAACATTACCGCACACCGACTGAGTCGCTGTCAGCAGCCGAACAACGGCAAAACACAGCGAATACTAGCGGGGGCGCTGTGAAAATAACGCTACTGTTGCTCATCTGTCGCTACCTGGCGCTATTAATGAATCGGCCTCCCCGTTATTGTCGTACCTATGCAATGGCACCTGCCGTCTTACAGAGAGGGAGAGCAACAAAAAAAAGAGTTCCAGGACTATTCGAAGAGCGAAAATATACATTTCTAGTTCTACACCCTAAGAAGGCAGTATTGGGTTTTGCCAAATGTATTTCACAAGTTCAGTGGGTTTTGATCCGCATTAACCTAATCCAATGATTTAATTGACCGGTAATTCTAAACTTTCACCTCATTCCTTGTTTCTCTGCAACATACGAAGACGTGTGATTCCAAGAAAAGGCCCCGGTGCGATCGTGCAGCCATCGATTTGTCTCCAAGATGCAACTGTCTGTGATCCTCATAAGGATAATTTCCTTGAAGCAATCACATGCTGAGAGGAGGTGGTGAATGAGGGGCCCGAAACTGATGTCAATACACAGGTCTCCTTTACAAGGATCTGCAAATACAAAACACATCTCTATTAAGCTACAATTAAATAAGCCAAAGATATATGCTTGTAAATGAAACGGGAATTAATATTATTACACATAACTGTTATAAAAGTAATTTTTTGCAAGCCTCAAAATATGGGATACCAATAAGTCTGGGGCATTTGGGAAACTTTTGCCCCTTAAAGTGGACCAAAACCAGGGATTTTTACTATCGTGGGTTTTGGTCCTTGTCACAGAACCAGATGTGAGATGCCTCGCTGTGTGAATGCTGTATGCTGGTGTGATGGATGGAGGTCAGAACCAATAAAATGAATATATATGTGAACATTCCCTGCCTATATATATATATATATATGCGCTGTTTCTTTCCTTTTGCTTGTACTGAAATTAGAGCAATAAAGTTAATGAAGCACGCTGCTATTAACACATTACTGTAAACAAGATGGCGCTGGGGAGACTAGACAATACCTTATAATGTCTGGCCCCCCAGGCGTCACTAACATTCCTAAGAATATGATCTGTGGCTGTGATGACCAATCATTGAGCCAGTAATTCGATTTTCGCAAGCCTCAAAATATGGGATATCAAAAAGTCTGGAGCAGTTGGGCAACTGGTACTTTTGCCCCCTAAAATGGACCAAAACCAGGGATATTTGCTATTGTGGGTTTTTGGTCCTTGCCACAGATCCAGATGTGAGATGCCTCACTGTGTGAATGCTGGATGGAGGTCAGAATCAATAATAAAATGAATATATATGTGAACATTCCCTCCCTCCTTAGATATAAAAATTATATATATATATATATATATATATATATATATATATATATTCTCTGCATTGTATACTTTAGTGTCTAATAAAGGTGAAATAAACCCTCAATAAGCCACTTATCGCTGCGCTGATTTTTTCCTTTTGCTTGTACTGAATTTAGAGCAGTAAAAGTAATGAAGCACGCTGCTATTAACACATTACTTTAAACAAGATGGTGCTGGGGAGACTAGACAACACCTTATTATGTCCGGCCCCCCAGGCGTCACTAACATTCCTAAGAATATGATCTGTGGCTATGATGACCAATCATTGAGCCAGTAATTAGATTTTCGCAAGCCTCAAAATATGGGATATCAAAAAGTCTGGAGCAGTTGGGCAACTGGTACTTTTGCCCCCTAAAATGGACCAAAACCAGGGATATTTGCTATTGTGGGTTTTCGGTCCTTGCCACAGATCCAGATGTGAGATGCCTCACTGTGTGAATGCTGGATGGAGGTCAGAATCAATAATAAAATGAATATATATGTGAACATTCCCTCCCTCCTTAGATATAAAACATATATATATATATATATATATATATATATATATATATATTATCTGCATTGTATACTTTAGTGTCTAATAAAGGTGAAATAAACCCTCAATAAGCCACTTACTGCTGTGCTGATTTTTTCCTTTTGCTTGTACTGAATTTAGATCAGTAAAAGTAACGACACCAGAGAAATCTCTGAACTGTGCAGAGAGGGGTCTGCCCACGGTTCTTTATCAAGCCCGATTTGTGTACAAGCCTGAAACTTCCCTTTCATTTGCTCCCATTGTGCATGCACAGGTTCAATCACTCAAGCACATTCCATTCAGCTTTAGTGTTCTGAGGTCAGAGTGGTAAGCAAAGGTGAATGCAGAGTGCACCACTGCCTACAGCCCCCCAATTCCCAGTGCGTACCCACTTCAGTCTTTAATGAATGGCTGGCATGAGTATGCACAGATAGAGGTGCTTAGGGATGTGGCTTGGTGGAATTGTCGGACTGGTGAAGAGGTGAGTTTTCTGGTTATCCAGGGAAGTTTCACAGATCAGGGCATCTTAAATCGAGATTCTCTACAAAGAGGAGGACCACCAGCCCTAGAGTCTTATAGCTAGTAAATTGAATGGACTTTTAATTTAACTTTAAATTAAAAAAAATACCCAGTTTTGCATGTGAACTGCAAGGAGCATTATCATTCCAGGCACGTCTTGCTATAAAAATACCCAACAGTGATTGGGCAATTCTGAGCTTTTACAATTTCATGTCCTATATCAGTCAGCCTCTAAGAAAGATAAAAAAGGAGTAGGGAAGGGATGTAGGCGCAGAAATGGTGGTGTGAGAGGGTGGTGAGCAGACAAGGTGTAGGGGGGGGGGGGGTTGTACTGTGTATGGGCTGTTAAAATGTTGCTATAAGGAGAACTATGCATACTCACCTCACCCCTGTACTAGTTAGTCCAGAGCAAAAGCCATAGGAAAAGGCAGATTATTATCCTACAATCAGCTATTTTCAGTAGTATACACTGCCCGGACATTAAGTCCCTGGCTGTGGGGTGCTGCTGGGCATAGCTAACTATGAAAGATGCTGCTGCGACCAGCATGACCACGCAGGATTGTCTTCCTCGGGGAAGATCAGTACATGCTTTTTCAATTTAGCATTTTTAATTTTACCTACAGTAACCTACAGTAACTAGATGGTTATTCTAGGTTCCAAGGGATTCTATTGGCTATTAGTAGTAAGTTGTTGTACCGTGTTAGCAGGAAATCCAAGGTTAAGGTAATACCATTTATTGGCTAACTCATTTAGATTGAAAATGCAAGCTTTCGAAGCTGTTCAAGCTTCTTCTTCAGGCATAATACAGATCTGTAACTTAGACACACATTTATACAAAAAACTACAAAGGAGTGACAATTGTTTTTACACTGACACACATGAAAAATAGCTAAGTCGTAAAATCGTATACTGTGAGATAAGGATCAGGGGGATTATAACAATTAATGGTGGGCTGATAAGAATGAGAGGGGGAGAGAAAGTGTGTGGAATTTGTGAGAGCAATAAAAATTCCACACACTTTCTCTCCCCCTCTCATTCTTATCAGCCCACCATTAATTGTTATAATCCCCCTGATCCTTATCTCACAGTATACGATTTTACGACTTAGCTATTTTTCATGTGTGTCAGTGTAAAAACAATTGTCACTCCTTTGTAGTTTTTTGTATAAATGTGTGTCTAAGTTACAGATCTGTATTATGCCTGAAGAAGAAGCTTGAACAGCTTCGAAAGCTTGCATTTTCAATCTAAATGAGTTAGCCAATAAATGGTATTACCTTAACCTTGGATTTCCTATTGGCTATTAGAAAATTAGACTGTTAGACTGGGTTGGAGGGGGCATGGATTCATTGATATTAATAAAATAAAATACAGTACACAAAGCAGCTCTTCAGAATGTAAATTCAAAACATCAAAAGGTATAGCAGATAATAATAATAGGGACCACACAAGTCCACACATTTGGGCATTTTTGGTTAGATACAATTTTTATATAATGAACAATAGCTTAACTTTTTTATTTTGTAATTGTTTTTTTTTTCATTCAATAACTGCCTTTGGGTTTATTATTTTTATTTTTTTATTATTATTTTATTTATTTTTTGGGTAATTTTTTGGGGCATTTTTCATTGGATACAATTTGTATCTAATGAAGAATAGCCTGACTTAAGCAGCATTCATTAAAACAAGGAAAAGTGCCCAAAAATTCAGACAAACATTTTTCATTGGCTACATATATATACATATTTTAACAAAAAGTGCCCCTAAAAATAATAAACCCAACAGGCAGTTTCAATGTTATATTGAATGCAACACTGAAAACTAAAAAAAAAATTAAATATTAAAAAATAAAAAAGTCAGGCTATCGTTAGATAAAAATTGTATCTAACCAAAAAAGCCAAAAGAATTAGCAAAAAATCTAAGAAAATAAACCAGCAGGCAGTTTCAGTAGTAAATAGGATGCCTTTAAAAGCCGCATTTAGTAAAACACTTAAAACTGAAAAATACAATTAAAAAATAAAAAAGTCAGGCTATTGTTTGTTTAGATAAAAAATGTATCTAAACAAAAATGCCCCCCAAAAATTACCAAAAAACATAAAAGCAGCCCATCAACCAGCTTTTCCGTGTTTGGGCCAGATGATGAACCCCCGGCATGGACTCCCGTCTGTCCGTGTTCAGGTTGGGGGACCCAAACTTGCAAAATTCAATACAAGCCCATCCCGAATAATGATGTCTATAACTTACACAATACATAAGCTCATTAATAATAATGTACAGTAACTGACCTCAATATGTATTATTACCTTTCTCAAAAAAATGATGAAGTTTCTCCAATGGATATTTTAAAAATTCATCGAAAAAGACAGAAGAAGTGCAAAAATAATCATCAATAAGGCCTCTGGAATGGAAGTCATGTTCGTGATAATATCTGTTGGGTCTGGATTCCATTTTTGGGAATTTGTATCACCAGCAGCAGAGATGAGCTTCTGACCGAAGTATCGGCAAGTTATATGCCTATACACAACATCATTCTCCTGTCATCAGGCAAATATTTCTCCTCTCCCGAGTCATCAGACGTTGCTTTCAGATGTTTATATGACTCCACTCTGCTTGTTTAATCAAAATGTTATATTTCAAAATGTTCAGCTTTACACAGATGATTAAAAATTCCAAGGCCCTGGTGCAAACCTTAAACTGGGGTCATGTGAAAGCTCCTAAGACACGTAGGAGCTTTCACATGACCCAAGTTTAAGGTTTGCACCAGTGCCTTGGGATTTTTAATAATCTGTGTAAAGATGAACATTTTGAAATATAATATTATGATGAAACAAACAAAGTGAAGACATCCAGGGCCTTATAGCGGTGTTGTGTTGTACTGTGTTAGCCATTGCGAATAATAGAAAAGTGAAGAAATAGGCGATACCTTTTGTTGGCTAACTGAGTATATTTAAAATTTTAGGACAAAACCGCGCTTAGATCTTATCAATATCAAAATCAAATATTTCTTAAAAAGTAATTAAACTGCTTAACGTGTAAAATCCAATTATCCCTATGGATTAAACATAATATTAACAATAAAACACAGAGCATTCAATTTAAACAGAGAGTCCAGGGGATACTAAATGTCCACAGTTACTTTTCAAAATTCAGGCTTTAACCAACTTCCTTAGGATTTCAGACTGAGTCTTGAGAAAGTTGCGCATAGCAACTGTCACGGACCGGGTGGAGCGGACTCGGGTGTGGATCCGCTTTAACTGTGGGACCAATGGCGGGTACCGTGTCAGGGGAGCGGAGTCTAAGGGGCCACCGGTATTCCCCAGAGCCCACCACAAGGCAGGTTGGTCTTGTGCGGTGAGAAACCCCCAGGTCGCTACCCCCCAACAGCGGCCCAGTCCCACAGTCAGCCGAGGTTCAGCGAGGTACACAAGTGGCAGGCAAAAGGCGTAGTAAGTACAGGCAGAGATCGGGGCTGGCAGCACAGGTTCGCGGTAAAGGTGAGTAGCCGAGGTCGGGGCAGGCGGCAAAGGTTCAGAATCGGGGACAGGCAGAGGTCGGTACACGGGTGAGCAATCCAAGAATGTCTGACTTTCAACAAGCATGGAGAGACCAAGATTCGGCACTGAAGGAAGGAAGTGCCTCTTTAAATAGGAGAAGTGAATGCAGGCTTGGATGACCAAGCACCAATCAGTGCTGTACAGGCCCTTTAAATCTCAGGAATCTAGTGCGCTCGCCCTCTAGTGGACAGAGATGTGCGCGCACCTGAGCATGCGAGAAGGAAACATGGGGGGCAAACAGCCATGAGGGAAGTGCTGCAAAATGGATGACGGCTGGATGCAGCCATGGAGGCAAGTGAAGTGCTGCTAGATGGGCGTGCAGCGCTCGCCCTAACAGCAACGAAACACGTTGATGGCGGCAACGCGGACCAGAGGCTACAGCGACCACCTGGATCGATTGAGATCAGTGGATATCCTCCCCTCTCCCAGAAGCATCAATGGCCAAGGTGCAGTAAGAGCAGGGTGAAGGTCTCGCCTGATATCTATACAAGCTGTTTTCTTTATTTTTAAACGTGAGTGCACATTTTTAATCATGTTTTAGTAGACCCAATATTAAAATGTTATTATGCTAGATATTTCCATTGGTTTTATCTCTTTTATGATACCCATTCTGAGATACCTTCTCTAAAACTACAACTAAGAGTTATATTGAATAGTAAGGATTACATGGTTTGAGAGAGCGTGATCTACAAATGCAAGAAAAAGGCTTAACTTGGAGCGCATTAACAGTTCACCATCTGGTAAGAGTAATTAATACAGGTGGTGGGCACGAGGTGGAAAATTGAAGTGGATTACTCCTAGATAGGGATGAACGAACCGGTTCGGACGAACTGGAATTCGCTCCGAATTTCAGGGAAAATTCGATTCGGCACGAACCCGAATTTTTTTTGGTTCGTGCCGATCGAATTTTCCCTGAAATAAATAAAAAAAAATGCCGGCATGGTGGGAGCGGGCAGGCCGGCTACGCTGTCAGTGGGCCGCCGCCGGCCGCTCTCAGGCGCCCTCTGATGACGCGTCCTCTGATGACAGCTGAGAGCGGCGCCGGCCTCCACGCTCCGACCATGCAGGTAAGTGTTTGCTTTTTAAACAAATGCCGGCATGGTGGGAGCGGGCAGGCCGGCTGCGCTGTCAGTGGGCCGGCTTCCGCCGCCCGCTGACAGCGTAGCCGGCCTGCCCGCTCCCACCATGCCGGCATTTTTTTTTTTTCAGATGAGCGATTCGTGAAAGTTCGATTCGGGCGAACCCGAATTTCTTGGGCAAATTCGGCGAATCGCCCGAATCAAACTTTCAAGAAGTTCGCTCATCTCTACTCCTAGATGTCACCATGATGTTACTATAAATGCATGCACCTTGGGACAACCATCTGAAATCCTAAGGAATTTGGTAACTGTGAAAAGTAACTGTGGACATTTAGTATCCCCTGGACTCTCTGTTTAAATTGAATGCTCTGTGTATTATTGTTAATATTGAGTATATTTTAAGGTGAGATTTCCAGAATACTGTTCCTAGTTCGCTTCATCAGATATCAGAGATGCTATTGTTAGGAAATGGCCGGGTCCTTGGCTGCAGTATCCCTTAGCCACCTGCTGGTGGCACTGTTCCACCTCAATCACTGCACTGTGCCTGTGCAGTCTGACCAGCAGGTGGCTCTATCAGGCACTCACTCCGGGGTAATTGAGCAGCTGCAGCTGCTAATAAGCCACCCATAAAACAGCTTCACCTGACAAGGTTCTTGGCTCCAATATCTTCTAACCTCCCTGAACTCCAGACCAGCTGCTCTGCTATCCTGAACCTCTATTACCAGATCCAGATTCATTCCTATGTGCACAAAAATATATTCATGTGAAAATACCGTGCTATCTTAAGACAAGATTTACATTGATATAAACATGCAGTTATGCAAATTAGCAGAACTTCAATCTCACTAATAAGTCCCAGCAAAAAAGGAAAAGGAAAGCACAGAGCCAAAATACAGCAGATTCAATTGTTCCTTATATTATTCATTCCATCAACGATTGTGTCTCAATGTGAAGATCCATCCAATCACGGTGTGCACCGACCACCAATAATAACGGCCTTATTTATCAAGGGCTAGCGCCAGGTAGTGTCTGACGAGCGCCAGGTACCACCAGCTAACGGCGGCTACCGAATCAAGTACGCCCGGCGGCGGTCACAATGACGCATTTATCACGCAAAATGAGGCTAGCGCCGGCGAGAGCGTAAGCTAGCGCGGGATTCATCATGTAGCCGACTGCAACGAACAGCGCCGCTGCTAATCCCATCACAGCGACAGGTATGACCTGGCGCTCCCTGGCGTTGTCCAATGCATTTCAATGGAGCAATCTTTAAATAATCATAATTAATTGCTATTAATGTTTTTTTTCTTTTTTTTTTTTTTTTAATGTCAAAAATTCTGTGACCACTTCTGCAATGTTAGGAATTTTTTTTAAGTAAAAAAAAAAAAAAAATTGTGCAGAATTGATATTACAGGTCTGATATTCATGTATTCATATTACAAAATGTTTAGAAAAACTTTTTAATTTTTACATAAAAAAAAAAATTGTTGTTTGGGGGTTAAAAACGACTTTACACACATCGCCGCCAGCGCTCTGGGGTTTAAACAAGGAATTCACAGCGCGAGAAATTTTTGAGCGTGATTTGTTAATGAATCTGCAGCAAGCCGTTCGCTTCGTCAGGCGCACCCATACAACGCGGAACCTGTGAAACAGCGACCCCTAACCCCGTATTCAACATTACCGCACACCAACTGAGTCGCTGTCAACAAGCAAACCCCGGCCAAGCACAGCGAATACTAGCTGGCGCTGTGAAAATCACGCTACTGACGCTCATCTGTCGCTACCTGGCGCTATTAATGAATCGGCCTCTAAGTTCTTACCAGATATTGGTATAGATTATGCCAAATCAAAGGATATCCAATGGACATTAATTGGGAAGTGTTTAATGACTTCAAATCCTGGTGTAAGGTGTATCAGATCAGGGAGAAAAGAAGAGAAGGGAATCCACTAGTGCAACATTGCTTTAAAATATTCACAAGTTTAATATATGCGCCAAAAGAACACTCACATTAAAACTACTCACAGACCGCCGGCTCCAGCGCCTTTCGTCGCCTCCCGCGACTTTATCTAGGTGCCACCGGCGGTCTGGGAGAAGTTCCTCCTTCCCTCCATCTTGGGGGTAACTTAGGGGGTTATTTAAGAAACGATAGCGTCAGGTAGCACCTGGTTAATGAGAGGTAGCGACAGATAGCGACTGGTGAACGCCAGACACGGCAGCAATTCCACATTTATCAAGCAGAATCTGTTTAGCGGCTGGGATAGCGCCATGTAGCGTCTGATTAATCATTTTCAAAGCCTCTGCGAACAGCCTTGCACAGCGCCAGGTATGACCTCTCGCTACCTGTCGCTCCCCCATACATTTCAATGGACGAACCTTTTCTTCACTTTAAACGGGTTTTTTTTTTTTTTTAATTTTTCCCAAAAATCACAAATAATTCTGTGACCTCTCCTGGCATTTGAAAAAGCAGTTTTTTTCAAATTTTTCAAATATTTCTTCAGAAATGACATTACAGATCTGCCATTAAAGTGTTCATGTTACAATGTTGCTACAATGTAATTCCATATGTTTTTGCTTTGTTACTAGTTGATAGATGCTGGAAAACAGACTTTAATCACACCGCCTCCTGCGCTATGGGCTACAAACAAGTATTTTTCAGCGCCCAGAGATTTGTGAGGCTGTTTTTTTGCTGAATATGGTGTGAGTCGGTCGCTATGAGCAGTCGCTAACATGCGCTCCCATACAGCGCTGTACTGGTCAAATAGCGACTCCTCACAATGTATTCAACATTACTGAACAGCGACTGGGTCGCTATAAAGTAGCGACCCACGGCTGAGCACTGCGACTACTAGCGGGCGCTCTGAAAATGCCTGCTACAGACGCTCATCTGTCGCTACCTGCCGCTAATGATGAATCAGCCTCTTATTTGAACTTGGACGCACAATTGGGCAGCATTAGCTGGCTGACATTTTCATACATTGCAATTTTTATTGGTTTTTAATGCTAATGCCAATATCTTGTAAGAATTTATTATTGGTGGTGGCTGCACACCGTGATTGGATGGATCTTCACATTGAGACACAATCGTTGATGGAATGAATAAAATAAGGAACAATTGAATCTGCTGTATTTTGGCTCTGTGCTTTCCTTTTCATTCCTATGTGCAGTTCAGTTTCCAGTCCTTCCTGCTATCTGGCCTCCCTGGCCATCCTCTCTCCAGCCTTGCAGGTACTTAGCACCCTGTGTATATTGTATAGGAGTTGTTGTGTGCCCTTATTACTTGTTCTCTGTGCTCGGTATTCGGTTTTATATATATTTCTGGTTGTTTTGCGTTAGTATTTGGTGCAGGGTTGTTGTATATAGTTTGTTTTGCAGTGCTCACGGTTGTAATCAAGAGCGGACTGGCCATAGGGGGACCCGGTATAATGCCTACTGCCTTGGGCTGCTGCTTTTAACACCCACATTAAATCCCTGCCCCTGCCCTTAGTCTCCCTCTTAGCCCTCATTACCCAGACCCACTGTACCCAAAAGCCAAGGAACCCCAGCCCCCAATGCTCTAGCCCCAGCATCATGGTTGGTGGGGCCTCAGCAGAAATATCTTGGGCCGGCCAGATTGGTGAGCAGATAGCCAAACCTTCAGGCAAAACAGTGCCTGGTTCCGCCAAACAATGGGGAGAAACATAATGCAGCTCCACCATGACCGCCAATCAATTATGGGGGAACTACAGAGCAGCTACTATCAGAGGGAGGCAATGATAGCACAGTGGCAGGAGCAAAATGAGAACCTAACACTGCTAGTGGCACTTCAAGAAGCCAGACAACTACCATATGTTGCAGGCCACCCACTCTACCAAGTATGAAACACACTTTGTATTGGATTTAACAATATTTAGTTTGTATCCAGTAGCCTAAGATTGTTTGGCCACAGCGTTTATATATATATATATTTCTGGTTGTCTGCTGCATTAGTATTTGGTGAAGGGTTGTTGTATATAGTTTGTTTTGCAGTGCTCACGGTTGTAATTAAAGGCGGACTGGCCATAGGAGGACCCGGGACCCGGTACAATGCCCACTGCCTTGGGCTGCTGCTTTTAACACCCACATTAAATCCCTGCCCCTGCCCTTAGTCTCCCTCTCAGCCCTCATTACTTAGCTGCACTGTACCCAAAAAGCCAAGGAACCCCGGCCCCCAATGCTCTAGCCCCAGCATCATGGTCGGTGGGAGAGCAGAGATGTCTTGGGCCGGCCAGGGGCTGGTAAAATCCAGAGCTCATTTTTGGCCCCAGTCAACCACTGGTTGTGATAAAGTGTTCATATTCAACTTGCTTTGTGCTGTGTGGTGCATTAGTTGGTCACCCAGAAAGGATTGTGACAGTATACCTGGAGCCACACTATGCAGCTAAACACACACACCTGTGGCCAGCCATGCTGTCTGCTTTCGGATCTCAGATATTTCTCTGCACTTGCTGTTAGGGATGAGGCAAAGATTTTCAGGTTATTCAAGTGAGCCTCTCTTAAATCTTACCCCCCAAGTGCCCCTGGTTTGGAGGGACTGTCCCTCTTTTGAGTCCATGCCCCCCTGTCCGCCCTTCTCTGTCCCCTCTTTGAGATGTAACATGCAGATTTGCATCAATAGGTGATTCATTTGCTTATTCAAAGTGTTTATATTGTTGTAACTATTACACCCTGTGACAGAGGCTCTGTCTTTTGGGTGTCATCACTATTCCATTGCCCACCGGGTCATTCACTGGCCTTTTCTTAATTAGGTTCCAGACAATGTCATTGTATTTTGATACTGTTACAGGCAATGTCATTGTATTTTGGACTGTATTACAGACTGCCATTGTGTATTGTTGATTACGTCACAGTCAATGGCATTGTTCTGATTGAGTGTATTACAGATGTCTCTATTGTATTGCTGATTGCGTCACCGGCAGAGTTGAGGGATTGTGTGCCCTGCTGCTATTGGTCGGTGTGTGTGTCATGCAATAGGAGACTTGTGTATATAAGGCCTAGTGTGGCACTAATAAAGTACACTTCACCTTCACCCTCAATACTGAAGTTCTGTCTCTTATTGGGGGAAACGCTATATTACAGTTCACTAGCCCTTGTAAGGGCTGTTCCTGTTTCCTCACGGACGACTCTGGAATTCCAGCAGCACCTCTTACGATTGGGAAAAGGACGTCTCGGGCGGTGAAGCCCTCCGGCGATAAGGGTTATCGCTACACACCCTATCTCCTATCCATCCCTCAATGAGGGGGCGTGGCTTATTTAATAGTTGTATCTCTTTTCCCAAGAGTTGGATGGTATGGTGAAGCTCATATGTTAGTAGACAGGAAGTTATTTGAGTTCTTAGACATTAGCCCTCCATTCTATGCATAGGTGGCTAGTCTGTTTGATCTGCTTAATCATTCCTTCCAACTATTCAGTGTGGGAAAGAGGGACAATTGTTAAATTAAGCCACACCCCTCATTGATTGATGGATAGGATACAAGGTGTAACAGTTACAACAATATAAACAGCTTGAATAAGGGAATTAATCATTCACTGATGCAGAGCTGCATATTAAACCTCAAAGAAGAACAGAGAAGAACCAAGAGGGAAACGAGGACATAGACCTAAATGAGGGACAGTCTCTCTAAATCAGGGGCAGTTGGGAGGCATGGCTTAATGATGAGCCTAAGTTTTTTTGTGTGAACAAAACCATAATCGCTCCAAGAAGTTTCTATACAATCAGTTCCTTATCAAGTAGGCCAGATTGAGTTTAATGTTTGGGAAGTCCAGCCAGCTACTGGATTACTGGTCTGATTTTTTAAATGGGAAAACCCCCGCTATTACCCAGCAGTCTTCTCCCTGTCTGTTACCCCTGGAAACCAAACATCAGTTTTCTGCAAGTGTTCTCTCTGGCCCAGCCTTCTCACATCAGGTTATCCCTTCAGTAAATCCTCTCCTCCCCGATCCCAAGCCCAGGACCTTCCTTTCCACAACAACCCAGTCACCACAAACATCAACTAAACCCTCTCCAAACTCAGGTCACCAGTTGAAACAGCTTTTGTACATCCAAAACCAAACCTAAAAATAAAAGAAGATGTTTTTCCACCAAGCCTAAACAGCATCTTGCTCCCACCATCACTGCTTCTCAGTCAACTCCTGCAGCCATTTCCAATCTGTCTCAGCCATCTCTTGCAGCCCTTGCCAGTCCACCAGTTGGCTTTGACAGCTTTTGATGTTGTTCTAAAACTGTGTCCATAGAGCTCATAAAAAAGTCAGACACCCCAGTAACTAAAGCTATACATTGGGCATCATTAAACCAGCCACTCAGGGTGCCCCATGTCAGGTTGCAGCCCACATAGGATTGCCCATCATCTCCCTGTGTACTGGGTGGAATAGAGGACATTTGCGCTATGTGTGTTGAGCCAGATCCTGAGGGGCTATATTGGTGACTGGACAGGGCTGCCTGGGGGGCTGGATGTCTGACCCAGAGTCAGCCATGATGAGCATGGAGAGGAGGCTGCTGGGGAGAGGGTGGCATCCAGATTGAAGCTGATCTGCTGCGTTCCTGGACCCCTGCTGTGTGTGGCATGGTAAGATGTAGGGGAGCAAGCTTCATTAGGAGAATGGGTTCATGAGGGGCTGCTATGTCTTGGCCTAGCCCTTTGGTGTGTGGGGTCTAGGCTGTATTGCCCTGTTAACGTGCACCTCCCAGGTTAGTTATAAAATGGTCTGAGCGGCTGCCACCCCTCCTTTGTTTCTTTTGAATTTGTGCAAGCACATGGGGTGTGGGGTCTAGGCTGTATTGCAAGGTCTTTGACCCTTCCATCCCATGGCTTGCACTTGAGGTTTAGGGCAACCTCAGGTAAGCCTGCTCCCAATTTATCTACTGCATTATATGTCCCAAAGGGGGCTCTCAGAGATTAGAGTTAGGACTGCACCTCACATGGGCACCTTGGCGCTGGTGGTGCAGCTTAAGCATACTTCTGCAGATGTGTGTGACCGAGTCCTCTGTTTTTAACCAAGTTTAGAGACAGATTGTAGGTTGGTCAGCAAGCTAACTGGTTTGAGTGCTGTGGCTCCTTTAAGACTTTTGTATCCTAATTGCCCTGCTAACGCGCACCTCCCAGGTTAGTTATAAAATAGTCTGAGCGGCTGCCACCCCTCCGATGACCTAGCCCTTTGCCTGCCACTGCTCTGCTTTGGCCTAGCACTTTTGTGGGAACTGCTCTGGGTTGCCTTAGCACTATGGCTGGGATTGGTGGGGTTACACTAGCACTAGCACTGGTGTGGGTTGCCCTATCACTTTGCCTGTCACTTCTCTGACTTGCCTTAGCACTATGGCTGGGACTGGTGTGGCTTGCCCTAGCACTATGGCTGGGACTGGTGTGACTTGCCCTAGCATTATGGCTGGGACTGGTGTGGCTTGCCTTAGCATTATGGCTGGGACTGGTGTGGCTTGCCCTAGCCCTATGGCTGGGACTAGTGTGGCTTGCCCTAGCACTATGGCTGGGACTGGTGTGACTTGCCACAGCACCTTGTTTGCCACTGCTTTGGTTTGTCCTAGCTGGTAGTGGTGTGACTTGCCCGATCACTTTGGCTGTCACTTCTCTGACTTTGGCTGAGACGGTGCCGGCTTTAGCTGACTGTGTGCTGGCATGTGCTTGAGAGAAGCCTGTGGTGACACAGTCCTTGGTGGAACATTCAGCAGGGCATGGCTTGGTTCAGATATCCTGCCTGTGTATGGGCGCTTTTTTTCTCCCATCCTGACACTGGAAACTACAGTCATGGAGTGTTGCCTTCTCCACATGTCAGTGTGTGTGTTTTAAAGAATGTATGCTTCCATAATATGTAATTGCATATGCCTACAGTCTTTAGCTCCGACTCGACGTTCAGACTGACAACTTCAGGGATCCTCTGGGACGCGTCAGCTGATGCTAAGAGGAGCTGGAAAATAGCACCTTCATTGTCATGTGCGTAAGTACACATGCCTGCATTTAATGACGCCCAATGTGTGCCTTTAGTGACTGGGGTGTCTAACCATTTCGATTAGCTCTGTGGACGCAGTTCAAAAGCTGTCAAGTCCGACCTATGGGATGCCATAACCAGGAAGGTTAATAGTGCCAGACCAGAGGGAAAGGATGTGGATCAAGTGCAAAAGAAGTTTGCTGACTTGAAATATTCTGTGAGGAAAAAAATCAACAAGAGAAAGCAACAAGGATAAGGTAGTTCATGCTACTGTTGATGTTTGCCGTGACCGGAGGCGGAATACCACACAATCTGGATGTTAATGCAGCAGAAGAAATGGTGTTTGGGCACCATATACACAGCAAATACACATGGCCACCCACGCACAACAACAAACAAGTAATGGGGCAACATCATCAAGGACTGCATCTTCAAGGACTGCACCAATTGAAGAATTGGATCTGGTAAGTGTCATGTGCCCAAAGTGGGTAGCCCTGGATCCGCATGCAGCCCTATTTTGTTGTACTGTGTGTATATCAAACAGCAACAAGCTAAATGATTGCCTGGCCCTACAGACACCCTCTCTACTGGCTGCCAAATAGGATCTGGAGGAGGAGGAGCCACTGCATCAGCCTCTACAACAACATAATCACCTTTTGCTACAACGGTTGCCTCCCCAGCACCCTCAGACACAACAACTGCCTCAACAGCTGCCAATGCAGCGCCTTGTTCCACCACTCCCTCGCAACAGTTGCCTCCCCCACTCCCTCAGCAACACATGCAGATGTCTTCCCCACTCCCTCAGCAACAGATGCAGATGTCTTCCCCACTCCCTCAGCAACATCTGTGTCCCCCCTCAGCAACAGCTGTCTTCACCACTCCCTCTGCTGCCACAGCTGGAGCATGAGGAGCAGCTGCATTCATCACCTCCATGGGCTAGCTATGCTGCAGAGGAGTTCCCATCACCCACATCAAGCACAACACATGTGGAAAGGTCAAGTTCAGCTCCAGCTTCAAGCATCCCTACCCAGAGAAGTGGACGACAGCCTCAGGCACCTGGTGAGGCGGGTGCAGTTGATTTAGGCAGATTGGCAAGCAGATAGCCAAACCTTCAGGCAAAACAGTGCCTGGTTCCGCCAAACAATGGGGAGAAACATAATGCAGCTCCACCATGACCACCAATCAATTGTGGGTGAACTACAGAGCAGCTACTATCAGAGGGAGGCAATGATAGCACAGTGGCAGGAGCAAAATGAGAACCTGGCATGGCTGGTGGCACTATGTGTTGGATTTAACAATATTTTGTTTGTATTAGAAATTGTGTTGGGCCACAATGTTCACAATATAGTATTATGTTATAGTTTTTTGACAACAATAAACAAAAAGAGCAATAATAATTAGTGATGAGCGAGTAGTATTCGACCGAGCCGGTATTCGATCGAATACTACGCTGGTCGTCATACTCGATTTCGATCGAGTACAGCGGCGATGGCGCACTCACAATTCGTTTCCCCTCCCACCTTCCCTGGCGCGTTTTTTACACCAATCACCATGCAGGGGGGGTGGGACAGGTCCTGGGAGGACGCTGGCATCGCGAAAACGGCGTCTACATGCATTGGCTGGAAAAACCATGTGACCTCGAATATACAAAACTCAGCACTTCCTCTTCGTCAGCATTAGCAGCTTGAACTTAGTGAGGGACAGACGCTCACAGCAGGGAAAGACAGGCTGTCGCTGGCAGGGCCCCAGAAGCTCGGAATATCGCTTTTACCACCATCTATACCAGCTACCAGAAGACAAGACAGTCCTTAAGAGCCCTTATTAGGGCTGCTACGCTGAACAGTATATAGCTCATTTTCTATTTAGTCAGGCAGGGCCCCAGAAGCTCAGAATATACCTTTTACCACCATATATACCAGCTACCAGAAGACAAGACAGTCCTTAAGAGCCCTTATTAGGGCTGCTACGCTGAACAGTATATAGCTCATTTTCTATTTAGTCAGGCAGGGCCCCAGAAGCTCAGAATATACCTTTTACCACCATATATACCAGCTACCAGAAGACAAGACAGTCCTTAATAGCCCTTATTAGGGCTGCTACGCTGAACAGTATATAGCTCATTTTCTATTTAGTCAGGCAGGGCCCCAGAAGCTCAGAATATACCTTTTACCACCATATATACCAGCTACCAGAAGACAAGACAGTCCTTAATAGCCCTTATTAGGGCTGCTACGCTGAACAGTATATAGCTCATTTTCTATTTAGTCAGGCAGGGCCCCAGAAGCTCAGAATATACCTTTTACCACCATATATACCAGCTACCAGAAGACAAGACAGTCCTTAATAGCCCTTATTAGGGCTGCTACGCTGAACAGTATATAGCTCATTTTCTATTTAGTCAGGCAGGGCCCCAGAAGCTCAGAATATACCTTTTACCACCATATATACCAGCTACCAGAAGACAAGACAGTCCTTAATCCCTTATTAGTGCTGCTATGTTGAACAGTATATAGCTCATTTTCTATTTAGTCAGGCAGGGCCCCAGAAGCTCAGAATATACCTTTTACCACCATATATACCAGCTACCAGAAGACAAGACAGTCCTTAATAGCCCTTATTAGGGCTGCTACGCTGAACAGTATATAGCTCATTTTCTATTTAGTCAGGCAGGGCCCCAGAAGCTCAGAATATACCTTTTACCACCATATATACCAGCTACCAGAAGACAAGACAGTCCTTAATCCCTTATTAGTGCTGCTATGTTGAACAGTATATAGCTCATTTTCTATTTAGTCAGGCAGGGCCCCAGAAGCTCAGAATATACCTTTTACCACCATATATACCAGCTACCAGAAGACAAGACAGTCCTTAATAGCCCTTATTAGGGCTGCTACGCTGAACAGTATATAGCTCATTTTCTATTTAGTCAGGCAGGGCCCCAGAAGCTCAGAATATACCTTTTACCACCATATATACCAGCTACCAGAAGACAAGACAGTCCTTAATAGCCCTTATTAGGGCTGCTACGCTGAACAGTATATAGCTCATTTTCTATTTAGTCAGGCAGGGCCCCAGAAGCTCAGAATATACCTTTTACCACCATATATACCAGCTACCAGAAGACAAGACAGTCCTTAATAGCCCTTATTAGGGCTGCTACGCTGAACAGTATATAACTCATTTTCAATTTAGTCAGGCAGGGCCCCAGAAGGTCAGAATATACCTTTTACCACCATATATACCAGCTACCAGAAGACAAGACAGTCCTTAATCCCTTATTAGTGCTGCTATGTTGAACAGTATATAGCTCATTTTCTATTTAGTCAGGCAGGGCCCCAGAAGCTCAGAATATACCTTTTACCACCATATATACCAGCTACCAGAAGACAAGACAGTCCTTAATAGCCCTTATTAGGGCTGCTACGCTGAACAGTATATAGCTCATTTTCTATTTAGTCAGGCAGGGCCCCAGAAGCTCAGAATATACCTTTTACCACCATATATACCAGCTACCAGAAGACAAGACAGCCCTTAATCCCTTATTAGTGCTGCTATGTTGAACAGTATATAGCTCATTTTCTATTTAGTCAGGCAGGGCCCCAGAAGCTCAGAATATACCTTTTACCACCATATATACCAGCTACCAGAAGACAAGACAGTCCTTAATAGCCCTTATTAGGGCTGCTACGCTGAACAGTATATAGCTCATTTTCTATTTAGTCAGGCAGGGCCCCAGAAGCTCAGAATATACCTTTTACCACCATATATACCAGCTACCAGAAGACAAGACAGTCCTTAATAGCCCTTATTAGGGCTGCTACGCTGAACAGTATATAGCTCATTTTCTATTTAGTCAGGCAGGGCCCCAGAAGCTCAGAATATACCTTTTACCACCATATATACCAGCTACCAGAAGACAAGACAGTCCTTAATAGCCCTTATTAGGGCTGCTACGCTGAACAGTATATAGCTCATTTTCTATTTAGTCAGGCAGGGCCCCAGAAGCTCAGAATATACCTTTTACCACCATATATACCAGCTACCAGAAGACAAGACAGTCCTTAATCCCTTATTAGTGCTGCTATGTTGAACAGTATATAGCTCATTTTCTATTTAGTCAGGCATGGCCCCAGAAGCTCAGAATATACCTTTTACCACCATATATACCAGCTACCAGAAGACAAGACAGTCCTTAATAGCCCTTATTAGGGCTGCTACGCTGAACAGTATATAGCTCATTTTCTATTTAGTCAGGCAGGGCCCCAGAAGCTCAGAATATACCTTTTACCACCATATATACCAGCTACCAGAAGACAAGACAGTCCTTAATCCCTTATTAGTGCTGCTATGTTGAACAGTATATAGCTCATTTTCTATTTAGTCAGGCAGGGCCCCAGAAGCTCAGAATATACCTTTTACCACCATATATACCAGCTACCAGAAGACAAGACAGTCCTTAATAGCCCTTATTAGGGCTGCTATGCTGAACAGTATATAGCTCATTTTCTATTTAGTCAGGCAGGGCCCCAGAAGCTCAGAATATACCTTTTACCACCATATATACCAGCTACCAGAAGACAAGACAGTCCTTAATAGCCCTTATTAGGGCTGCTACGCTGAACAGTATATAGCTCATTTTCTATTTAGTCAGGCAGGGCCCCAGAAGCTCAGAATATACCTTTTACCACCATATATACCAGCTACCAGAAGACAAGACAGTCATTAATCCCTTATTAGTGCTGCTATGTTGAACAGTATATAGCTCATTTTCTATTTAGTCAGGCAGGGCCCCAGAAGCTCAGAATATACCTTTTACCACCATATATACCAGCTACCAGAAGACAAGACAGTCATTAATCCCTTATTAGTGCTGCTATGTTGAACAGTATATAGCTCATTTTCTATTTAGTCAGGCAGGGCCCCAGAAGCTCAGAATATACCTTTTACCACCATATATACCAGCTACCAGAAGACAAGACAGTCATTAATCCCTTATTAGTGCTGCTATGTTGAACAGTATATAGCTCATTTTCTATTTAGTCAGGCAGGGCCCCAGAAGCTCAGAATATACCTTTTACCACCATATATACCAGCTACCAGAAGACAAGACAGTCCTTAATAGCCCTTATTAGGGCTGCTACGCTGAACAGTATATAGCTCATTTTCTATTTAGTCAGGCAGGGCCCCAGAAGCTCAGAATATACCTTTTACCACCATATATACCAGCTACCAGAAGACAAGACAGTCCTTAATAGCCCTTATTAGGGCTGCTACGCTGAACAGTATATAGCTCATTTTCTATTTAGTCAGGCAGGGCCCCAGAAGCTCAGAATATACCTTTTACCACCATATATACCAGCTACCAGAAGACAAGACAGTCCTTAATCCCTTATTAGTGCTGCTATGTTGAACAGTATATAGCTCATTTTCTATTTAGTCAGGCAGGGCCCCCGAAGCTCAGAATATACCTTTTACCACCATATATACCAGCTACCAGAAGACAAGACAGTCATTAATCCCTTATTAGTGCTGCTATGTTGAACAGTATATAGCTCATTTTCTATTTAGTCAGGCAGGGCCCCAGAAGCTCAGAATATACCTTTTACCACCATATATACCAGCTACCAGAAGACAAGACAGTCCTTAATAGCCCTTATTAGGGCTGCTACGCTGAGCAGTATATAGGTCATTTTCTATTTAGTCAGGAAGGGCCCCAGAAGCTCAGAATATACCTTTTACCACCATATATACCAGCTACCAGAAGACAAGACAGTCCTTAATCCCTTATTAGTGCTGCTATGTTGAACAGTATATAGCTCATTTTCTATTTAGTCAGGCAGGGCCCCAGAAGCTCAGAATATACCTTTTACCACCATATATACCAGCTACCAGAAGACAAGACAGTCATTAATCCCTTATTAGTGCTGCTATGTTGAACAGTATATAGCTAATTTTCTATTTAGTCAGGCAGGGCCCCAGAAGCTCAGAATATACCTTTTACCACCATATATACCAGCTACCAGAAGACAAGACAGTCATTAATCCCTTATTAGTGCTGCTATGTTGAACAGTATATAGCTCATTTTCTATTTAGTCAGGCAGGGCCCCAGAAGCTCAGAATATACCTTTTTCCACCATATATACCAGCTACCAGAAGACAAGACAGTCATTAATCCCTTATTAGTGCTGCTACGCTGAACAGTATATAGCTAATTTTCTATTTAGTCAGGCAGGGCCCCAGAAGCTCAGAATATACCTTTTACCACCATATATACCAGCTACCAGAAGACAAGACAGTCCTTAATAGCCCTTATTAGGGCTGCTACGCTGAACAGTATATAGCTCATTTTCTATTTAGTCAGGCAGGGCCCCAGAAGCTCAGAATATACCTTTTACCACCATATATACCAGCTACCAGAAGACAAGACAGTCCTTAATAGCCCTTATTAGGGCTGCTACGCTGAACAGTATATAGCTCATTTTCTATTTAGTCAGGCAGGGCCCCAGAAGCTCAGAATATACCTTTTACCACCATATATACCAGCTACCAGAAGACAAGACAGTCCTTAATCCCTTATTAGTGCTGCTATGTTGAACAGTATATAGCTCATTTTCTATTTAGTCAGGCAGGGCCCCAGAAGCTCAGAATATACCTTTTACCACCATATATACCAGCTACCAGAAGACAAGACAGTCCTTAATAGCCCTTATTAGGGCTGCTACGCTGAACAGTATATAACTCATTTTCTATTTAGTCAGGCAGGGCCCCAGAAGCTCAGAATATACCTTTTACCACCATATATACCAGCTACCAGAAGACAAGACAGTCCTTAATCCCTTATTAGTGCTGCTATGTTGAACAGTATATAGCTCATTTTCTATTTAGTCAGGCAGGGCCCCAGAAGCTCAGAATATACCTTTTACCACCATATATACCAGCTACCAGAAGACAAGACAGTCCTTAATAGCCCTTATTAGGGCTGCTACGCTGAACAGTATATAGCTCATTTTCTATTTAGTCAGGCAGGGCCCCAGAAGCTCAGAATATACCTTTTACCACCATATATACCAGCTACCAGAAGACAAGACAGCCCTTAATCCCTTATTAGTGCTGCTATGTTGAACAGTATATAGCTCATTTTCTATTTAGTCAGGCAGGGCCCCAGAAGCTCAGAATATACCTTTTACCACCATATATACCAGCTACCAGAAGACAAGACAGTCCTTAATAGCCCTTATTAGGGCTGCTACGCTGAACAGTATATAGCTCATTTTCTATTTAGTCAGGCAGGGCCCCAGAAGCTCAGAATATACCTTTTACCACCATATATACCAGCTACCAGAAGACAAGACAGTCCTTAATAGCCCTTATTAGGGCTGCTACGCTGAACAGTATATAGCTCATTTTCTATTTAGTCAGACAGGGCCCCAGAAGCTCAGAATATACCTTTTACCACCATATATACCAGCTACCAGAAGACAAGACAGTCCTTAATAGCCCTTATTAGGGCTGCTACGCTGAACAGTATATAGCTCATTTTCTATTTAGTCAGGCAGGGCCCCAGAAGCTCAGAATATACCTTTTACCACCATATATACCAGCTACCAGAAGACAAGACAGTCCTTAATCCCTTATTAGTGCTGCTATGTTGAACAGTATATAGCTCATTTTCTATTTAGTCAGGCAGGGCCCCAGAAGCTCAGAATATACCTTTTACCACCATATATACCAGCTACCAGAAGACAAGACAGTCCTTAATAGCCCTTATTAGGGCTGCTACGCTGAACAGTATATAGCTCATTTTCTATTTAGTCAGGCAGGGCCCCAGAAGCTCAGAATATACCTTTTACCACCATATATACCAGCTACCAGAAGACAAGACAGTCCTTAATCCCTTATTAGTGCTGCTATGTTGAACAGTATATAGCTCATTTTCTATTTAGTCAGGCAGGGCCCCAGAAGCTCAGAATATACCTTTTACCACCATATATACCAGCTACCAGAAGACAAGACAGTCATTAATCCCTTATTAGTGCTGCTATGTTGAACAGTATATAGCTCATTTTCTATTTAGTCAGGCAGGGCCCCAGAAGCTCAGAATATACCTTTTACCACCATATATACCAGCTACCAGAAGACAAGACAGTCATTAATCCCTTATTAGTGCTGCTATGTTGAACAGTATATAACTCATTTTCTATTTAGTCAGGCAGGGCCCCAGAAGCTCAGAATATACCTTTTACCACCATATATACCAGCTACCAGAAGACAAGACAGTCATTAATCCCTTATTAGTGCTGCTATGTTGAACAGTATATAGCTCATTTTCTATTTAGTCAGGCAGGGCCCCAGAAGCTCAGAATATACCTTTTACCACCATATATACCAGCTACCAGAAGACAAGACAGTCCTTAGTAGCCCTTATTAGGGCTGCTACGCTGAACAGTATATAGCTCATTTTCTATTTAGTCAGGCAGGGCCCCAGAAGCTCAGAATATACCTTTTACCACCATATATACCAGCTACCAGAAGACAAGACAGTCCTTAATCCCTTATTAGTGCTGCTATGTTGAACAGTATATAGCTCATTTTCTATTTAGTCAGGCAGGGCCCCAGAAGCTCAGAATATACCTTTTACCACCATATATACCAGCTACCAGAAGACAAGACAGTCCTTAATAGCCCTTATTAGGGCTGCTACGCTGAACAGTATATAGCTCATTTTCTATTTAGTCAGGCAGGGCCCCAGAAGCTCAGAATATACCTTTTACCACCATATATACCAGCTACCAGAAGACAAGACAGTCCTTAATCCCTTATTAGTGCTGCTATGTTGAACAGTATATAGCTCATTTTCTATTTAGTCAGGCAGGGCCCCAGAAGCTCAGAATATACCTTTTACCACCATATATACCAGCTACCAGAAGACAAGACAGTCATTAATCCCTTATTAGTGCTGCTATGTTGAACAGTATATAGCTCATTTTCTATTTAGTCAGGCAGGGCCCCAGAAGCTCAGAATATACCTTTTACCACCATATATACCAGCTACCAGAAGACAAGACAGTCCTTAATAGCCCTTATTAGGGCTGCTACGCTGAGCAGTATATAGCTCATTTTCTATTTAGTCAGGCAGGGCCCCAGAAGCTCAGAATATACCTTTTACCACCATATATACCAGCTACCAGAAGACAAGACAGTCCTTAATCCCTTATTAGTGCTGCTATGTTGAACAGTATATAGCTCATTTTCTATTTAGTCAGGCAGGGCCCCAGAAGCTCAGAATATACCTTTTACCACCATATATACCAGCTACCAGAAGACAAGACAGTCCTTAATAGCCCTTATTAGGGCTGCTACACTGAACAGTATATAGCTCATTTTCTATTTAGTCAGGCAGGGCCCCAGAAGCTCAGAATATACCTTTTACCACCATATATACCAGCTACCAGAAGACAAGACAGTCATTAATCCCTTATTAGTGCTGCTATGTTGAACAGTATATAGCTCATTTTCTATTTAGTCAGGCAGGGCCCCAGAAGCTCAGAATATACCTTTTTCCACCATATATACCAGCTACCAGAAGACAAGACAGTCATTAATCCCTTATTAGTGCTGCTACGCTGAACAGTATATAGCTCATTTTCTATTTAGTCAGGCAGGGCCCCAGAAGCTCAGAATATACCTTTTACCACCATATATACCAGCTACCAGAAGACAAGACAGTCATTAATCCCTTATTAGTGCTGCTATGTTGAACAGTATATAGCTCATTTTCTATTTAGTCAGGCAGGGCCCCAGAAGCTCAGAATATACCTTTTACCACCATATATACCAGCTACCAGAAGACAAGACAGTCCTTAATAGCCCTAATTAGGGCTGCTACGCTGAACAGTATATAGCTCATTTTCTATTTAGTCAGGCAGGGCCCCAGAAGCTCAGAATATACCTTTTACCACCATATATACCAGCTACCAGAAGACAAGACAGTCATTAATCCCTTATTAGTGCTGCTATGTTGAACAGTATATAGCTCATTTTCTATTTAGTCAGGCAGGGCCCCAGAAGCTCAGAATATACCTTTTACCACCATATATACCAGCTACCAGAAGACAAGACAGTCATTAATCCCTTATTAGTGCTGCTATTAGGGATGAGCGAATCGATCCGGACGAACCCGGATTCGATCCGAATTTCAGGAAAAATTCGATTCGGATCGAATCCGAATTTCCCCGCGATTCGATCACTCGAAGTTTTCCTTTAACATCCATTCATTTACATTACAGGCATTCTAAGATGGCGGGCGGGACATGTCTGGACATGTATCCCGCGCCAGTGCAAGCTGGGGCAGTCACATGCAGCCTATCAGCAGCCAGCAAGCCCGGTGACGTCACACAGCGGTATTTAACGGCGGCCATCTTGCTTTTCCTCATTTCTCTATTGCATTCGTGACAGACAGAACGCTGTGTAGCTGAGGCACTTAGACAGGCAGGGACAGACAGGGACAGGCTGGAGACAGGCAGGAGACAGGCAGGAGACAGACAGGAGACAGACAGAAAGCCAGGGAAAGGTAGGAAAAACGGAGGCTGTGACAGGGAGATTTTTTTTTTTTCATCCAGCCTTTGTTAGCGTTTTCAGGCTGCTTATAGTAACTAACTGTGCATATATACTGAACTGATCTTAAGTCTGCTGTGAGGCATCCCATTCTGTGACTAAAGCAGCCTCTATTTAATAGCATAATAAACATTTGCACTTATTCTCATAGAAATCAGGCCTGATAAAGACACTTTTGCTGTGCATGCTCTCTGGTTTTTGTGGCACTGGCATCCCATTCTGTGACTAAAGCAGCCTCTATTTAATAGCATAATAAACATTTGCACTTATTCTCATAGAAATCAGGCCTGATAAAGACACTTTTGCTGTGCATGCTCTCTGGTTTTTGTGGCACTGGCATCCCATTCTGTGACTAAAGCAGCCTCTATTTAATAGCACAATAAACATTTGCACTTATTCTCATAGAAATCAGGCCTGATAAAGACACTTTTGCTGTGCATGCTCTCTGGTTTTTGTGGCACTGGCATCCCATTCTGTGACTAAAGCAGCCTCTATTTAATAGCATAATAAACATTTGCACTTATTCTCATAGAAATCAGGCCTGATAAAGACACTTTTGCTGTGCATGCTCTCTGGTTTTTGTGGCACTGGCATCCCATTCTGTGACTAAAGCAGCCTCTATTTAATAGCATAATAAACATTTGCACTTATTCTCATAGAAATCAGGCCTGATAAAGACACTTTTGCTGTGCATGCTCTCTGGTTTTTGTGGCACTGGCATCCCATTCTGTGACTAAAGCAGCCTCTATTTAATAGCATAATAAACATTTGCACTTATTCTCATAGAAATCAGGCCTGATAAAGACACTTTTGCTGTGCATGCTCTCTGGTTTTTGTGGCACTGGCATCCCATTCTGTGACTAAAGCAGCCTCTATTTAATAGCACAATAAACATTTGCACTTATTCTCATAGAAATCAGGCCTGATAAAGACACTTTTGCTGTGCATGCTCTCTGGTTTTTGTGGCACTGGCATCCCATTCTGTGACTAAAGCAGCCTCTATTTAATAGCATAATAAACATTTGCACTTATTCTCATAGAAATCAGGCCTGATAAAGACACTTTTGCTGTGCATGCTCTCTGGTTTTTGTGGCACTGGCATCCCATTCTGTGACTAAAGCAGCCTCTATTTAATAGCATAATAAACATTTGCACTTATTCTCATAGAAATCAGGCCTGATAAAGACACTTTTGCTGTGCATGCTCTCTGGTTTTTGTGGCACTGGCATCCCATTCTGTGACTAAAGCAGCCTCTATTTAATAGCATAATAAACATTTGCACTTATTCTCATAGAAATCAGGCCTGATAAAGACACTTTTGCTGTGCATGCTCTCTGGTTTTTGTGGCACTGGCATCCCATTCTGTGACTAAAGCAGCCTCTATTTAATAGCATAATAAACATTTGCACTTATTCTCATAGAAATCAGGCCTGATAAAGACACTTTTGCTGTGCATGCTCTCTGGTTTTTGTGGCACTGGCATCCCATTCTGTGACTAAAGCAGCCTCTATTTAATAGCACAATAAACATTTGCACTTATTCTCATAGAAATCAGGCCTGATAAAGACACTTTTGCTGTGCATGCTCTCTGGTTTTTGTGGCACTGGCATCCCATTCTGTGACTAAAGCAGCCTCTATTTAATAGCATAATAAACATTTGCACTTATTCTCATAGAAATCAGGCCTGATAAAGACACTTTTGCTGTGCATGCTCTCTGGTTTTTGTGGCACTGGCATCCCATTCTGTGACTAAAGCAGCCTCTATTTAATAGCATAATAAACATTTGCACTTATTCTCATAGAAATCAGGCCTGATAAAGACACTTTTGCTGTGCATGCTCTCTGGTTTTTGTGGCACTGGCATCCCATTCTGTGACTAAAGCAGCCTCTATTTAATAGCACAATAAACATTTGCACTTATTCTCATAGAAATCAGGCCTGATAAAGACACTTTTGCTGTGCATGCTCTCTGGTTTTTGTGGCACTGGCATCCCATTCTGTGACTAAAGCAGCCTCTATTTAATAGCATAATAAACATTTGCACTTATTCTCATAGAAATCAGGCCTGATAAAGACACTTTTGCTGTGCATGCTCTCTGGTTTTTGTGGCACTGGCATCCCATTCTGTGACTAAAGCAGCCTCTATTTAATAGCACAATAAACATTTGCACTTATTCTCATAGAAATCAGGCCTGATAAAGACACTTTTGCTGTGCATGCTCTCTGGTTTTTGTGGCACTGGCATCCCATTCTGTGACTAAAGCAGCCTCTATTTAATAGCATAATAAACATTTGCACTTATTCTCATAGAAATCAGGCCTGATAAAGACACTTTTGCTGTGCATGCTCTCTGGTTTTTGTGGCACTGGCATCCCATTCTGTGACTAAAGCAGCCTCTATTTAATAGCATAATAAACATTTGCACTTATTCTCATAGAAATCAGGCCTGATAAAGACACTTTTGCTGTGCATGCTCTCTGGTTTTTGTGGCACTGGCATCCCATTCTGTGACTAAAGCAGCCTCTATTTAATAGCATAATAAACATTTGCACTTATTCTCATAGAAATCAGGCCTGATAAAGACACTTTTACTGTGCATGCTCTCTGGTTTTTGTGGCACTGGCATCCCATTCTGTGACTAAAGCAGCCTCTATTTAATAGCACAATAAACATTTGCACTTATTCTCATAGAAATCAGGCCTGATAAAGACACTTTTGCTGTGCATGCTCTCTGGTTTTTGTGGCACTGGCATCCCATTCTGTGACTAAAGCAGCCTCTATTTAATAGCATAATAAACATTTGCACTTATTCTCATAGAAATCAGGCCTGATAAAGACACTTTTGCTGTGCATGCTCTCTGGTTTTTGTGGCACTGGCATCCCATTCTGTGACTAAAGCAGCCTCTATTTAATAGCACAATAAACATTTGCACTTATTCTCATAGAAATCAGGCCTGATAAAGACACTTTTGCTGTGCATGCTCTCTGGTTTTTGTGGCACTGGCATCCCATTCTGTGACTAAAGCAGCCTCTATTTAATAGCACAATAAACATTTGCACTTATTCTCATAGAAATCAGGCCTGATAAAGACACTTTTGCTGTGCATGCTCTCTGGTTTTTGTGGCACTGGCATCCCATTCTGTGACTAAAGCAGCCTCTATTTAATAGCATAATAAACATTTGCACTTATTCTCATAGAAATCAGGCCTGATAAAGACACTTTTGCTGTGCATGCTCTCTGGTTTTTGTGGCACTGGCATCCCATTCTGTGACTAAAGCAGCCTCTATTTAATAGCATAATAAACATTTGCACTTATTCTCATAGAAATCAGGCCTGATAAAGACACTTTTGCTGTGCATGCTCTCTGGTTTTTGTGGCACTGGCATCCCATTCTGTGACTAAAGCAGCCTCTATTTAATAGCACAATAAACATTTGCACTTATTCTCATAGAAATCAGGCCTGATAAAGACACTTTTGCTTTGCATGCTCTCTGGTTTTTGTGGCAATGGCATCCCATTCTGTGACTAAAGCAGCCTCTATTTAATAGCATAATAAACATTTGCACTTATTCTCATAGAAATCAGGCCTGATAAAGACACTTTTGCTGTGCATGCTCTCTGGTTTTTGTGGCACTGGCATCCCATTCTGTGACTAAAGCAGCCTCTATTTAATAGCATAATAAACATTTGCACTTATTCTCATAGAAATCAGGCCTGATAAAGACACTTTTGCTGGCCAAAGGCCTACTGGACCCTGCCAGCTCGATTCCTGCCCGGGGCATCCCATTCTGTGACTAAAGCAGCCTCTGTTTAAGACCATATAAGCATTTGCTCTTATCATATTTGAAATTAGGCCTGATAAAGACACTTTTGCTGGGCATAGCACAACTTGTCCCTGCCAGGTGTACTTACTGCTGGTTTTTAGGGCATCCCATTCTGTGACTACACCAGCCTCTATTTAAGAACCTAACCATTTGCATCTATTCTAATTGAAATTAGGCATGATAAAGACACTTTTGCTGTGCATAGTCTTACTGCTGCCTGCCAGGTGCTCTCTGGTTTTTGGGACATCCCATTCTGTAACATACCATTAGCCTCTGCATTAACTGTAAGCTGCACAGTTATTTAAAGAAATTTGGCCTGTATGAGCCTGCTAACACACTGCTGCTGTGTGCATATATACTGATCTCAAGTCTGCTTTGGGGCATCCCATTCTGTAACATACCATTAGCCTCTGCATTAACTGTAAGCTGCACATTTATTTAAAGAAATTTGGCCTGTATGAGCCTGCTAACACACTGCTGCTGTGTGCATATATACTGATCTCAAGTCTGCTTTGGGGCATCCCATTCTGTAACATACCATTAGCCTCTGCATTAACTGTAAGCTGCACAGTTATTTAAAGAAATTTGGCCTGTATGAGCCTGCTAACACACTGCTGCTGTGTGCATATATACTGATCTCAAGTCTGCTTGGGGCATCCCATTCTGTAACATACCATTAGCCTCTGCATTAACTGTAAGCTGCACAGTTATTTAAAGAAATTTGGCCTGTATGAGCCTGCTAACACACTGCTGCTGTGTGCATATATACTGATCTCAAGTCAGCTTGGGGCATCCCATTCTGTAACATACCATTAGCCTCTGCATTAACTGTAAGCTGCACAGTTATTTAAAGAAATTTGGCCTGTATGAGCCTGCTAACACACTGCTGCTGTGTGCATATATACTGATCTCAAGTCTGCTTTGGGGCATCCCATTCTGTAACATACCATTAGCCTCTGCATTAACTGTAAGCTGCACAGTTATTTAAAGAAATTTGGCCTGTATGAGCCTGCTAACACACTGCTGCTGTGTGCATATATACTGATCTCAAGTCTGCTTGGGGCATCCCATTCTGTAACATACCATTAGCCTCTGCATTAACTGTAAGCTGCACAGTTATTTAAAGAAATTTGGCCTGTATGAGCCTGCTAACACACTGCTGCTGTGTGCATATATACTGATCTCAAGTCTGCTTGGGGCATCCCATTCTGTAACATACCATTAGCCTCTGCATTAACTGTAAGCTGCACAGTTATTTAAAGAAATTTGGCCTGTATGAGCCTGCTAACACACTGCTGCTGTGTGCATATATACTGATCTCAAGTCTGCTTTGGGGCATCCCATTCTGTAACATACCATTAGCCTCTGCATTTACTGTAAGCTGCACATTTATTTAAAGAAATTTGGCCTGTATGAGCCTGCTAACACACTGCTGCTGTGTGCATATATACTGATCTCAAGTCTGCTTTGGGGCATCCCATTCTGTAACATACCATTAGCCTCTGCATTTACTGTAAGCTGCACATTTATTTAAAGAAATTTGGCCTGTATGAGCCTGCTAACACACTGCTGCTGTGTGCATATATACTGATCTCAAGTCTGCTTTGGGGCATCCCATTCTGTAACATACCATTAGCCTCTGCATTTACTGTAAGCTGCACATTTATTTAAAGAAATTTGGCCTGTATGAGCCTGCTAACACACTGCTGCTGTGTGCATATATACTGATCTCAAGTCTGCTTGGGGCATCCCATTCTGTAACATACCATTAGCCTCTGCATTAACTGTAAGCTGCACATTTATTTAAAGAAATTTGGCCTGTATGAGCCTGCTAACACACTGCTGCTGTGTGCATATATACTGATCTCAAGTCAGCTTGGGGCATCCCATTCTGTAACATACCATTAGCCTCTGCATTAACTGTAAGCTGCACAGTTATTTAAAGAAATTTGGCCTGTATGAGCCTGCTAACACACTGCTGCTGTGTGCATATATACTGATCTCAAGTCTGCTTGGGGCATCCCATTCTGTAACATAACATAACCTACCTACCATACTAAGCAGCTCTCTTATTTAAACTAAGCAGGCCTCTTGGAGGCTGAGTGTCCACTTTTGGGTGTGCATTTATATTCGGTTTCATATACAGTGGGGTATCCCAATTTGTAAGATAACCTACCCCAACCATGTAAACTAAATAGGCCTGTTGCAGCCTGAGTTTCTCTGCTTGCGTATGGCCTGCATTACAATCTGTCTCTTTCAATGACACTGCTGCCTGTGGTATCCCAATTTGTAAGATAACCTACCCCAACCATGTAAACTAAAGGTTACGTCCTTCCAGAAGGAAAACTTATGCCGAACACTATTTTTGTTAGGGGCATTGACCTTTGGATTGATCGGCATGAAATTAATTTTTTTTTTTCAAAGTATGGCGCTGTGAAGAAGGTCAAAATGATGTCTCATACTTGGATTATTGTTACTTTTTGTTCAGCTTGAAATATAACAGGCCACACGGGCATCCCAAGGCACATGCTATTTTAAACCTATCTGTTATAAAACATAAGCGTTGATCAGGCTACTTCAGTTTGCACTTGTTTTTGACTGATTTTAATAAACCAGGCCGCAGGGCACCCCAAAGCTGCACCTTGCACCCTATCTGGTATACAACATAAGCGTTGATCAGCATCAGCTTCATTAAGCTACTTCAGTTTGCACTTCCTTTTTGACTGCTTTCATTTAACCAGGCCGCAGGGCACCCCAAAGCTGCACCTTGCACCCTACCTGTTTATACTAAATAAGCATCTACAGCCTCAGCTTTATTAAGTTATTGCATTTTGAATTGGTTTTGGTCTGCTTTAAATACACCAGGCCGCAGGGCATCCCAAACCTGCATGTTGCACCCCATCTGTTATACTAAATAAGCGTTGATCAGCATCAGCTTTATTAAGCTATTGCATTTTGCATTGGTTTTTGTACTGCTGCCAAAACACTAGCCCATATGGGCATCCCAAACCAGCACATGTCACCCTATCTGTTATACTAAATAAGCTTCTACAGGCCCTTTTTTTATTTATTTATTTTTATTTATATAGAGCTGCAATAGCTTATATTGTGAGGTTAATTTGCCATTTTGCAGCATAATATAGAGCAGCCCCTGTGTAAATCTGAGGGGCAATAGCTTATATAGTGAGGTAAATTTGCCATTTTGCTTCGTTATATAGAGCAGGCCCTGTGTAAATCTGAGGGGCAATAGCTTATATTGTGAGGTAAATTTGCCATTTTGCAGCATAATATAGAGCAGCCCCTGTGTAAATCTGAGGGGCAATAGCTTATATTGTGAGGTAAATTTGCCACTTTGCAGCATAATATAGAGCAGCCCCTGTGTAAATCTGAGGGGCAATAGCTCATATAGTGAGGTAAATTTGCCATTTTGCTTCGTTATATAGAGCAGCCCAGTTGCCATCTAAATCAACTACTGTCCGGCCAGTACAGCTTTTCCAGGGCAAACTCTGCTAGTTGCGGGCACAAGTCAAGTTTGGCTTCCCAGCAAATCCAGTGGATCTTGAAGGTGTGTTGGCATGGTCATGTCAAGGTATGACATGACCTGCTGTTTGAGGTCCAGCTCCAGGTCTTCCTGCTGCTCATGAGTAGACTCACTATGCGGGTGTAGAAAGCTACTCACTAGCGACTGAAGACTGAGGCTGCTGCTGATGGAGCTGCTGCTGCTGCTCCTTCCACCCCCCCAGCAGCCATGGCAGTGGAAGGTGATCGCAGAGGTCCCCCCGAGTCAGACCTGCGGGAGTATGGGCCATGGCGCAGATAGACATCGCCCAACTGACTACGTGGGATGTCTCTGTAGTAGGTCAGTTTGTCCTCCCTCTCAGTGGGCGTAAAAAATGCCCCCATTTTGTGCCGGAAGCGAGGGTCCAATAAGTTGGAGAGCCAGAAGTCTTCCCGCTGACAAATGGAGACAATTCTGCGCTCACTAGTACGCAAGCATGTGAGCATGCATCGTGCCATTTGTGCAAATGACTCGGAGGGACTACCTGTCTCCATCTCCACTGTAAACTGCCACGGTGTGTCTGGGTCCTCTGTCTCACCTTACTCACAACCCTCTAGCTCCTGTGGCTGCTCCTGCTCCTCCTCTTCTGTCAGATGACTAGATAAAATGGTCATTTTGTGAAACCTAAACTGTGGTTTGCTTTGCCCCACCCCCTCCTCCTCCTCCACTTCAGCCCCCACAGGCTTCATGTGGCTGTGAAATGTATGTGCCATGTCTCCAGTGCCCTGACCAGCCATGGTTTCCAACATGTGTTGTAGTACATGAAGCAGTGGAATCTCATCGTTCATCTCATAGTCCTGGCAACTGACTAATAACGTAGCTTCCTCAAAGGGCCTGAGCAAATGGTCGGTGTCACGTATGAGCTGCCAATGGTTTACATTGAATTTACACAGGTGTCCCCCTATCCGTTTGGATCATCCAGAAATCCGTGATGGCTTTTCTCTGTTCCTATAGTGCAGTGGTCCTCAACCCTGTCCTCAAGGCCCACCAACAAGTCATGTTTTTTGGATCTCCAAATAGCCAGCTCTATTGCTCTGCAGCTGCACTAATTACTCCACCTGTGCATCTTTGTGGAGATCTGCAAAACCTGGCCTGTTGGTGGGCCTTGAGGACAGGGTTGGGGACCACTGCTATAGTGGATCCTGCATATGGAGGGTGGAATTCCAACGGGTGGAAACATCGCAAATCAGACTATGGTGGGGTACACCGTTGTGACGCTGAGGCTCAATAGGGTTGTGCTTCGTGGTGTAGGAGTGCCAGAAGTGCATGCTAACTTTCTTTCCTGTTGTTCTTTCAGATGGGGGCAAGACTTAAAAACTAGACTGAACACGTGTGCCATGTGAGGACGCATGACTTTGGCTTCCTTGTCGCAGCGCAAACAAGATGTTCTTCCAAGTGTAATGCAGCAGGCTGGACTTATGGTGACGCTGTCTGAGAGGAGAAATCCCTCAGACATCAAGATTAAAAATTCCAAGAATTTTTGAGGGCTAATTATTCAGAGGCAAATGATAGCTAGTTGTTTCTGATTTAATTACAAGGTGGAAACACACCCTCAAACAAAACTTCACTTTGGCAATACTATTGCATTTGTCTATTCATAATTTTATGTATATACACTAACTAACCTACTTTTTCTCCCCAGGATGCTGCATGAAACACTGCCACATCGCTGAGTAGCTGATTTTTCCGAACAACAGTCCGCAATAATCTGCTGCTGCTGCCGCCGCCACCGCCGCAGACTCCAGGGACCCTCTTCCACTACCTCGGCTTGCAACACCTCCTCCCACGACACTCTCCTCATCACTAATTGCCGGCTACTGGAAGAAGAGGCGAGTGTCTCCTCCACTTCTTGGCTGGGCAGTAGCTGCTGAATTTTATGATTATCAGATCTTCATCAATGGATAGTGGAGCTGAACCCAAAGCATAACAGACAGACAGTTGACTGGGGGTGTCAGATGCCACTTGTGATGCAGTGGACTGCTTTTGCAGCACTTCGAGACAAAGTTGCTTCATTGGCTGACACAATGACTGGTAAATCTGTGGAACATATGGTTTACAAGCAAGAATAACCATTTGTTTTTATATGAAAAAGACCCTGGTTTATACAGACTTTTTTTTTCCAGAGACTGCCCTGCGTGGAAATGAATGGCGCTTGGATCATCCAAGCTTTCCTCCCAACAATGCCTGATGTATTCCAGTAGATTGATGACGGGGCCAGACCTACACTAAAGAAAGATGGATCGTGCAAAACAGATTTAAGGCGCTGCTCTCCAGTTACAGACATTCCTCCGCATCGGACCACAAGTAAGTATTGATAAAAAATCCTTTCCGTTACTCTTACTTTTTATTAATATTCTTCGGATAAGACGGATCAGACATGATTCCAGATTAAAAATTCCAAGAATTTTTGAGGGCTAATTAGTCAGAGGCAATGATACCTTCTTGTTTCTGATTTAATTAAAAGGTGGAAACACACCCTCAAACAAAACTTCACTTTGGCAATACTTTTGCATTTGTTTATTCATAATTTTATGTAGATATTACTAACTAAGCTACTTTTTCTCCACATGACTCTCCACAGGGTGTGATTCATCCAATTTTTGGGCTCCTGAAGCCAACCCCAGTGTCCCTTTAAAGTAATATTTGGGCTCCTGCTGCTGCCAACTCCAGGGTGTGATTCATCAAATTTTTGGGCTCCTGAAGCCAACCCCAGTGTCTCTTTATAGTAATATTTGGGCTCCTGCTGCTGCTGCTGCCAACTTCTGCCAACTCCAGGGTGTGATTCATCCAATTTTTGGGCTCCTGAAGCCAACTCCAGTGTATATTTGGGCTCCTGCTGCTGCTGCTGCCAACTTCTGCCAACTCCAGGGTGTGATTCATCCAATTTTTGGGCTCCTGAAGCCAACTCCAGTGTATATTTGGGCTCCTGCTGCTGCTGCTGCTGCCAACTTCTGCCAACTCCAGGGTGTGATTCATCCAATTTTTGGGCTCCTGAAGCCAACTCCAGTGTATATTTGGGCTCCTGCTGCTACTACTGTCAACTCCTGCCAACTCCAGGGTGTGATTCATCCAATTTTTGGGCTCCTGAGGCCAACTCCAGTGTATATTTGGGCTCCTGCTGCTGCTGCTGCCAACTTCTGCCAACTCCAGGGTGTGATTCATCCAATTTTTGGGCTCCTGAAGCCAACTCCAGTGTATATTTGGGCTCCTGCTGCTACTACTGTCAACTCCTGCCAACTCCAGGGTGTGATTCATCCAATTTTTGGGCTCCTGAGGCCAACTCCAGTGTATATTTGGGCTCCTGCTGCTGCTGCTGCCAACTTCTGCCAACTCCAGGGTGTGATTCATCCAATTTTTGGGCTCCTGAGGCCAACTCCAGTGTATATTTGGGCTCCTGCTGCTGCTACTGTCAACTCCTGCCAACTCCAGGGTGTGATTCATCCAATTTTTGGGCTCCTGAAGCCAACTCCAGTGTATATTTGGGCTCCTGCTGCTGCTGCTGCTGCCAACTTCTGCCAACTCCAGGGTGTGATTCATCCAATTTTTGGGCTCCTGAAGCCAACTCCAGTGTATATTTGGGCTCCTGCTGCTGCTACTGTCAACTCCTGCCAACTCCAGGGTGTGATTCATCCAATTTTTGGGCTCCTGAGGCCAACTCCAGTGTATATTTGGGCTCCTGCTGCTGCTACTGTCAACTCCTGCCAACTCCAGGGTGTGATTCATCCAATTTTTGGGCTCCTGAAGCCAACTCCAGTGTATATTTGGGCTCCTGCTGCTGCTACTGCCAACTTCTGCCAACTCCAGGGTGTGATTCATCCAATTTTTGGGCTCCTGAAGCCAACTCCAGTGTATATTTGGGCTCCTGCTGCTACTACTGCCAACTTCTGCCAACTCCAGGGTGTGATTCATCCAATTTTTGGGCTCCTGAGGCCAACTCCAGTGTATATTTGGGCTCCTGCTGCTACTACTGCCAACTTCTGCCAACTCCAGGGTGTGATTCATCCAATTTTTGGGCTCCTGAGGCCAACTCCAGTGTATATTTGGGCTCCTGCTGCTGCTGCTGCCAACTTCTGCCAACTCCAGGGTGTGATTCATCCAATTTTTGGGCTCCTGAGGCCAACTCCAGTGTATATTTGGGCTCCTGCTGCTGCTGCTGCCAACTTCTGCCAACTCCAGGGTGTGATTCATCCAATTTTTGGGCTCCTGAAGCCAACTCCAGTGTATATTTGGGCTCCTGCTGCTGCTGCTGCTGCCAACTTCTGCCAACTCCAGGGTGTGATTCATCCAATTTTTGGGCTCCTGAAGCCAACTCCAGTGTATATTTGGGCTCCTGCTGCTACTACTGTCAACTCCTGCCAACTCCAGGGTGTGATTCATCCAATTTTTGGGCTCCTGAGGCCAACTCCAGTGTATATTTGGGCTCCTGCTGCTGCTGCTGCCAACTTCTGCCAACTCCAGGGTGTGATTCATCCAATTTTTGGGCTCCTGAAGCCAACTCCAGTGTATATTTGGGCTCCTGCTGCTACTACTGTCAACTCCTGCCAACTCCAGGGTGTGATTCATCCAATTTTTGGGCTCCTGAGGCCAACTCCAGTGTATATTTGGGCTCCTGCTGCTGCTGCTGCCAACTTCTGCCAACTCCAGGGTGTGATTCATCCAATTTTTGGGCTCCTGAGGCCAACTCCAGTGTATATTTGGGCTCCTGCTGCTGCTACTGTCAACTCCTGCCAACTCCAGGGTGTGATTCATCCAATTTTTGGGCTCCTGAAGCCAACTCCAGTGTATATTTGGGCTCCTGCTGCTGCTGCTGCTGCCAACTTCTGCCAACTCCAGGGTGTGATTCATCCAATTTTTGGGCTCCTGAAGCCAACTCCAGTGTATATTTGGGCTCCTGCTGCTGCTACTGTCAACTCCTGCCAACTCCAGGGTGTGATTCATCCAATTTTTGGGCTCCTGAGGCCAACTCCAGTGTATATTTGGGCTCCTGCTGCTGCTACTGTCAACTCCTATCAACTCCAGGGTGTGATTCATCCAATTTTTGGGCTCCTGAAGCCAACTCCAGTGTATATTTGGGCTCCTGCTGCTGCTACTGCCAACTTCTGCCAACTCCAGGGTGTGATTCATCCAATTTTTGGGCTCCTGAAGCCAACTCCAGTGTATATTTGGGCTCCTGCTGCTACTACTGCCAACTTCTGCCAACTCCAGGGTGTGATTCATCCAATTTTTGGGCTCCTGAGGCCAACTCCAGTGTATATTTGGGCTCCTGCTGCTACTACTGCCAACTTCTGCCAACTCCAGGGTGTGATTCATCCAATTTTTGGGCTCCTGAGGCCAACTCCAGTGTATATTTGGGCTCCTGCTGCTGCTGCTGCCAACTTCTGCCAACTCCAGGGTGTGATTCATCCAATTTTTGGGCTCCTGAGGCCAACTCCAGTGTATATTTGGGCTCCTGCTGCTGCTGCTGCCAACTTCTGCCAACTCCAGGGTGTGATTCATCCAATTTTTGGGCTCCTGAAGCCAACTCCAGTGTATATTTGGGCTCCTGCTGCTGCTGCTGCTGCCAACTTCTGCCAACTCCAGGGTGTGATTCATCCAATTTTTGGGCTCCTGAAGCCAACTCCAGTGTATATTTGGGCTCCTGCTGCTACTACTGTCAACTCCTGCCAACTCCAGGGTGTGATTCATCCAATTTTTGGGCTCCTGAGGCCAACTCCAGTGTATATTTGGGCTCCTGCTGCTGCTGCTGCCAACTTCTGCCAACTCCAGGGTGTGATTCATCCAATTTTTGGGCTCCTGAAGCCAACTCCAGTGTATATTTGGGCTCCTGCTGCTACTACTGTCAACTCCTGCCAACTCCAGGGTGTGATTCATCCAATTTTTGGGCTCCTGAGGCCAACTCCAGTGTATATTTGGGCTCCTGCTGCTGCTGCTGCCAACTTCTGCCAACTCCAGGGTGTGATTCATCCAATTTTTGGGCTCCTGAGGCCAACTCCAGTGTATATTTGGGCTCCTGCTGCTGCTACTGTCAACTCCTGCCAACTCCAGGGTGTGATTCATCCAATTTTTGGGCTCCTGAAGCCAACTCCAGTGTATATTTGGGCTCCTGCTGCTGCTGCTGCTACCAACTTCTGCCAACTCCAGGGTGTGATTCATCCAATTTTTGGGCTCCTGAAGCCAACTCCAGTGTATATTTGGGCTCCTGCTGCTGCTACTGTCAACTCCTGCCAACTCCAGGGTGTGATTCATCCAATTTTTGGGCTCCTGAGGCCAACTCCAGTGTATATTTGGGCTCCTGCTGCTGCTACTGTCAACTCCTGCCAACTCCAGGGTGTGATTCATCCAATTTTTGGGCTCCTGAAGCCAACTCCAGTGTATATTTGGGCTCCTGCTGCTGCTACTGCCAACTTCTGCCAACTCCAGGGTGTGATTCATCCAATTTTTGGGCTCCTGAAGCCAACTCCAGTGTATATTTGGGCTCCTGCTGCTACTACTGCCAACTTCTGCCAACTCCAGGGTGTGATTCATCCAATTTTTGGGCTCCTGAGGCCAACTCCAGTGTATATTTGGGCTCCTGCTGCTACTACTGCCAACTTCTGCCAACTCCAGGGTGTGATTCATCCAATTTTTGGGCTCCTGAGGCCAACTCCAGTGTATATTTGGGCTCCTGCTGCTGCTGCTGCCAACTTCTGCCAACTCCAGGGTGTGATTCATCCAATTTTTGGGCTCCTGAGGCCAACTCCAGTGTATATTTGGGCTCCTGCTGCTGCTGCTGCCAACTTCTGCCAACTCCAGGGTGTGATTCATCCAATTTTTGGGCTCCTGAAGCCAACTCCAGTGTATATTTGGGCTCCTGCTGCTGCTGCTGCCAACTTCTGCCAACTCCAGGGTGTGATTCATCCAATTTTTGGGCTCCTGAAGCCAACTCCAGTGTATATTTGGGCTCCTGCTGCTACTACTGTCAACTCCTGCCAACTCCAGGGTGTGATTCATCCAATTTTTGGGCTCCTGAAGCCAACTCCAGTGTATATTTGGGCTCCTGCTGCTGCTGCTGCCAACTTCTGCCAACTCCAGGGTGTGATTCATCCAATTTTTGGGCTCCTGAGGCCAACTCCAGTGTATATTTGGGCTCCTGCTGCTGCTGCTGCCAACTTCTGCCAACTCCAGGGTGTGATTCATCCAATTTTTGGGCTCCTGAGGCCAACTCCAGTGTATATTTGGGCTCCTGCTGCTACTACTGTCAACTCCTGCCAACTCCAGGGTGTGATTCATCCAATTTTTGGGCTCCTGAGGCCAACTCCAGTGTATATTTGGGCTCCTGCTGCTGCTGCTGCCAACTTCTGCCAACTCCAGGGTGTGATTCATCCAATTTTTGGGCTCCTGAGGCCAACTCCAGTGTATATTTGGGCTCCTGCTCCTGCTGCTGCCAACTTCTGCCAACTCCAGGGTGTGATTCATCCAATTTTTGGGCTCCTGAAGCCAACTCCAGTGTATATTTGGGCTCCTGCTGCTGCTGCCAACTTCTGCCAACTCCAGGGTGTGATTCATCCAATTTTTGGGCTCCTGAGGCCAACTCCAGTGTATATTTGGGCTCCTTCTGCCCCTCATAGTGATGCCACTTCAACTCTCTGCAATTGTGCCGCTCTGCGATTCTATTAGCGATGCCTCTGATCTGCATGTGATATTTCTTCAAAGTATTATTTAACAAACCCAGCACGCATCCTGTGCGTGTTACAGCAAGGCTGAATGGTTTACAACCCTATTGAGGCTGTAGGAGGCTCAGAAATAGCCGTTTTTAATAGCGATTCGTCGCGAATTTATTCGGGTCGAAACGATTTTTGTCGGAAAATTCGGCGAATCAGTCGAATCGAATTTTTCAAAAGTTCGCTCATCTCTAGCTGCTATGTTGAACAGTATATAGCTCATTTTCTATTTAGTCAGGCAGGGCCCCAGAAGCTCAGAATATACCTTTTACCACCATATATACTAGCTACCAGAAGACAAGACAGTCCTTAATAGCCCTTATTAGGGCTGCTACGCTGAACAGTATATAGCTCATTTTCTAATTAGTCAGGCAGGGCCCCAGAAGCTCAGAATATACCTTTTACCACCATATATACCAGCTACCAGAAGACAAGACAGTCCTTTATCCCTTATTAGTGCTGCTACGTTGAACAGTATATAGCTCATTTTCTATTTAGTCAGGCAGGGCCCCAGAAGCTCAGAATATACCTTTTACCACCATATATACCAGCTACCAGAAGACAAGACAGTCCTTAATTGCCCTTATTAGGGCTTCTACGCTGAACAGTATATAGCTCATTTTCTATTTAGTCAGGCAGGGCCCCAGAAGCTCAGAATATACCTTTTACCACCATATATGCCAGCTACCAGAAGACAAGACAGTCCTTAATAGCCCTTATTAGGGCTGCTACGCTGAACAGTATATAGCTCATTTTCTATTTAGTCAGGCAGGGCCCCAGAAGCTCAGAATATACCTTTTACCACCATATATACCAGCTACCAGAAGACAAGACAGTCCTTAATCCCTTATTAGTGCTGCTATGTTGAACAGTATATATCTCATATCCTATGTAGTCAGGCAGGGCCCCAGAAGCTCAGAATATCGCATTTACCACCATATATACCAGCTACCAGAAGACAAGAGAGTCATTGAGAGCCCTTATTAGTGCTGCTATGTTTTAAAAATTGTGTGGAGGCCCAAGAGCTGAGACCTTTTAAAAATTGTGTGGAGGCCCAAGAGCTGAGACCTTTTAAAAATTGTGTGGAGGCCCAAGAGCTGAGACCTCTCAAACATTGTGTGGAGGCCCAAGAGCTGAGACCTTTTAAAAATTGTGTGGAGGCCCACGAGCTGAGACCTCTTAAAAATTGTGTGGATGCCCAAGAGCTGAGACCTTTTAAAAATTGTGTGGAGGCCCAAGAGCTGAGACCTCTCAAACATTGTGTGGAGGCCCAAGAGCTGAGACCTTTTAAAAATTGTGTGGAGGCCCAAGAGCTGAGACCTCTCAAACATTGTGTGGAGGCCCAAGAGCTGAGACCTTTTAAAAATTGTGTGGAGGCCCAAGAGCTGAGACCTCTCAAACATTGTGTGGAGGCCCAAGAGCTGAGACCTCTCAAACATTGTGTGGAGGCCCACGAGCTGAGACCTCTTAAAAATTGTGTGGAGGCCCAAGAGCTGAGACCTCTTAAAAATTGTGTGGAGGCCCAAGAGCTGAGACCTTTTAAAAATTGTGTGGAGGCCCAAGAGTTGAGACCTCTTAAAAATTGATTGTATTAAGCCTAAGAGGTGAGCCATAATTTTTTTCATTAATACAGCAATTCTACGGCGGTTAAGGAGGAGGAGGAGGAGGAGGAGGAGGAGGAGGAAATGGCACTTCATACAGATGGCACTTCACTCTTGGCTGCTTTCCACTGTTGTACAAGCAAAGTCCGGGTCAATCCACTTGCTGTTCATTTTTATTAGCGTCAGCCTGTCGGCACTGTCGGTTGACAGGCGGCTGCGCTTATCGGTTATAATGCCCCCGGCTGCGCTGAACACACCCTTTCTGATAGCACGCTGGCGGCAGGGCAGGCAAGCACCTCCAAGGCGTACAGGGACAGTTCCAGCCACGTGTCCAACTTGGAGACCCAGTAAGTGTAGGTCGCCGAGGGATCGGGGAGGACAGGGGTGTGGTCTGCCAGGTAGTCCCGCAACATCCGCCGATACTTGTCCCTCCTGCTGATAGCGGGCCCCGCAGTGATGGAAGTTGCACGAGGGGGTGACATGAACGTGTCCCACACCTTGGAGAGTGTTCCCCTGGTGGCTGTGGGCCTGATCGATGTTGTCAGACTCTGGGAGACACTCTCCTCTCTGCCGCCAGCGATGCTGGGTGGGAAAATCTGCATCATGTTCTGCAAGAGTTCCCTCTGGTATTCCAGTAATCGATTCGTCCTCTCCTCTACCGGAATAAAAGAGGAGAAGTTATCTTTATACCGGGGGTCCAGGAGTGCGAAGACCCAGTATAGTTTGTTCTCCAATATCCGGACAACACGTATGTCCCGGGAAAAGCAGCCCAGCATGAAGTCAGCCATGTGTGCCAGACTCTGAGTAGGCATGACCTCACTGCCCCCACCAGAAGGATCATTTTCCATTTCCTCCTCTTCCTCCTCCTCTCCGCCCCATCCGCGCTGAACCAATGGGACGCACACAGCCTGACTGCTACCCTCGCCGCCAGCATCCTCTTCCACAGCCACCTCCACGTTGTCCTCCTCCTCCTCATCCTCCTCCTGCAACTGCCACCGAGCAGCAGACAAAAGCGTGGTCTGACTGTCTACCTGCGTTGCGTCTCCTCCTACCCCCATCTCCTCTGTGTGCAATGCGTTCTCCCTTATTGCGATGAGCGATTCTTTAAGGACGCCTAGGAGCGGGATGGTTACGCTCACTATAGCGTCCTCGCTGCTGACCTTCTTAGTGGACTCCTCAAAGATACGCAATACATCGCATATGTCTGCCATCCATGGCCACTCGTGGTTGGCAAACTGAGGGAGCTGAGTTGGAGGCACGCGTGGATGCATCATCTGGTACTCCATCAATGCTTTCTGCTGCTCACACACCCTGGCCAACATGCAATAGGTGGAATTCCAGCGAGTGGGCAGGTCGCACAACAGCCGATGTTGAGGCAAATGGAGGCGTTGCTGGATTTTTTTTTAAGCTAGCAGCAGCTACAGTTGACTTCCGAAAGTGAGCGCACAAGCGCCGCACTTTGACCAGTAGCTCTGCCAGGTTGGGGTAAGTCTTTAGAAACTTTTGTACTACCAAATTAAAAACGTGGGCCAGGCATGGTACGTGATTGAGTTCTGCAAGCTCCAGAGCCGCCACCAGGTTACGGCCGTTATCGCACACGACCATGCCTGGTCCTAGCTGCAGCGGCGACAGCCACATCTCTGTCTGCTGCAATATGGCGTGCCTCACCTCTGCGGCGCTGTGCTTCCTGTCGCCCAAGCTGATGAGCTTAAGCACCGCCTGCTGACGTCTCCCCGTGCCAGTGCTGCAACGCTTCCAGCTAGGGTCTGAGGGCGATGTTAAGGCAGAGGAGGAGGAGGAGGAGGAGGAGGAGGAGGATGAGGAGGAGGAGGAGGAGGAAGAGGAGGATGAGGAGGAGGAGGATGAGGAGGAGGAGGAGGAGGAGGATGAGGATGAGGAGGATGAGGATGAGGATGATGATGATGATGATGATGATGAGGAGGAGGAGGAGGAGGAGGAGAAGGAGGATGAGGAGGAGGATGAGGAGGAGGAGGAGGAGGATGAGGAGGAGGATGAGGATGAGGATGAGGAGGAGGAGGAGGAGGAGGAGGAGGAAGAGGAGGGGGGTCTATCAGAACCTGTGCTGGCAATCTTGGGCGGGGGTGGTATGTAGGCCGTCCCTGTTTGCGACCCCGTCCCCGCTTCCACAACATTCACCCAGTGTGCCGTCAAAGAGATGTAGCGTCCTTGGCCGCAAGCGCTTGTCCACGAGTCGGTGGTCAAGTGGACCTTTGCGCTGACTGCGTACCTCAGGGTCCGCCTGATGTTACGCGACACGTGCTGGTGCAGGGCGGGGACGCCACACCGGGAAAAATAGTGGCGGCTAGGGACGGAATAGCGAGGTGCGGCAGCCGCCATCAGGTCGCGGAAGGCCTGCGTCTCCACAAGCCTAAACGGCAACATCTCCAGGGCCAGCAGTTTGGAGATGAGGCAGGTTAAGGCTTGGGCTTTGGGGTGACTGGAGGCGTACTTCCGCCTGCGGTTGAACGCCTGTGAGATGGACAGTTGATGGGACGAGGAGATGGAAGGTGCAGACGAAGATGCGGGGGAAGGTGGGGCTGAAGGAGAAGGCCCCAAAGTAGCCGAGGCAGAGGCAGATGTGGAGGTGTCCTGGCTGGAGGTCTGGACCGCAGTGGCAGCACACAACAAAGGGGAAGAGGCAGTGGCAGCAAGACGGGGCGCAGGTTGTATTGCGTTTGCTCTCTCCCACTCAGCCCAGTGCTTGAATTCCAAGTGACGGCGCATGCCTGAGGTGGTCAGATTGCTCTTCTCAGAGCCCCTACTCAGTTTTGAGTGGCAGATTGCGCAAACCGCGCTCAGTTTGTCATCCGCGCAAACGTTAAAAAATCTCCACACCACAGAAGTACGAGGCCTCGATGGGGGAGCTTCGCGCGACTGCCTGCTGCCGGGAAGAGCTTCGGCCCTGCTGGCTGTGGCCTGCCTTCTCTGTCTGGACTGTCCTCTGCCTCTGGACTGTCCTCTGCCTCTTGCTGCCTTATTCGGTGATGCGCAGACCGCATCTCCACTGCTTTCCCCGCTGGACATCACCCCTGTCCAAGTGGGGTCGGTCATTTCGTCGTCCACCACCTCCTCTTCCACTTCCTCTCTCTGCTCCTCCTCCTGCCCACTGGACATTCCAACAGCCTCCCTTGATGGCAACTGCGTCTCATCATCATCGCTCATGATAGCAGATGCTGGTTCCGGGTCCACATCACTAGCAGATGGCGGATACTCAAGTGTTTGGGCATCACTACAAACAAATTCCTCTGCTAGCTCCTGGGATTCTTGCAGCACATCTGGAAAAGGACCCGAAAAGAGGTCCTGGGAGGGGTCAAGGGTGGGCTGACTCTGTTGGCCAGGTTGGGAGGAAGGAGGGTCAGAGTGAGACTGTGTGGATGACTGGGTGGTGGACAAGTGACTGGAAGCGTTATCGGCCATCCATTGCACCACCTGTTCACGCTGCTCAGGCCTTAACAGAGGTGTACCCCGCCCCCCGCATAACTGTCCCATAAAGGCAGGGAAGCTGGATGAGCGTAATGCTGGCTGCCCCTCACCAGCACGCATTGTATCCCCACTGGCTTCAACGCGGTTTGTGCCCCCACCAGCATTTCCGCGCCCCCGTCCTCGTCCCTTTGCGCTAGCCCTCCGCATTTCAGACGTTTTACTTTTTTGGCCACGCGTTATGCCAAATATAAAAATATTTTTAAGAAGAACACCTGGCTATACAGCCGTATACTGCCAGAAGGTGAAATGGTGCCTATACGCACCGGGTATATAACAAGGTTTTGTTGGTAAAGAGGACACAAAACAGTAGTGCCAAATATAAAAAATATTTTTAAGAAAAACACCTGGCTATACAGCCGTATACTGCCAGAAGGTGAAATGGTGCCTATACGCACCGTGTATAAAACAGTGTTTTGTTGGCACAGAGGACACAAAACAGTAGTGCAAAATATAGTTTTGTATATAGGTGCTAATACACCACTGAAGTCTTTCTGTCCCTATTCCAGCATCAGCAGCTACCCCTCACTAAAGCAGCCATTTTGAGCAGAGTGTATATAGTTTTGTATATAGGTGGTAATACACCACTGAAGTCTTTCTGTCCCTATTCCAGCAGCAGCAGCTACCCCTCACTAAAGCAGCCGTAGCTGCAGCACTAATAAGTGCTCAGCTCTTGGGCCTCCACACAATAGGCTCGATTCAGAGAGACACAAACAAACTTTCGGTTTGGTGCCGACGTCGTAAGATTTTCAAAATTTCCCGCTCTCGCATGAACGTTCGATCGATTCTATGCATGCTTCGTAAACCTTCCGTAGCGCGTCCGTGTGCTCGTATGCCAGAGTACGCAGACGAGGATGTCATTTTCCATCGAAAAGGTTCTGATTTATTTTGCCCAACTACCAACGTAGCCTTTCGTTTTTGCCCTATTCCCATCGTATCCTCACACGAATCCTATCATTTTCCCGCTACATCCTGCTTCATTTTTTCCTAAAGTATCTGTCCAGACGAAATTCTTGCGATATTGCGCCTGCGCACTACAAACTTCTCTCATTAAAGTGTTCGCCTACATAATTTCACTTACATCACTAAACTCACCCTAACCACTTAGCGCTCTCCTGCCTTTTCCCTGGAGCTCCCTTAAAGCTCACCCTAACCACTTAGCTGTCTTCTGCCTTTTCCCTTGACCTCCCTTAAAACTTACCCCAATCACTTAGCGCCTTGTTTCTTCTTCCATTTTAGGTCCCTAAAACTTACCCAAATCACTTAGCGCCTTGGTTCTTCTTCCATTTTCACACCCTCAAACTTACCCAAATCACTTAGCGCCTTGTTTCTTCTTCCATGTTAGGTCCCTAAAACTTACCCAAATCACTTAGCGCCTTGTTTCTTCTTCCATTTTAGGTCCCTAAAACTTACCCAAATCACTTAGCGCCTTGGTTCTTCTTCCATTTTCACACCCTCAAACTTACCCAAATCACTTAGCGCCTTGTTTCTTCTTCCATTTTAGGTCCCTAAAACTTACCCAAATCACTTAGCGCCTTGGTTCTTCTTCCATTTTCACACCCTCAAACTTACCCAAATCACTTAGCGCCTTGTTTCTTCTTCCATTTTAGGTCCCTAAAACTTACCCAAATCACTTAGCGCCTTGTTTCTTCTTCCATTTTAGGTCCCTAAAACTTACCCAAATCACTTAGCGCCTTGGTTCTTCTTCCATTTTCACACCCTCAAACTTACCCAAATCACTTAGCGCCTTGTTTCTTCTTCCATTTTAGGTCCCTAAAACTTACCCAAATCACTTAGCGCCTTGGTTCTTCTTCCATTTTCACACCCTCAAACTTACCCAAATCACTTAGCGCCTTGTTTCTTCTTCCATTTTAGGTCCCTAAAACTTACCCAAATCACTTAGCGCCTTGTTTCTTCTTCCATTTTAGGTCCCTAAAACTTACCCAAATCACTTAGCGCCTTGGTTCTTCTTCCATTTTCACACCCTCAAACTTACCCAAATCACTTAGCGCCTTGTTTCTTCTTCCATTTTAGGTCCCTAAAACTTACCCCAATCACTTAGCGCCTTGGTTCTTCTTCCATTTTAGGTCCCTAAAACTTACCCAAATCACTTAGCGCCTTGGTTCTTCTTCCATTTTCACACCCTCAAACTTACCCAAATCACTTAGCGCCTTGTTTCTTCTTCCATTTTAGGTCCCTAAAACTTACCCAAATCACTTAGCGCCTTGGTTCTTCTTCCATTTTCACACCCTCAAACTTACCCAAATCACTTAGCGCCTTGTTTCTTCTTCCATTTTAGGTCCCTAAAACTTACCCCAATCACTTAGCGCCTTGTTTCTTCTTCCATTTTAGGTCCCTAAAACTTACCCCAATCACTTAGCGCCTTGGTTCTTCTTCCATTTTAGGTCCCTAAAACTTACCCCAATCACTTAGCGCCTTGGTTCTTCTTCCATTTTAGGTCCCTAAAACTTACCCAAATCACTTCACGGACATCACAATCTTGATTTTCAAATATGTCATTGTCCCCTTGTTTTTTTTCAATGTATGTGTGCAAATAAATTGGACAACATTTTTTTTTTTTTTTTTTGGTTTTTAATTGCTCCATTGCCATTTGTTGGCAAAATTTTTCGGGCAACTTTGGCCTAAAAAAATTAATAACTATATACAAATTGTTTTGGCTTTACTCAAAATATATACACTGTTTTTGTTAAAAACTTTAAAAACTATATACAATTTACAACGTTTTAAAAACCAGAAAACTATATACAAAGAAAGTTGGTGTTTAACCAAGCAAACTATGTACAAAGACAACTATTTACAAATCTACAGGGCCAGGAACCAGGACACTAGTCTTCCTCTTCTGTTGTCCCCAACGTGTCCCGCATCGCCTGCAGATCGGCCACCAACTCAAGGACCCTCCGATTGATATCAGCAAGTCGCTGTCTTGTGGTCCCTTCCCAAAAAACAGAAATTCTAATTATTCGGAGAACAATACATGTTTATCACCTGTGTAATTAATGTATTTAAAGAAACAAATTAAGTATAATGCACATATGATTATTCACAGGAATTAAGGTTAGTAAGTGGCCACAGGACAGTTGGGCAACTAATTAAGCAAATTCAGTGGCCACAGGACAGTTGGGCAACTAATTAAGCTAATTCAGTGGCCACAGGACAGTTGGGCAACTAATTAAGCTAATTCAGTGGCCACAGGTCCCTCTTATATTGGCATTGACTAGGGCATTATGTGTTTTTGTGTTCATGGGAATTTAGACCGAAATCTCTAGAATGACATGACTACTTACTTGGTTGGTGGCCGAGAGATGGCTCGTTGGGGACAACACCCTGAGGTCCTGGTTCCTGGCTCTGCTGTGAAGAAGTGCCTGTAGAAACATGGGCCAAATGGTTAGTTTGGATGTCTGATTCCGCAGTCCTCCAATGTTTTGAGCTAAGTCTGGGTCACATCACTCACCTTCTCCAGGGTCTTGTGGGCTCCTATCTGCTGCCTCCTGACCCACTACTTCACCCGCAACCGAAACATCTACAAATACAGAATAAAGGATTCAGTTTGGTGATATCAGGAGCTAGCAATTCTCTTTTTTGGTGTAGACATGAAGAGTGACATACCCGAGGATCCCGCATGCGTGGCAGGGTACGACTGCCTGCCCACGCTGTGCCGCCCCTCCTCTGTGGTAAGGTCCAGGGGCTGGTCTGAGGAGGCCACAGAGGAGGGGTCGGCCCGTCGCCCTGGAGATCCACCACCTTCACTCCCAGCTGCAGAATCATGCAGCACTGGTCGTCCTCTGCGCCTCCGGGTGCGGCGAATTCGGTAATCCATTTCCAACACTAGAAAAGAAAAGGCATTCTAAGTAAAGTCCTACCTTCTGTCTTAGTTACATATTGCATGCAATCGCAATCTACTTACTTGGAAAATGGATTCCGAAGAACCTCCGCACCCGGGGCATGTGCAGCCGTTTGAGGTCCGACCAATGCTGCATGATCTGCGTGTGGGTGAAGGTGGTGTTGGTCTGCTGTTGGATGGTGGAGATTATCTCCAGGGCGACGTGGCGTTTTTCAAATGTGTTGGGCAGGTAGTCGTACCTGCGCTCCAGCATGGTCTACAAAACAGAAACAAAACATCGACTTTACTTCTCAATACATATCAATATGTGTCAGCCAAACATTTTTTGGGGTAATTACATTAACACACACACATTTCTAGTGTTCATTAATTTCACAATATGGCCTAAATGTTGTTTGGCACGTGTGTTGCGTGCCTTTGGTTGTGCATGTAGTTTATCACATTTTAAACCAAAGCCATTTATTCCTGCGCTTCCTTCACATATAGAGCTGCATTTCCTAATCTAACAAAAGTCCATCGAATACACTTACGAACATGATGATCTCTTCTTGTTGGCGGGTGAAGATAGTGGGTGCCATCTTGCTTCTTTTTCTCGGCAGCAGATAAGTAACGCCCCAGCGCGTTCCGCACGGCCGTGCGAACGTACGCAATGCCTCAGCGGGTTCCGCACGGCCGTGCGAACGTACGTCACACGCTGGCTTGCTTACTTAAAGGTCCCTGCACACCCAGCTGATTATTTGAGAAAATCAAAATGGCACCCAAAAAACCTCCGGCCAAAACTGGAAAGGAGCAAACGGGGAAGAAGGCAGCCAAACGGCAGGAGCCTTCCGAAGGGCCCAAAACCAGGTCGCAGCAGCCAAAAGCAAAATTACGGCCTAGTACCAAAACGCCGGCCAAGCCAACTACCAGCTATGGGCAAAAAAAGGAGCAGGCAGGCAAACCAAAGACCCAGGCCACAAAGGCTAGTATGGCTACTGGGCCAAAAACAGGTAAGAGGGTCCGAAGACCCACCCCACCCTGCCCCACTACAACACCCACAATAGTCCGCAGTAGGTCCCGCAGTCCCCCTCGAGGCCGAACCAGGTCCCGCAGCCCCCCTAGACGCCGCAGCAGGCCACGCAGCCCACAAAGAGGCCGAACCAGGTCCCGCAGCCCCCCTAGACGCCGCAGCAGGCCACGCAGCCCACAAAGAGGCCGAACCAGGTCCCGCAGCCCACAAAGAGGCCGAACCAGGTCCCGCAGCCCACAAAGAGGCCGAACCAGGTCCCGCAGCCCCCCTAGACGCCGCAGCAGGCCACGCAGCCCACAAAGAGGCCGAACCAGGTCCCGCAGCCCCCCTAGACGCCGCAGCAGGCCACGCAGCCCACAAAGAGGCCGAACCAGGTCCCGCAGCCCCCCTCGAGGCCGAACCAGGTCCCGCAGCCCCCCTAGACGCCGCAGCAGGCCACGCAGCCCACAAAGAGGCCGAACCAGGTCCCGCAGCCCACAAAGAGGCCGAACCAGGTCCCGCAGCCCCCCTAGACGCCGCAGCAGGCCACGCAGCCCACAAAGAGGCCGAACCAGGTCCCGCAGCCCCCCTAGACGCCGCAGCAGGCCACGCAGCCCACAAAGAGGCCGAACCAGGTCCCGCAGCCCACAAAGAGGCCGAACCAGGTCCCGCAGCCCACAAAGAGGCCGAACCAGGTCCCGCAGCCCCCCTAGACGCCGCAGCAGGCCACGCAGCCCACAAAGAGGCCGAACCAGGTCCCGCAGCCCCCCTAGACGCCGCAGCAGGCCACGCAGCCCACAAAGAGGCCGAACCAGGTCCCGCAGCCCCCCTCGAGGCCGAACCAGGTCCCGCAGCCCCCCTAGACGCCGCAGCAGGCCACGCAGCCCACAAAGAGGCCGAACCAGGTCCCGCAGCCCACAAAGAGGCCGAACCAGGTCCTGCAGCCCCCCTAGACGCCGCAGCAGGCCATGCAGCCCACAAAGAGGCCGAACCAGGTCCCGCAGCCCACCACGAGTGTGCCCAAAAAAAAAACAGAAGAGGGCCGGCCCTGCAAGATCGCCCTCACCCTTGGTCCGCCCTACTACCTCCAAGGGCAGCACTACTTCAGGCTCCGAACGAAGCTCTCCTGCTCGCCCACATTTGGCACCGGCACAGGTGGAAAGGCAAGGTTACTATGCCACATCAACACCTGGGACTTCTGTGGCCAGCCAGGCCAGAACACCCAGTCCCTTGCCCAGTCCAGGCCAATCCCCAGGCAGCCACCATTCCCTGCATTATACCCCACAAACCCAGCCAAGGATGTCACCCCATTTGGATGACACCATGGAGGACCCACAACCCAAAACAACCGGGCGCACATTGCGAAGAGGCCAGTTGAGTGGGCGTTTTGGTGAGGCCCAAATTATGGCCTTGGCTAGTGGCCTGACCTTAGTTTATGATGAGCTATATGGCCGCAGATCAAAAAACACCACCAAACAGCGCAGAGCCAACATCTTGGCAGACCTAACCAGACAAGTGAATGCAGCGGGGGAAGAGTTAAAGGATGTTGTACAGATTCAGCGCAAGATATCGGACCTCAAATATGCTGCACGGAAGAAAGAAAATCAAAGGCGGATTGACAGGTAAAAATGTTAGCTTTAGGATTAGACTGGATGTTGTATTGGCCACCTGGTTCTAAATTACCCTAACTCTGTTTTGCAGCATGAAAACTGGAGGAGGTTTTCCCTCCAAACTCAAGTTGACCCCGGCTGAGGAGATGATTTATGGATTGATGCATCCAGTCGCCGTCGAAGGCCACGCGGCCCTAAGGGACACAGATTCCCCGACCCGTCCTGCAGGTGAGTAAGATGTATGTGACCTTTACAATTAGTGAGCATGCACAATTAGCCAGTAACACATCTGGGAAGCCAGGCACCTAGGCTGTGGCTTGTAGGTGATTTCTGTGTTGGGCCAGGGTGTGGCATGTGTGTGGCCACTTAACTGTTGATTTTTGGTCCACATACAAGACGTGAATGTACATTGAACCCGAGTGTAAAAGTTTGTGGCTTCCCATTAAACCGGACCTTCACCATGATTTAATGAAAAGCACAAACTCTTATCCAAAAAATACTCAGCATCTAAAATTAATATATTTTACATGTGTAGTCACTAATGTATTATACTTTCCACCACTGGGCTGCAACTCTGTTCGGCAATTTAGGATACGGCCGCCGCCATCTTGACTCCGAAGCATCACACTTACTGAGGAGAGGAGAGTGGGATAAGGTACAGGGGGGCGGGTTATAGCTGTGCTTTGCTCAGACAGAGCAGAGCTGGGGTCAGGGAAAGGTCAGCAGTCCAAGAATGCAGAGCAGCACAGTCAGGAGGCACTTACTGTTTGCAGGCTGCCTGATAAGATGGCGGATTCCATAAGCCGCCATCTTTGATGTTTAAAGGCTCATAACATGCAGTAGATGCAGGTTGGAAGATTTGTAATGTGGTCAATCTGTATGTACAAGGGGGGGGGAAACATAGAAGCTAGACTCTTAATCAGAGTGAAGGTCCGCTTTAATGGCCTCTAAGGGATGTGGTCAGCCACATAACAAGCTGAACTTGAATGTTTGGCTTAGTTGAGTAGAACAATGTGGAAGTAGTTGTATGCCAAAAATTTAACAACATAATGGCATGGAAATTGAAGCTTATTTGGCCCCGTTGTTGAAGTGCCCATGACAGTTTGGACCCGTTAACTAATTCGGCATATGTCTTTTGACCCGTCAACAATGCATAGGTGTGTGTTTACATAGTGTCTTTGCTTCTCATGCAGGCCACCATCATCGCTCAGCTACTGTGGAATCCACTGCCAGTGTGGACATGCCGTCAACTTCCGTGCAGCCTAGGAGGGAGGAACCGATATATTCGGTAAGTTTATTGAGCAAATGTCGTTTAGCCATGTTACTTTGCATGTTACTACTAACAGATTGACATATGTAGTGGGCAAGCTAACATCTAATTTGTCTCTGTCCATACAGACCCACACACTCATGGATGAAATCCAGGAGCTGGAGGAGGATGGATCCTTTATGTGCCCTTCTGAAGATCTACCCCTGGCCCAGAATCTGCAACTGGTCCAAAATGTTTCACCACCAACTCAGCAGCAGCAGAGGGAATCTGGCAGCATGGTGGCTGCACATGATGGGCAGCATGCACAGACTGACAGTCAAGTCCCCAGTGTTGTCTCTGCTGTTGAGGATAGTGAAAGCATGCCTGTGTCTGTTGAGGGGCCCAGACCAACAGCCTCGGCACGACCCCGAACCAGGGGATTGGGGAGGCGGAATCCGCTACGGCGCAACCAGGGGAGGGGCATGGCAATGTTGGACGCATGGCACCACGAGAGGGTGACCTTCCAGCAGCAAAACCAACAAAACCGAGAGGCACTGCATGGCCGGATCGAGAACCTAAATACCACATTACAGGCTGTGCAGAACGAATTGAGGACCCTCAACAGCCACATGGAGACTGCCAACAATGACAACCGTGCCTACAGGGGTGAAATGGTAAATATCATGCGCAACATTTTGGACCAGTTGCAGATTCAGAATGCCACACAGGCCCACGTTCGGGCCAATCAGCAAGGGCCACCACCTGGGTACTATGGCCATCACCCATATTAATGTCTCCACAACATGAATCTGTACAACATCTTTGCTCTTAATCTCCCCTGTATTGACTTGTCTGGTGAGGCAAACCAAGATACCCTTGGTGTATGCCTTGGGTTGTGTATTTTTGATTTGCGCCCATAGAGCTCCTTAGAGTGGTGAGGTAGGCCACTAGCCAAGGCCATATCTGAATCCTCACTGAACGTGCCACTCAAGCTTCTACCCCTGTACCAGGTTTACACCTGTGGCAGGGCCAAATGTGGCCAACCAGGATTGTTTGTTTTTTTCCTTATTGCCATGGTTGATCTAACCATTAATCCTTTGTGTTACCTCAATTTTTTGACCAAATTGGAGTGAGCAGCAACTCCAAGTTGGAGCTCTTATTTTTTACAAATAAACAGTTAAAGACACCTGTGGCTCCTAAATTTTATTGTCTCTTTTTTGGGTGTCACAGAGAAATATATACTTGGACATTCACACAGTTCACACATCCAAAAAAGAGAGTTGGAAAGCATTAGGCCTGTGGTGAGTAATTACTTTATTACTTATTTGAACACCACAAACATAACGAAACATACACAAAGGGAAATAAAACTAAATCAACAACACAATGTTAAACAAAGGCCAATACAGGTTACATTAAGCAAAATGGGTCGCGATCAAATTAGTCCGCACACTTTGGCCAGACACACTACTGTGTGTGTCCAGAAATGACTCCTCCTGGTCTTCGCTGGGTGGAGAGGGAGCAAATTCTACATACCGGGGGACCCGTTGTGAAATAGCAAAATTGTGAAGAACAGCACAGGCCATTATTATGTCTATGACCTTTTTCGGATCATATTGCAGGGCGCCCCCGGTATGATCCAAACAACGAAACCTAGTCTTCAAAAGACCAAAGGCCCTCTCTACCACAGCCCTGGTCTTGCGGTGCGCACAGTTGTAGGCATCCTGGGAGGCATCCTGGGGCCGGAGTACTGGCGTCAAGAGCCACGGCAGCAGCGGGTATCCGGAATCACCTTATACATAAGATTAGGAAAACAAACATGTAAGACCATCAAGGCACCAGCAACATCAATAGGAGGCTATTTGTCAATTGTGTGATCAACATGAGGCAACATTTGCCACTGTCCCAGTCCCAAACTAAACATCTGTCCTAGAGGTTTACAAAAGGACAACATACAAAGAGTGAGGATGAGGGACAATCATACATATGGATCCCAGCTCTGGGTTTCAAAGTGTGCTTAGGATGTAGGTTTGGCTGACCCCTTATATGCTTTGTGTGAGACCAAAACAGCAGAAACACGCCACATGCACTTTATCCCGCTCTACTCTCGTGTGGAAGTGCAAACCAGCTTAGCAAAGATGGGTCCGAAACTATGCTCAAGTTAAGTGCACGATTCCACACAAGGGTGGTGTAAGAGGGATTATTAAATTAGACCAACAGATAATTTAGAATGTGGGTAATGCAGGCCAAACTTGGTGAAACGCTTGGTTGGTTAATAACTAACATTCAAGTGTGGTTTCACATGGGCAGAAGTTTATTTAAGGTGTAAGTTTGGCAGACATTACTGCCAAATGCTAATTAAAAACAAACATCCACAACTACATTATGTGGTTTATGTTCACTTACCAAGGAGCCATGCACCGGAAAATTCCCCAGACTCAAACCGTCGGTACAATCCTGATCGTCTAAGGATGTACGCATCATGGGCTGAGCCTGGGTAGCCGGCGAGGACGCTAAGGAACCGCATGTCCGGCCCCACCACTGCCTGCACATTAAAGGAGTGGCCCATTTTGCGGTTCCTGGAAAAAAAGGAAGACAAGAAAACATTAGGAAGGCATTTAGAACAATTAACACACACATTTCGATAAGGAGGGACCATTACAAGGTGGGAGCATTACAAGGTGGGACCATTACAAGGTGGAGCCATTAGAAGGTGGGTACATTACAAGGAGGGACCATTACAAGGAGGGACCATTACAAGGTGGGTCCATTACAAGGTGGAGCCATTAGAAGGTGGGTACATTACAAGGAGGGACCATTACAAGGAGGGACCATTACAAGGAGGGACCATTACAAGGAGGCTTAACCTAAAATGAAACCAAAAATTAAAAACATTACTTACCTGTATATGTACTCGTCGGCAGCAGGAGGCACCAGGGCGACGTGGGTACAGTCAATGGCACCAATGACGTTGGGCATGTCGGCGATATTATAAAAACCAAGCTTAATGGCGTTTCTGGCTACCATATCATCGGGGAAAAAAATATATTTGGGGGTTAGGGTAGCCATGCCTTCCAAAAAATGTGATAGTGCGCGGCTCAGCGTAGGCTGTGAGATCCCCACGGAGAGGGCACCCAGCCTCTGGAACGAGCCGTTCGCCAAAAATTGCAGGCAGCCAAGCATCTTGGTCATACCTGAAATTGCATGCCCCTTCCTTGTGGTGCGGGCTAACCATGGCCGCAGCTCACTATACAATTTATGGAGGGAAGCGCGATTAAGCCTGGTCAGCTCGAACAGCTCAACGTCATGCATGCCATTGATGTTCATGCGTCGCCGCCGGTGCAATCTGGGCTCTGACCTCAAGATCCCATCAATGCCAAACAGAAGAAGACCTTGATGCTCTTCAAAGTCACTCTCCATCATGCTTGGCTGCCTAGTCCCGAGGTCAAAAAGGTGCCGTAAGACGCTCGACAAGGAAATGACTATATGGGCGTCGGAATACTTGCCAATCAGCTCTCTGAATTAATCGCCAGCCCATTGCAATGACGTAAATGATTTGACCGATCGAAACATTTTCGATTTCGAAGGAAAAAAGTCCCGAAGTTGCGTAAAAACACAAAATGAATTTCGATGGACGAACGGACATATACGTCTATGTTCGAACGTTCGTGCGAGTCGAAAATGGCCAAAAAAAAAGGAAAAAATGACAAACACCCAACAAAACTTTCGATTGCAAATACGAACATAATGACATTTGGGATTTTGAATCGAGCCTAATGTTTGAGAGGTCTCAGCTCTTGGGCCTCCACACAATTTTTAAAAGGTCTCAGCTCTTGGGCCTCCACACAATTTTTAAAGGTCTCAGCTCTTGGGCCTCCACACAATGTTTGAGAGGTGTCAGCTCTTGGGCCTCCACACAATGTTTGAGAGGTCTCAGCTCTTGGGCCTCCACACAATTTTAAAAGGTCTCAGCTCTTGGGCCTCCACACAATGTTTGAGAGGTCTCAGCTCTTGGGCCTCCACACAATTTTTAAAAGGTCTCAGCTCTTGGGCCTCCACACAATGTTTGAGAGGTCTCAGCTCTTGGGCCTCCACACAATTTTTAAAAGGTCTCAGCTCTTGGGCCTCCACACAATTTTTAAAAGGTCTCAGCTCTTGTGCCTCCACACAATGTTTGAGAGGTCTCAGCTCTTGGGCCTCCACACAATTTTTAAAAGGTCTCAGCTCTTGGGCCTCCACACAATTTTTAAAAGGTCTCAGCTCTTGGGCCTCCACACAATGTTTGAGAGGTCTCAGCTCTAGGGCCTCCACACAATTTTTAAAAGGTCTCAGCTCTTGGGCCTCCACACAATTTTTAAAAGGTCTCAGCTCTTGTGCCTCCACACAATGTTTGAGAGGTCTCAGCTCTTGGGCCTCCACACAATTTTTAAAAGGTCTCAGCTCTTGGGCCTCCACACAATTTTTAAAAGGTCTCAGCTCTTGGGCCTCCACACAATGTTTGAGAGGTCTCAGCTCTTGGGCCTCCACACAATGTTTGAGAGGTCTCAGCTCTTGGGCCTCCACACAATGTTTGAGAGGTCTCAGCTCTTGGGCCTCCACACAATTTTTAAAAGGTCTCAGCTCTTGGGCCTCCACACAATTTTTAAAAGGTCTCAGCTCTTGGGCCTCCACACAATGTTTGAGAGGTCTCAGCTCTTGGGCCTCCACACAATGTTTGAGAGGTCTCAGCTCTTGGGCCTCCACACAATTTTTAAAAGGTCTCAGCTCTTGGGCCTCCACACAATGTTTGAGAGGTCTCAGCTCTTGGGCCTCCACACAATGTTTGAGAGGTCTCAGCTCTTGGGCCTCCACACAATTTTTAAAAGGTCTCAGCTCTTGGGCCTCCACACAATTTTTAAAAGGTCTCAGCTCTTGGGCCTCCACACAATTTTTAAAAGGTCTCAGCTCTTGGGCCTCCACACAATTTTTAAAAGGTCTCAGCTCTTGGGCCTCCACACAATGTTTGAGAGGTCTCAGCTCTTGGGCCTCCACACAATGTTTGAGAGGTCTCAGCTCTTGGGCCTCCACACAATGTTTGAGAGGTCTCAGCTCTTGGGCCTCCACACAATTTTTAAAAGGTCTCAGCTCTTGGGCCTCCACACAATTTTTAAAAGGTCTCAGCTCTTGGGCCTCCACACAATGTTTGAGAGGTCTCAGCTCTTGGGCCTCCACACAATGTTTGAGAGGTCTCAGCTCTTGGGCCTCCACACAATTTTTAAAAGGTCTCAGCTCTTGGGCCTCCACACAATGTTTGAGAGGTCTCAGCTCTTGGGCCTCCACACAATGTTTGAGAGGTCTCAGCTCTTGGGCCTCCACACAATTTTTAAAAGGTCTCAGCTCTTGGGCCTCCACACAATTTTTAAAAGGTCTCAGCTCTTGGGCCTCCACACAATTTTTAAAAGGTCTCAGCTCTTGGGCCTCCACACAATTTTTAAAAGGTCTCAGCTCTTGGGCCTCCACACAATGTTTGAGAGGTCTCAGCTCTTGGGCCTCCACACAATGTTTGAGAGGTCTCAGCTCTTGGGCCTCCACACAATGTTTGAGAGGTCTCAGCTCTTGGGCCTCCACACAATTTTTAAAAGGTCTCAGCTCTTGGGCCTCCACACAATTTTTAAAAGGTCTCAGCTCTTGGGCCTCCACACAATGTTTGAGAGGTCTCAGCTCTTGGGCCTCCACACAATGTTTGAGAGGTCTCAGCTCTTGGGCCTCCACACAATTTTTAAAAGGTCTCAGCTCTTGGGCCTCCACACAATGTTTGAGAGGTCTCAGCTCTTGGGCCTCCACACAATGTTTGAGAGGTCTCAGCTCTTGGGCCTCCACACAATTTTTAAAAGGTCTCAGCTCTTGGGCCTCCACACAATTTTTAAAAGGTCTCAGCTCTTGGGCCTCCACACAATTTTTAAAAGGTCTCAGCTCTTGGGCCTCCACACAATTTTTAAAAGGTCTCAGCTCTTGGGCCTCCACACAATGTTTGAGAGGTCTCAGCTCTTGGGCCTCCACTCAATTTTTAAAAGGTCTCAGCTCTTGGGCCTCCACACAATGTTTGAGAGGTCTCAGCTCTTGGGCCTCCACACAATTTTTAAAAGGTCTCAGCTCTTGGGCCTCCACACAATTTTTAAAAGGTCTCAGCTCTTGGGCCTCCACACAATGTTTGAGAGGTCTCGGCTCTTGGGCCTCCACACAATGTTTGAGAGGTCTCAGCTCTTGGGCCTCCACACAATTTTTAAAAGGTCTCAGCTCTTGGGCCTCCACACAATGTTTGAGAGGTCTCAGCTCTTGGGCCTCCACACAATTTTTAAAAGGTCTCAGCTCTTGGGCCTCCACACAATGTTTGAGAGGTCTCAGCTCTTGGGCCTCCACACAATTTTTAAAGGTCTCAGCTCTTGGGCCTCCACACAATGTTTGAGAGGTCTCAGCTCTTGGGCCTCCACACAATTTTTAAAAGGTCTCAGCTCTTGGGCCTCCACACAATTTTTAAAAGTTCTCAGCTCTTGGGCCTCCACACAATGTTTGAGAGGTCTCAGCTCTTGGGCCTCCACACAATGTTTGAGAGGTCTCAGCTCTTGGGCCTCCACACAATTTTTAAAAGGTCTCAGCTCTTGGGCCTCCACACAATTTTTAAAAGGTCTCAGCTCTTGGGCCTCCACACAATTTTTAAAAGGTCTCAGCTCTTGGGCCTCCACACAATGTTTGAGAGGTCTCAGCTCTTGGGCCTCCACACAATGTTTGAGAGGTCTCAGCTCTTGGGCCTCCACACAATGTTTGAGAGGTCTCAGCTCTTGGGCCTCCACACAATGTTTGAGAGGTCTCAGCTCTTGGGCCTCCACACAATTTTTAAAAGGTCTCAGCTCTTGGGCCTCCACACAATGTTTGAGAGGTCTCAGCTCTAGGGCCTCCACACAATTTTTAAAAGGTCTCAGCTCTTGGGCCTCCACACAATGTTTGAGAGGTCTCAGCTCTAGGGCCTCCACACAATTTTTAAAAGGTCTCAGCTCTTGGGCCTCCACACAATTTTTAAAAGGTCTCAGCTCTTGTGCCTCCACACAATGTTTGAGAGGTCTCAGCTCTTGGGCCTCCACACAATTTTTAAAAGGTCTCAGCTCTTGGGCCTCCACACAATTTTTAAAAGGTCTCAGCTCTTGGGCCTCCACACAATGTTTGAGAGGTCTCAGCTCTTGGGCCTCCACACAATGTTTGAGAGGTCTCAGCTCTTGGGCCTCCACACAATGTTTGAGAGGTCTCAGCTCTTGGGCCTCCACACAATTTTTAAAAGGTCTCAGCTCTTGGGCCTCCACACAATTTTTAAAAGGTCTCAGCTCTTGGGCCTCCACACAATGTTTAAGAGGTCTCAGCTCTTGGGCCTCCACACAATGTTTGAGAGGTCTCAGCTCTTGGGCCTCCACACAATTTTTAAAAGGTCTCAGCTCTTGGGCCTCCACACAATGTTTGAGAGGTCTCAGCTCTTGGGCCTCCACACAATGTTTGAGAGGTCTCAGCTCTTGGGCCTCCACACAATTTTTAAAAGGTCTCAGCTCTTGGGCCTCCACACAATTTTTAAAAGGTCTCAGCTCTTGGGCCTCCACACAATTTTTAAAAGGTCTCAGCTCTTGGGCCTCCACACAATTTTTAAAAGGTCTCAGCTCTTGGGCCTCCACACAATGTTTGAGAGGTCTCAGCTCTTGGGCCTCCACACAATTTTTAAAAGGTCTCAGCTCTTGGGCCTCCACACAATGTTTAAGAGGTCTCAGCTCTTGGGCCTCCACACAATTTTTAAAAGGTCTCAGCTCTTGGGCCTCCACACAATTTTTAAAAGGTCTCAGCTCTTGGGCCTCCACACAATTTTTAAAAGGTCTCAGCTCTTGGGCCTCCACACAATGTTTGAGAGGTCTCAGCTCTTGGGCCTCCACACAATTTTTAAAAGGTCTCAGCTCTTGGGCCTCCACACAATGTTTGAGAGGTCTCAGCTCTTGGGCCTCCACACAATTTTTAAAAGGTCTCAGCTCTTGGGCCTCCACACAATGTTTAAGAGGTCTCAGCTCTTGGGCCTCCACACAATTTTTAAAAGGTCTCAGCTCTTGGGCCTCCACACAATTTTTAAAAGGTCTCAGCTCTTGGGCCTCCACACAATTTTTAAAAGGTCTCAGCTCTTGGGCCTCCACACAATGTTTGAGAGGTCTCAGCTCTTGGGCCTCCACACAATTTTTAAAAGGTCTCAGCTCTTGGGCCTCCACACAATGTTTGAGAGGTCTCAGCTCTTGGGCCTCCACACAATGTTTGAGAGGTCTCAGCTCTTGGGCCTCCACACAATTTTTAAAAGGTCTCAGCTCTTGGGCCTCCACACAATTTTTAAAAGGTCTCAGCTCTTGGGCCTCCACACAATTTTTAAGAGGTCTCAGCTCTAAGCTTCCCTTACTGCTGGGGTGACACACTGTAACAAACCTCCTCCTGTAAGCTTCCCTTACTGCTGGGGTGACACACTGTAACAAACCTCCTCCTGTAAGCTTCCCTTACTGCTGGGGTGACACACTGTAACAAACCTCCTCCTGTAAGCTTCCCTTACTGCTGGGGTGACACACTGTAACAAACCTCCTCCTTTAAGCTTCCCTTACTGCTGGGGTGACACAATGACACAAGAGGACATGTCTGACCACATCTCACACACACACACACAATGACAATTAGGGGTGGGGTCTATTTATTTTCCCCCTTGCCTATGCCATCTGTGGTTGTCATAGGCAACGTGATTTTAAGGGGTGCAGAATTTTGTTCTTCTTTTTTGTACAGTTTGGCCTGGGGTCCATGGCAATGTAGAGGAAAGAAGGTTTCCTTGTCTTGTCTCACTTTACGTAGAAGTAATATTGTGTTTGGAGTGTATTGTTGAGAGGCTGTGATAGTGGCGTAATAGTGCGACTTGGGCGCGTTATATGCACCCAGACATGCTTCCCCTGCTGTCCCAGTTGCATTCCAGCAGTGTTGGCATCATTTTCTGATGTTTCAGGGTGGACTTGGTGACCTCCAAGTGGTCGAATTGAGATTTCCAAGTGTCGAGCATTTTTTTCCCATAGACTATAATGGGATTCGATATTCGGTCGAGTAGTCGAGTAACGCGGTCTATTCGAATCGAAATTCGAAATTTCGAATATTTCACTACTCGCTCATCTCTAATAATAATATCACTGAATATCACTGAATACATGAAAAGAGGGGTTGAAGCATACAGAACAAACCTTAAATGGCAAGGCTTGCCTCAAATCCAAAAATACATATAGACATAATAGACATAGATACATAGACACGCCACATAAAAAACTGGGGGGAAAAAAAAAAAAATATATCTAAAATGAGACAAGGTCTGGAGCACTCTGTGTGACCTGAGACAGCTCTGTTGGAACTTCCATCATGCCTGCAGAGGGGGATAAATCTACGTAATGGGGCGCCTGCTCCAGGATGGCATAGTTGTGCAGAACCATGTGTGGTGGCACAGAATAAAGCAGGCCCCAGGGCTGAGGCTGAAAGGGAGCCTACTATAGGTGAACCATGAGGTTTTATATTGGGGGATACTGGCTGACCAAAGATTGGTGACCGGCTGGGTCATTGCAGTTACCACTTTCAGCAACTTTTTTGGCTTTAAGCCAGACATCACATAAAGAGCACAACCATATATGTACCCTTATTAAGGTAAGCCAGTGATTTATTGACCAATCATTCTAAACTTTCACCTGTTTCCTTGTTTCTCTGCAACATACGAAGATTCCAAGAGGAGGCCCCGGTGCGATATCTCAAATATGCAACTGTCTGTGATCCTCATAAGGAGAATTTCCTTGAAGCAATCACATGCTGAGAGGAGGTGGTGGATGTATGAGCCCTTACAGATGTCAATACATAGGTCTCCTTGAAAATGATCTGCAAAGTAAAAAACACATCTATTAAATAAGACTGACGATTCCTCAGCAGGAACAGGAATTAATAGTATTACACAAAACTGTTATAAATGTTTTTTTTCAGCAAACCTCAAAATGTGGGATACCAAAAAGTCTGGAGCAACTGGCCAATTGGTACTTTTTCCCCTTAAAGTGAACAAAAATTCACAAGGGTTTTGGCCCTTGCCACAGATCCAGATGTGAGATGCCTCACTGTGTGAACCCCCCCCCTCAGTTCACCCAAAAAACTCATCTATCTCCCATGCCACATGAGCGGCCTTTGGTTCAATCAACGCTTTATGCATGGGATTAATATTCGCCATGTGTAAGTGGTGCAGGAAGCTGGAGTATGGGTATGACAGGTAAGTGTGGAGTGGACTGGACTTCAGGGATCTAAACAGAACAGAAATCAAGGAACCAGATAAGTACCCGAACAGGGATTTGTAGATGGTTGATGGGTATTTGCAGGGCCGGTTTTAGACAAAGTGTGGCCCTAGGCAAAATTAAAGTGGGGCCCCAAGTTCTAAAATTTAATAACAACTCTATGCTCAAAGCCCATGATCAAGGTGGCTCTCACCCATGTAGAATGAAAAGATCGGGTCCACCCCGTATTTTTTGCCTAACCCACCACTTAATCTGGATGTTGAAACTGTGCTTAATTTGTAAAAATGACCACCCACCTCTAATGGTATGGTGGGTAACGTGGCGGCTGGTTAAGGAGATGGCCCCTCAAATGGAACTTAGCGATAATGCTGGGGTGTAATGGACCCTCCCCCCAGTCAGTCGACAAACATACAGGGCTCATCCAATGTTAACCTCGCCTCAATGGTCTTTAGTATAGTTAATACATAAAACATTTTTTATTGGTGCTCTTGGGACACTCTAGGACAATCGAGTAGAGCACGTAATAGATTAAATCTCAGCTAGTGATGTAGGGCCAGGGGTATCCGTGCCCCCATTAAGGGGTTTACCCAGTAAGGCATGGTCATTCTTTTATACTTGAAGATCCCACAGCCAGCTATCCAATGGGCAGAAGCTGCTTGACGTTAATGCCGTACACACTGGTCACCCACCACAGGATTGCAGTCCTACGTCCAGTCCTCTTGATCCCTTCTCTCATGTAGGTGCTGTTCAGTCCCGGGTGAAAGCTCCCCCACGCGCTCCGCCGTGCGCCCACAGCTTCTCTAGGGGGTGGTCCACCCCTTAGCTGAGATTTAATCTATTATGGGATGCTCTACTCAATTGTCCCAGAGTGTCCAATATATTAGAGCACTGCCCTACACTTTCAGATATAAAGATTTCCTTAGAGTCCTAGTAGACACTGAAGAAGCTTACCACAGCGAAACTAGTCTGCTCTGCAGGACAAGGTTCAAACTATTGTCAATATCTTGATCGTGCAAATTGAATGCTGACAGTTACTGTCTTTTAAGAATGTATTGTACAAATGTCAAAAACATTTTTATGCTGGAGCTCAAGAGCACCAATAAAAACAATTTTATGTATTCTATAAATGAATTCTATACTAATGACCATTGAGGCGAGGTTAACATTGGATGAGCCCTGTATGTTTGTCGACTGACTGGGGGGAGGGTCCATTACACCCCAGCGTTATCGCTAAGTTCTGACCCATGTACCCAGTCCCAGTCCTTATAAAAGGAGAACAAAAGCCAACCCTGCTGATATATAAAACTTACACTTTCTGGTTTTATCAGTTCTAGTCAGACATGTGCTAATGCAGAGCCTACAGCGAGCCACAGAGAAAGTAGGTGGGGTGCACACGGGAAAACCAACACACAGAGGTAGATAAGCCGAACATCCTTGCCAGGCAGCAAGCAAGCCAGCACATCTCTGAAGGAGGATACTGTCAAGCTTAGGTGGACTGGAGAGAGATAATCTATCAGGTAACAATATATTTTCCACCCCACCCTTACAGCAGTACATAAATGCAGAGACTGTCTTAAATAATGTTGATGCTGCTGAAATGAATGTATTCGCGTTGAATAAACTGTTCAACAGACTGTTCAACAGAATGATCCCTCTCAGAAGAAATCCAGTATGTTCAGATACAGCTGCCCCATACACAGTTCCCTCGAGATCTCAAATAATCCGTGACACCCCGCGCTGCTCAGTAATGTGTGGGCAACAAAAATTTGGTGGCCCGTAGTGGGGATTCTGAGTGGAATTGAAGTATCTGTACCACCTTTAAAGTAACAGTACATGTTAAAAAGGTGGAAGACGGAAACAGCTTGGTAGTGGGGGCTAGTGTGAACATTTGATTGGCAGAGAATGATGACCCTGAAGAGTTAGTGCCCATACAAGCAGAGACTGGGCTAGAAGATACTGGAAGATTCAAGAAGCCGTGCATAAGGGGTTAACTGTGTGCAGTATAGAATGCAATTTATACTGTGGGTGCGCAGCTGTGCAACAAAGGATCAGAACAGGGTCGAGATCGCGTGAGAGCTCACGCATTGTTTTCACATATTGTTTCCAGCAGAGTCTGGGCTTTAACATGAAATGTCTTGTTTGCTTGATAAATTAGCTTGATAAAATCCCCATTTCTTCCGGTTACAGAGGTACCACATATGTATTGGTAGACACCCTTTCCTGCCCAGGAGACTCCCTCATAATGAAACAGCACTTTAGGAGATTTTCAGATAAAATACAACTATGCAATGCACACCTTGCAGGTTTTCAAGAAAAACAACCCTTTACATTTCAAATACCCCCCACAAACTATATATTCTCTGGAAGAACATACCTCAGTCTTTCTAGGGGTAACAGGCTTGTTGACATGGGCACAGTTTTCTGGAAGTAATATGTATCACAGCGCTCTTTAAAATGTAAGAACAATAAATAGTTTCACTGCAAATGACAATGCTCAACGTGCTGAACTGCTCATTCCCAATTTTATATAAAATAGTCCATTTAAAATGGATCCCAAGGTACATGAACCAGCATGGTGGCATACCTTCACATGGCCATGTCAACACACCATGAGGATCCGCTGGACTTCTGGGCAGCCAAACTTGATTGGGAAAACTTTCCTGCTCGGCCAGTAGTGTGCCATCAGAGCGGGTGCAGAGCGGGCCATAGTAACCCCAAGGAGAACTCGTCTGTTTATGAAAAATGTGTCTGGCCTTTCACAGTAACTAGGCCCTGAGGACTTTAACAGGAACAGAATTGTACTACACTCAGATGTATGTATGTGTATGTATGTGGTGTGCACTGATAAGGGCAGTTCAATGTTCCCCAGTAGGCATAAAGCAGTATTTTCGGACAGCCGGTGTGTAACTATGTCTGACTTTTGACAGTAACTAGGCCCTGAAGACTTTAACAGGAAATGAATGGTGCAACTCTCAGATGTACGGATGTGGTGTGCACTGATGGGGGCAGTTCAATGCGCTCCAGTAGATGTAAAAACAGGATTTTGGTACAACAGCAAGAGGTCTATATTTTTGGGCAGGTGTGTAGTTTTGTCTGGCCTTTACCACTAACTAGCCCATCAGCACTTGAACATAAAACAAAATGCAAAAACTGTGAGATGCACTTCTGTAGGATGCCCCGATTAGGTCAGCTATGCTCTATAGCAAGCTTACAAAGCTTGGTACAAAAGCAAAAGGTGGATATTTTTGGGCTGGTGTGTAGTTTTGTCTGGACTTTAACACTAATTGGGCCATGAACACTTGAAAATAAAACAAAATGCTAAATGTTATGTGGGATGCCCAGATGAGGGCAGTTCAATGAACAGGAACAAATTGGTACACCATTTACATGTACGCGCAGGTTACACTTAATAGAGCACAATACACTTTTAGTGCTCTGCTCACCCTACTAGCTGGCTAATGTCATTCAGCGTCCACAGTAAATGTAGTTGAAGGAACCAATTTGCGCGGTCAAAACATGGTGATATTCGGATTCGTTATGAATCGATTTTTTCCTGAAATTCGAAACAAATTCAGATTTGCCAGATTCGATTTGCGTATCCCTACCTATAACATCGCTTCAAAAGTTGTATCACTGAAGGACAGAACAAAAATAAAGAACACTATGATAGAAAATGTTATGGAGCAGAATTGACACCAGGTAGCAGTGTCTTAGTCAGAAACTTACATGAAAATTATTGACTTGGAAAATTCCGGTCATATTCGGAAGACAAAATGTATGTGGTCATTAAGAGAAAGTGAGGGAAGTCCAATCTATAAAGTCAAACAGGAAACATGAAGCAACAGAAATAGAATCTTAAGAAACCTGTCATTACCTTGTGACTACCTTTCATCAGACAAACCCGACATTGAAAAGTAGGGGGCCTAGGAAAGAACCTTGCAGCACACCGACAGAAAGGGAATGTGAGGATGTGACTGTGTTAGAATAGGATACACTGAATGATCTGTCAGAGAGGTAAGAGGTGAGCCAAGAGAGTGCAAGCCCTTGAACCCCAAGAGAGGAGAGAATATCAAGAAGCAGAGAGTGGTCGACAGTATCAAAGGCTGAGGAGAGGTCAAGAAGGATGAGGATGGAGTAGTGACCTTTGCTTTTGGCAGTGAGCAGAACCAGAAGAAAATGAGACATCAGAAGAATTACCAAGCAGAAAGGGCTCTACTTAAGAAAGAAGATCTATGACTTTAACCTATGATACATTGGGTGAACCAGATGCCATACCAAGGACTGGTATTATTGCCTGCTGACCAGGAAATACAGCTTGAGTGGCGCCTACCAACCACCTGTTTTTCAGAGAACTTTGAACTTTAACCCTTCTAACACCAGCTATGTAAAATTTACATAGCTGCCTCTCCTATTATTAACTGCCAGCTACGTACCGCCCAAAGACCCCTCGATCGTTCCGGCCAGGTTTTCTCCTCACCCAGGGAGCATCCGATCCCACCCAGGCTCTTCCAGCTTCAGGAGAGGGACCGGAATAGCCCCCTTCCGCCGCTGGCACTGCCACACACAATTCCTCTCGCCGGGTCTCTTCTTCATGGTGAGGGAAGGACCTGGAAAAGGCCAACTCCCCTGCCTCTTGCAGGCAGCGTGGATGACATAACCCCGTGATGTCATCCAGTGATCAGTGGAAGGGTATGTGGCTGTAATGTCCTGCCTCCCCAGCCCCCCTCCAATGATCATCCCTGGCAGCTGTCATCGAATTGCTGTGGGACAGGATTGCCAGGGGACACAGAATCGAAAGTGAGAGTTAGAAAAATGTATTACGGGGGCTGCCGATACTTATGTAGTTGAAATCAGGAGAAATTGGGCTTTTACGTGCAATATTATTATTATTATTATTATTACTGTTTATTCATATAGCGCCATCATCTTCCGTAGTGCTTTAAAAAGTAGTAATTACAGACAGGGTAGAAACATACGATACATATACTATTTCAAATGCAGTTTTACAGGTTTGACAGTGGATATTCTGAGTACATGTTACAATAGGGGAGAGAGCCCCGCCCTTGCGAGTTTACAGTCTAAAGGAAGAGGGGTGAAGACGAGGGGGAAGGATCATAAACAGTCAGAATTGAGCTTTGTGGCATATGCCCTTTAGAAGATTGGTTAGGCCAGATTTTATGCTTGTCTGAATAAGTGAGTTTTAAGGGCGCCTTTGAAGGTTTTGAGGGTTGTGGGGTGGCGGATTGGGTGTGGTAGGGCATTCCAGAAAATTGGAGTTGCACGTGGAGGCGGGGATGAGAGGAGGTGACCAGGGTGGAGGACAGGAGAAGGTCGGCAGCAGAGCAAAGGCTGTGTCTAGGTTGATATTGTTGGATTAGAGATGAGATGTAGGGAGGGGCCTGGTTGGAGAGAGCTTTGTATGCGAGAGTTAGAGTTTTGAACAGGATTCGCTGTGGGACTGGCAGCTAGTGTAGGGATTGGCAGAGAGGCGCAGAACTGGAGGAGCGAAAGGAGAGATGGATGAGGCGAGCAGCAGAGTTCAGGATAGATTGGAGGGGAGCCAGTTTGTTAGTTGGTAAGCCACAAAGAAGGATGTTGCAGTAATCCAGTCGGGATATGACCAGGGCATGTACTAACATTTTAGTGGTGTCAGGTGAGAGGAAAGGACGGATGCGTGAGATGTTTTTAAGTTGGAGGCGACAGGAGGTGGCCAGGGAGTGAATATGTGGTTTAAAAGAGAGGGCAGAGTCCAGAATGACTCCCAGGCACCGAGTTTGGGGAGTTGCTGTTATTGTGTAGCTGTTGACAGAAATAGATGTGTTAGAGGGGAGTTAGATGGTGGAAAAATGACCATTTCTGTCTTGTCCATGTTTAGCTTGAGGTAGAGAGATGACATGAATGAAGAAATAGCTGGAAGGCAGTTGAGATATATCTGAGTGTCATCTGCATAGAAGTGGTATTGGAAGCCTAGTGAAGCTATAAGTTTGCCAAGGCCATAGGTGTAGACTGAGAAAAGTAGGGGGCCTAGGACAGAACCTTGCGGCACACCGACAGAAAGGGAACGTGAGGTTGTGACTGTGTTAGAATAGGATACACTGAATGATCTGTCAGAGAGGTAAGAGGTGAGCCAAGAGAGTGCAAGCCCTTGAACCCCAAGAGAGGAGAGAATATCAAGAAGCAGAGAGTGGTCGACAGTGTCAAACGCTGAGGAGAGGTCAAGAAGGATGAGGATGGAGTAGTGACCTTTGCTTTTGGCAGTGAGCAGATCTTTGGTAACTTTGGTGAGGGCAGTTTCAGTGGAGTGGTTACGGTGGAATCCTGATTGTAAGGGGTCAAGTAAGTTGTTAGTGCGTAAGTATTGTGCCAGTTCTGAGTGGACATGTTGTTCAAGAAGTTTGGAGGAGAAAGGGAGTAGTGAGATAGGGCGGTAGTTGGAGAAGGGGGGCATTGAGATAGGGCGATAGCTAGAGAGGGCAGAGGGGTCGAGAGAGGGTTTCTTGATTATCAGAGTAATAACTGCATGTTTGTAGGAAGAAGGAAAGGTACCAGTGGAGAGAGAAAGGTTGAATATAGAGGTTAAGGCTGGAGTAAGGGATGGAGACAGTTGAGGAATAAGGTGGGATGAAATAGGATCGAGGGAGCAGGTAGTCAGGTGGGCCCTAGAAATGAGAGAGGTTAGTCCAAGCTCAGTTATTGGAGTGAAGAAAGTAAGAGAGTAAGGCAGGGGGATTGTTTGAAGTGGTGAGGGATTCTGAGGGGCAAAATCAAGTCGAATGTTGTAAATATTTTCTTTGAAGAATGTAGAAAATTCTTCTGCTGTTATTTGGGAGGTTGGAGGAGGAGGTGGTGGGCGGAGTAAGGAACTGAAAGTGTTCAAGAGTTGTTTGGGATCCCGGGCTTGTGTAGAAATCAGTGAAGAGAAATATGTTCTGAGTTCCTGAAGGGCTTGTTTATAGAACAGAAAATCATGATTGGTGTAGCGATAACCCTTATCGCCGGAGGGCTTCACCGCCCAAGACGTCCTTTTCCCAATCGTAAGAGGTGCTGCTGGAATTCCAGAGTCGTCCGTGAGGAAACAGGAACAGCCCTTACAAGGGCTAGTGAATTGTAATATAGCGTTTCCCCCAATAAGAGACAGAACTTCAGTATTGAGGGTGAAGGTGAAGTAGACTTTATTAGTGCCACACTGGGCCTTATATGCAAGCCTCCATGCAAGGGGACCTCCCCCATGGACCTGATGGAAGACTGCATGACAAACACACGGACCAATGGGAGCAGGGCACACAATCCCTCAACTCTGCCGGTGACGCAATCAGCAACACAATAGACGTCTGTAATACAATCAATCAGAACAATGCCATTGTCTGTGACGTAATCAATCAGAACAATGAATAACGTAATCAATCAACACAATGGCAGTCTGTAACATGCTTAAGAAAAGGAAAGTAATGAACCTGTGTAAAGTCCAAAGGGCAGAGAGTCTGTCACAATTGGCTTTGGTTTTCCTCCATCGCCGTTCAGCAGCTCGAGAAAGCTGTTTCAATCTGGTTGTGCTTGCATTTAGCCAGGGTTGGGGGTTTTTGGTGCGGGGACGGCTATAGGTGAGGGGGGCGGCAGAGTCCAGAGCTGAGGAGAGTGTATTATGGTAGTGTGATGATGCAGCGTCTATGTCCGTGAATGAGGTCAAGGTCTGAAGAGGTTGAAGTGAGGAAGAAAGGGACCTAAGATCTAGGTTTCTTAAGTTCCTGCGTTGAGTTGTGGGTTTGTGTGGAGGGGGGTTAGCAGGCATTGGGGAGAGGGTCATAGTCAGCAGATTATGGTCAGAGAGGGGGAGCAAAGAGGATGAGAGGTTTGATACAGAGCAGAGGTTAGTGAAGAGGAGGTCAATTGTGTGGCCGTCTTTGTGTGTGGGTGCAGTAGACCATTGCTTTAGTCCGAAAGATGAGGTTAGTGACAGTAGTCTGGTGGCAGCAGGGTTGCTAGTGTCAACAAGTATGTTGAAGTCACCCATGATGATTGCAGGGATGTCTGTGGACAGAAACTGAAGCAGCCAGGTAGAAAAGTGGTGGAAGAAAAGAGTAGTAGCACCAGGAGGGCGGTGGATGACTGCGATTTTCAGGTTACAGGGAGAATATAAACGGACGCAGTGAACTTCAAAAGATGAGAAGGATAGAGATGGCAAGGCGGGGAGTGGGTTAAAGGAGCAGAGTTCGGATAGAAGGATGCCCACACCCCTACCCTGTTTGTTGTTGGATCTTGGGGTGTGGCTGAGATGTAGTCCCCCATGTGAGAGGGCAGCGGGTGAAGCTGTGTCTGATGGGGTAAGCCATGTTTCTGTGAACCCCATGAAGGTAAAAGAGTTAGAGAGAAACAGGTCATGAATATAGGTGAGTTTGTTGTGCACTGAGCCTGCATTCCACAGTGTGCAGGTGACAGTGGCAGGAAGGGGTGGGGAGGGAGTAAGATGAATCAGATTAGATGGGTTGCGTGTGTTTCCCGGTTTAACACGGTTGCAGATATTTGGCTTGGATAAAAAATGTATACTTCTGGAGGAGGGGGGGAGGGGGAGAGAGTGGGCCTGGATTAGGGCTGATGTCGCCGGCGGCAAGTAAGAGTAAAAGGAGAGAGACAAGATGGTTGTGGATTTTGAGAGTGGAATAATGTGTCTTGTGCTTGGATATAGAGGGGGTAAGTGATTTTGCCAAAGAAAGGAATTTGTGAGCAGAGAGGTAGGGGGAGGAGAGCAGAGAGGGGAAGATATATAGGGACTTACCGGTAGCAGGGGGATACTGTGAGCCTAGGATTCTGAGGGTAAGAGGAAGTAGTGAGATGAGATAAAAGGTAATCATTTTAGCTAATGCTGGGCTATTCAGACAAGCAGAATCCGGTGCAGGTTTCTTTCAGGTTGAATTCAGGTTAAATTCGCTGCAGACTAAGAAGGATTCAGACTTGGAAAGGAGTCTGAATTGCAGCCATAGTGGCTTTGCAGCCACTGCCACTCAATATGAACAGTTTCTAAGTGCCTTGGATTAGCTCATGCTCAGCAACTGGGCCTAAAGGGTGGGGCTAGGTCAGTCCTAAATGTTTGGTCAGGGACGGCACGTAAAGTAATAAAACTTCAAATGGAATGTTGCTAGATGCTATGGGTCAGTGAACACACAAGGGACAATATTGGTCAGTTTAAGTTTAGCAGATAGTAACAGATTTCACAAATATTGATAAAGGCAGGGGAACCAGATGGGGCTTTCAAAATAATTGCATAACTCTTAAATAAGGCATATGCACAAGTAAGATGACAAGGGAAAAATCAAGTTTTAAATATTGAATCTAATGAGAGAATGGCAGCAGGTTTTACACAGGCAGGAAAGGGTTAAAAGTTGCAGATGGGATCAAAATGCGTACCAGGATGAGAGAGGAGACATATCAGAATGCAGAAGGTGGTGATGTGGAGGAAGAGTGGTGTGGTTCTGGGTCCATGGAGTGAATTCAGGTTAAATTTGCTGCACACTTAGAAGGATTCAGACTTGGAAAGGAGTCTGAATTGCAGCCATAGTGGCTTTGCATAGTTTTCTTTAATAAAATAAGTGTTTTATTTAAAACAAATGAGACAATATAATTTTTTGTTTTACTTATTTTACTCAAAAATTACAAACAAGACATTTCGTGTTAACGCCTAAACTCTGTTGCAAAAAAAACTTGTACATTTTCCTGGAAATTCAAGCACAAATCACAGTTAAATATAACTGTATTATCTAATGAAGAATAGCCTGACTTAAGCGGTATTTATTAAAACTAGGAAAAGTGCCAAAAAAAAATTTGAACAAACATTTTTTTGTTAGCTACAAATTGTATCTAACGAAAAGTGCCCAAGAATTTAACAAAAATTATAAAATAATAAACCCACAGACAGTTTCAATGTCATAGTGAACACTGAAAGCTGAAACAATAAAAAATAAAAAAAAATAAAAAAAGTCAGGCTATTGTTCCTTAGATGAAAATTGTATTTAACCAAAAATGCCCAAAAAATAGTAAAAAAAAAAAGGAAAACAGACGCAATTCACTGGTAATTGGGATGCCTTTAAAAGCCACATTTAGTAACACACTTAAAATTGAAAAAATACAATTAAAAAAATGTAAAAAGTCTATGTTATCTAACCAACAATGCCAAAAAAATTACCAAAAAACATAAAAGCAGCCCATCAATCAGCTTTTCCGTGTTCAGATGCTGAACACCGGCATGGACGGCTGAAGTCCGTGTTCAGGTTCGAGGACCCGAACTCACAAAATTCAATACGAAGCTGAACTTTATGGTTTGGGTTCACCCATCCCTAATAATGATGTATAGAACTTACGCAATGCATAAGCTTATTATTAATAATGTACAGTAACTGAACAAAGGGGGTGGGAGCAGCTCAATCACTATTATTCATACAAAATTATTATTATTATTCAGGGCCTGGGAACTAATTTACCGCCCAGTTTAACCCTCTCATCAACTAAATATCAAGCAACAAACATGTCTAGCTGTGTGGAAAGACAGAGATTTGGTTGCATATATCTGCAGATACATGTGGAAGCCACACTGCCCCGGCAAGGCACTCTGTGTTTAGTGTGGTCCCTACTCTTAATTCTGAGTCCCCAAAGTTGGGACATGCAATGCAGACAAATAACTGAGAGCTACTCACCTGGGAAGCAGCCAGTCTCCCTTTAGAACACTTCACAGGGAGAAATCCATTTTGACTGAATTCCTCCCTGCTTGATGGATTTCTCCCTGTGAAGTGTTCTAAAGGGAGACTGGCTGCTTCCCAGGTGAGTAGCTCTCAGTTATTTGTCTGCATTGCATGTCCCAACTTTGGGGACTCAGAATTAAGAGTAGGGACCACACTAAACACAGAGTGCCTTGCCGGGGCAGTGTGGCTTCCACATGTATCTGCAGATATATGCAACCAAATCTCTGTCTTTCCACACAGCTAGACATGTTTGTTGCTTGATATTTAGTTGATGAGAGGGTTAAACTGGGCGGTAAATTAGTTCCCAGGCCCTGAATAATAATGTTGATAATTTTGTATAAATAGTGATTGAGCTGCTCCCACCCCCCTTTGTTCTGTTGTACAGTAACTGACCTCAATATTTATTATTACTTTTCTTAAACAACTGATAAAGTTTCTCCATGGGAAAGACCAATGCCTCATCGTAAAAGACAGACGCAGTGCAAAAATAATCATCAATATAGCCTCTGGAGTGAAAGTCATGATCGTGATAGTATTTAATGGCTCTGGATTCCATTTTGGGAATTTGTATCACCAGCCGCAGAGATGAGCTTCTGAAGTATCGGCAAGTTATATTGTCTATATACAATGTCATTCTCCTGTCATCGGGCAAATATCTCTCCTCTCCCGAGTCATCAGAAGTTGGTTAACAGACTCCACTCTGTTTGTTTCATCAAAATATTTTATTACAAAATATGCTTGTTCATCTTTACACAGATGATTAAAAATCCCAAGGCCCTGGTCTAAACCGTAACTGGGGTCATGTGAAAGCTCCTACGTTTCACATCCAGGGCCTGATAGCAGTATTGTGTTGTACTGTATTAGCCCTTGCAAGTAATAGAAAAGTTAGCTACTTTTGTAGCCTAACCAGAAAGGATCCTGAGAGGGATGGTCACAGTTATACAATGGAATCACAAAATCGCAGACATTTATACACATAAAACCAGCACACGTCAAACGATTTAAAAAAATCCTTAAAAAGACATCAGAAGCAAAGAGGGCCGTTAGAGCAACTTATTTACAATTGTCCAGTGTTACGAACAACTCACCTTCTCGCCGGTCCCGCGGCATCTGCAGGCGGCGCACGGACTCCGGCGGCTGTCAGGCTCCCAACCCGCTCGGCGGGCGCATCTCTGTCAGGCGGCGTCGGAGCGAGCGGGGCCGAGCGGCACGCCCCCTCTCCGTGTCACTGCCTCTCCTCACTGACAGCCCATGCTCGCGCACGCAAGCACGGCTGTCTTACGATCTCTGGAGGCTTGGTGTTAAGGGCCAATGAGCCCTGAGTTAGTGGACCAATGAGCCCAGAGTGTCCGAGGCTAAACGCCCTGTAGAGTTTAAACAGGGCAATCAGCCCAAAGGTTCCCAGTTGCACCAATCACCACATTCCCCCTCCCCAGCCAATCCAGTTAGCTCCCATCAGATAAAGGTTGTTTCCCCACACTTATTCCTTGCCCGTGATAGTGTGCTGCCGGGTGTGTTTATCTGTAACTGAACTTTCCCGTTATTGATCTTGCTGTGTATTGACCATCCCGTGATTGCCGCCTGGACCGACCATTGCCTGTTTCTGACTACGATTTGCCTGCTCCCTTGTACTGCATACCCGTGACTTCCCGGCTTGACCCCTGGCTCAACTTTTGACTACTCTTCCGTCTCTTCCTTTGGTGCCGCGCTTGTCTGGACTGATCTCTCGTGTATGACCCCTGCTTACCAGAACTCGCCCAGTCTCATTCCTGGTTCATCCGCCTTCCTCCGCGTAAGCCCGCATCCTTTGTGCTACGAAGTCCTGGGGGCAACCGTGCCCGGTGAGGCGTGTAAAGCGTCCCGGCAGACGGGGGCTTGTCTATAGGTGAAGCTAGCAGCAGAGATTGGGGGTTGCGGACTTACTCAGAAGGCGGGTGTCCTACGGGACCTGACATCCAGGACATACATTTCAGAGTCCCATTAAACCTTGATACTGTCAGGGTGAAAAAAAACTCAAGAATGGGCACCACATCTAATTGCTCATATGTAGTGAGACATGATGCCAGGGTGAATGTTCAGTCTGATTTGCAGGGTATGAAACATTTTTATAAGTTTGAACACCCATATTTTCCTGTCTCTGTGTTTTAAAATGCCCCCTCAAAATCGTCACCCTAAGGTCATCAATTACGTGTCCCCCTCTTGAAAAATGTGCGGCCACAGACAGGTCTGTCTTGACATTCATGATGCCGAATCATGCGCTAACTCATGCTTTGGCCTGTCTCACCCGCATAAAGGCCTGTGAAGTGACATTGTGCACACGTTATCAGGTACACAACATTGGGGGACCTGCAGGAGTGAGCGCCCTTAATTTTGTGTACCTGCGGTGACTGGGGTATGGGTACACTGTCGATAGTGAGGATCTAATTTGAAATACCCCCACAAAGCATATATTACATACATACATACACGCATTAAGCTTTCTTGGCGTACCCAGCTTGTTGTAGTCGGCTCATCTATTTGGAAGTAATCCCTCAAAGAATTCTTTGGTTGCACAGGGTTTCCCTAAAAAAGAGTATTAAAAACACAGAATAAAAAACACTTTTTCCTAAAATATCAATATGCAAGCAAGAAAAAACAGGTAAAATCTGAAAGTTTAAGGTCCCCTGAACAGAAAAATACCCAACATGCCAAGCTGCTTTTAACCCTTCTAACTGCCAGCCTACTGGAGTTTTTGAAAAACTCTCTGTTGACAGGTCGTTTTTTCACAAACTTGCACTATGTTTAGCTGTGATTTTTGCAGGAATTTCCAGAAAAAATATATAAATTGTATTTGTGGCAGAGTTTTTTAAAATATATTTTTAATAAATTGCATTGTTTTTTTAAATAAAACATTTATTTTGTTAAAATGCAGCCCCATTTCTCCCGATCACAACAGTACCACATATGTATCGGTAGCCCCCCCGTTTCTGCCCAATGTATAACATTTACAAATAATATACAACTACTATTCACACTATAAAGGGTTAAATAAAAATAATTGGCGTGGGGTCAACCCTTAAAAATCCCCCCAAAAATTATGTGGGGTCCCCCCTACCCAGCATAACCCGTCTGGGGACCAGCTATGGGGGCTTGTAGAACAGGGCACGGGGGCAATTTTGTGCATAGCCTCTGTGGCTCCGGGCTCTTCACCCCTCCTGGGCTGTGGGGAGGCAGATAATGGGGGTCTATGGCAAGTCACCCGCTAGCCACAGGTGAGTTGCCAGTCTCCAAGCCTTGTGAACTGGTATAGGGGTCTCATTGACCCCTTACCAGTTCACAAAGGGTTACATGTAAAACAACCACATTGACACTGTACAAAAAAATTATTTATTGTTTTTTTTAAATACTTACCTTCCATTAATCCCCGAACACTGGGTCCCACGCAGATCACTCTGGTTTCTGTTCTCCTGATGCCTCTTGAAGCCTTTTATACCTGCTGGGTGACAGAACATAAAGGTTTAATTTAAAAAAATTACATAGGGTCCCCCCCTCCTGGGGTGTGGTTACCCCTTTTTGGGGGGGGGAATTTTTAAGGGTTAAAAATAAAAAAATGGCGCGGGATCCCCTCTACCCAGCATAACCAGCCCAGAGACCAGCTATGGGGGCTTGTAGAACATGAAGTAGAAGCCAGCTTCAGTGGCCTCTCATTCTGCATGCTATAAGCCCACATATCCTCTGTGGCCCTGGGCTCTTCTGCTCCCCCCTGTGCTTTGTGGAGGCAAGTAATGGGGGGCTGAGGGTTAATGACAAGTCACCCGCTAGGCGGCAGGTGCCTTGCCAGTCCACGGACCTTGTGAACTGGTATAGAAGTCTAATCGATCCCTTACCAGTTCAAAAAGGGTTAACTGTAATAAAAGACACTGACACAGAAAAAAACAACTTTTATCAGTTTTTCTTTCAACACTCACCTCCAATCCTGTGTCCCGCCACGATCCTGTGCCACTGCGATCGCTGGAGCGGGGATGTGGAGGCAGAGGATCTCAGCCTCCTGCCCCTGCAACTTCCCTCCAGCAATTACCCCTGGCCTATGACTAGCGGCTAGCGGCATTGACTGCGGAAACAGGGGGGCTCTTTGAGCCCTATCCTCACCCTGGAAGAGCCTTTGGGGTATCGGAGCACCCCCCCAGTGAGGAGGAGACGTGGCCGGAGAGATCGCGGCCACAGGAGCAAAAAGAGGCAGCCACGGTGGGAGGGCTATTCCCGGCCATCTCCTGAAGCTGGAAGATCCCCGGGGGGATCGGAGGCCCCCCAAGTGATGATAAGACCCAGATGGATTGATTGAGGAGTCAGGTGACTGTTTTTTTTTTTTATTTTGGGGTTTTTTTAAGAACGGCTAGCACCAGGTAGCGCCACGTAGCGGCAGGCAGCGTCTGGTCAACTCCGGGCGCTGTACGGGAAACCACATTTATGAAAGCGAATCTGGTGAGCGCCTCTAACAGCGCCATGTAGCGTCACATGTATTATTACAGGCAGCTTAGCGTATAGCGCCGGCGCTCTAGCTTCCAGAGACAGGTATTACCTTTCGCTTTATATGGGCGTCCTGGGGGGTTATGTTCAAGTGCGGGATGCTTACTCCCGTCCGTCATTTAATAGAGGCGGCCAACAAACTCTTCGTTTTTGCATCTGTACCTGGTATTTTGAACTTTAAAATTAGATAGATAACTAATATTTGAAAAACAACAAATACAACAAAATAATTATTTCCCAGTTTTTTTAAAACTCATCATAGAAGGCTTTTCAAACAACCAAGACACTCCCGAGACATCACACATATATTCTGAGACCCAGCCCATGGCAACATAAGCTGTGTTTCCCAGCAAGATTGCTTTACATTTCACAAAAGTGGCTGCAGCAGTTTCGCCAAACAGTTGCAGTGCACATGGCGAACTAAAGCTTGAGTAAACTGAGAAAGAACAGGGAAAAATCAGGCCCTCGGTGCTAACATCTAAGAGGCTGATTTATTACTAACGCCAGGTATTAGCAGATGAGCGTCTGTATTGCGGCGCTTAGAGCGACCGCTAGTAGACACTGTAAGCGGGTATCGGGCGCTGTAGCAGAGCGCCCCAGTCGCTGTAGTAACCTGGCCAGCATTGATGACTGTGATGTATGTTGGGCACCCTAACACCAGTACAGCGCTGCAGGGAGCGAGAGGTAGCGCCACACACACACAGAGTCAGCGCTCTAAAGCTGGGCGCTATAGCATAAAGCACCAGATGCTGCGTGATTAAAGTGTGTTTTTGAACACATATCCACCAGTAACAAGGTGAAAACACATGGAATGACATTGTTATAACACTGTGACATTAACACGTTAATACCAGACCTGTAATGACAATTCTGCATAAAGGCTTTTTTCAGGCTCAGGCTTTTTTCTCATGAATTTTTTTACTATTATGAGAATGTTTTATACTATAACAATTCAACACAAGGAGTGTGGCCCAAACACCCTCAAAAACGCCAGATAAAGTATGCACCACTATATATGTCTGTCCTGGGCCCCATTCTTTTTAATATATTTGTAAGTGACATAGGAGAAGGCTTGGTAGGAAAAGTTTGCTGATGATACAAAGGTTAGTAATAGGGGGGATATTCCTGGAGGTGTCTGCAACATGGAAAATGATTTAGCTTTACTGGATAGATGGTCAAAACTGTGGAAACTAGAGTTTAATGTCTCTAAATGTAAAATCCTGCCCTTGGGTAGAAGGAATCCCGGCTCTGAGCACCGTATGGGCAGCACTGTGTTATCCAGGACCTCGGAGGAGAGAGATTTAGGGATACTGATTACTGATAGCTGCAAGATGATTGGACAGTGTAGCCAGGCAGTGGGAAAAGCAAGCAGGATGCTCGGCTGCATAGCTCGAGGCATCACCAGTAGGAAGAGGGAGGTTGTGATGCCGCTGTATAGAGCCCTGGTGAGGCCACAGCTAGAATACTGTGTGCAGTTCTGGAGACCTCCCCTGCAAAAAGACATTATTCAAATAGAACGGGTCCAAAGGCCGGCAACAAAAATGGTGGAAGGACTTAAACTTAAAATCAGGAAAGACTTAAAGAACTTAATTTGTACAGTCTGGAGGAAAGAAGGGAGAGAGGGGACATGATGGAGACCTTTATATATGTGACAGGAGGGAATAAGGTTCAGGAGGGAAGTGTTTTTAAGAAGAAGCTTAATGATAGAACAAGGGGGCACAACATGAAGCTGGTCGGGGGGAAGATCAGGAGCAATGTTAGAAAATATTATTTTACAGAAAGAGTAGTAGATGCCGGGAACAGACTTCCAGCAGAGGTAGTTGAAAAATCACTGAATTTAAACATGTCTGGGATAAGCCTCCATCTATCCTAAGATAAAGAGAACATACAGTATACACATAAGGGCAGACTAGATGGACCGTATGGTCTCCTTCTGCCATCAACCTTCTATGTTTCTATGTTTCTATGTTATATATGTATGAAACAATGTAACAATGAAAACAATGTACCGTATTTTTCGCCCTATAAGACGCACTTATTTTTCCCCAAAAGTGGGGGAAAAATGTCAGTGCGCCTTATCGGGCGAATGTAAAAAAAAAAAAAATTTTAAAGAAAAAAAAAAAAAAACAACTCACCCGTCCCCGGCGCTCCCGCGTTGTCTGCCACACTGCGAAAGGCCAAAGGAGCGGCGGGGGCTCTGTCCCGGCCCTGCCGCTGCGATCGCTGTCTTTTCAGGCAGCGATGACAGCGGCGGGGCCAGAGACAGAGCCCCCGCCGCTCCTCCATCTGCTGCCGGGCTCAGAGCACACGCGAGCACGAAGGTCCCGGCAGTGGGTGGGCGTGGCCTGCACCGATGCAGGCCACGCCCACCCGCTGCCCGAACCTTCGTGCTCGCATGTGGAGAAGCAGATGGAGGAGTGGCGGGGGCTCTGTCTCTGGCTCCGCCGCTGTCATCGCTGCCTGAAAAGACAGCGATCGCAGCGGCGGGGCCGGGACAGAGCCAGCTCGTGAATGGGGTGGGCGTGGCCTGCGTCGACGCTGCGGCGCAGGCCACGCCCACCCCATGGCGCCTGCCTATACTAATGGGGGGGGAGGGGGGTGGGAATGGGAGGAGAGGGGCCACACAGCCTATTCTAATGGGAGGAGAGGGGCCACACAGCCTATACTAATGGGGGGAGGGGGGGGAGAAGGGCCACACAGCCTATTCTAATGGGAGGAGAGGGGCCACACAGCCTATGGGAATGGGGGGGAGGGGGATGCCACACAGCCTTTGGGAATGGGGGGAGGGGTATGCCACACAGCCTTTGGGGATGGGGGGAGGGGGATGCCACACAGCCTATGGGAATGGGGGGAGGGGGATGCCACACAGCCTATGGGAATGGGGGGAGGGGGATGCCACACAGCCTTTGGGAATGGGTGGAGGGGTATGCCACACAGCCTATGGGGATGCCACACAGCCTTTGGGAATGGGGGGAGGGGTATGCCACACAGCCTATGGGAATGGGGGGATGGGGGTGCCACACAGCCTATGGGAATGGGGGGATGGGGATGCCACACAGCCTATGGGAATGGGGAGAGGGGGATGTCACACAGCCTATGGGAATGGGGGGATGGGGATGCCACACAGCCTATGGGAATGGGGGATGCCACACAGCCTATGGGAATGGGGAGAGAGGGATGCCACACAGCCTATGGGAATGGGGGGAGAGGTGGATGCCACACAGCCTATGGGAATGTGGGGAGAGAGGGATGCCACACAGCCTATACTAATGGGGGGAGAGGGGGTTGCCACACAGCCAATGGGTATATGGGGAATGGGAGGGGGGGATGCCACACTGCATATACGGGGAATGGGATGGGGGCATGCTACACTGTCTATGGAATGGGGGCATCCCACACTGCCTATGGGAATTGGATAGGGGAATGCCACACTGTCTGTAATGGTGTGTTTTTGGTTTAAAATTTTGTTTTTCTTATTATCTTCCCCCAAATCCTAGGTGCGTCTTATAGGGCGGAAAATACGGTATTTGGGATATATATATATATATATATATATATATATATATATATATATATATACACAAACACACACACACACACACACACACACACACACACACACACACATTAAAGCTCAGCATAAAACCCATACACACATACTATGGACACACACTATACTAGGGACAAACTATGTGGATCCTAATCCATGTTACAAATATATCCCATCATCAAATCCTCCCTTATTACAAATGCCCCCTGAGGCCCCTATCTAATCGTATAATGACTCAATATCTATAACTTTTTAATATAAAGTGCCATGTGCAAAGTGCAAATAAACAAGTGATTTGTCATATAAATCCAAATAAAGTTCATGTGCCAAACTTAATTATCACCCTTTGCCATAAACCCATCTATCCCAAAGAGGAGCAGAGGGGGAGAAGAGAAAAAACAAGGAAAGTACATCGTCAAAACATTATGTCCAACATAGAGCGCCTCTGTATGCCCATGCGTTCCGTAACAGTCACGCTGTTACTTTCTCGAGGCAACTCTTTGTTAAACATTACAATGCCGGCATGACTTATGAGCAAATATTTACAACTGAAAGGAATAACCTAATAACTTATTAAGTTACTATATTAAAGTTGACATATAGTGGTGGGAAAACTCTACATTTGTCTTTCAATGCAACTAATAGCCAACAGGGGATGAATTTAAATTCCAATTCAAGGTTGGGACGTGGTGTAACGTGTGAAAAAAAACAAGGTTTGGAAATCTCATATAACCATCATTTATTCACAATAGAACAAAAAATATAATTAATTCACAACAGAATAAAAAACATAATTTATTTATGAACAAATGCCACATGTCATATGTCTGATATGTGTCATTTAGAAATACTGTAGATATCAACAACGTATCTCAAAAATGTTGAGACAGGGCCATGAATCTGAGGATCTTTGTCCTTCCTGCAGGGAGCGGCATGTGATGCAGGACACTGTGTGCGGGGAGCAGCTTAGGACACCCAAACCAGACATGTGCTGGACAGCGAGGCAGCAGGTGAGGTTTTTTTTTTCAATAATTTATATTGAAGATGCTTAGAAACGTTAGGCTGGCTCTAACACTTTGGCCTTGATTCATCAAAAGTTGAAAAAGTTCTCATGGTAGTAAAAAATTAATTTCATGAGAAAAAAGCCTGAGAATTTCACTGTTGGTGAATCACCTGATAGGAAGACAATGAAAGTCAATGGTACTTTTTACTACAGTGTAGAAAGGAGTAAAAAGTTCACTACTTTTCTCAAGAATAGAAGAGTGCCATTGGAGTAGGCATAGACTGGTGGGATCCACGCCATGTTGGCTGTTGATAGACGCCTCCTCGTGTCAGTGATGACACCCCCTGCGGTGCTGAAAAAATGTTCTGATAGGACCCAGAAGTTTAATGGCAAGGACTCATCGCTCAGTACCAGGGAGCGCGTTGACAGATAGACATCCATCATGCTAGTTAAATGGGTTGATTCAAAGAAACATGTAACAGCTTGGATTTGGGTCACGATCATCCTATTTTTCACGTCCGCTCGTGCGTTCGTATGAACTTGCGAGTGATTCTATAAGCAAATACGTTTCTATCCTCAAATTTACGTCCGTTCGTATGGCAGGTCGGGAATCAGACCTATGTCAGTTTCCATCCTGAATTTTCCGTTTCATTTCTCAGGTTGCAACATTGGTTTTGCCCTTTTTCCTTTTTTGTCTGGACGTAAATCCTTCTGATCTTGCGGCTGCGCACTACAAACTTAGCTCATTAAAGTGCATTCTAAATATTTGGTCTTATTTTTCTTTATTTCATTCATTTTGTAGAAACCAACCATTAATGAATGCATTTGCATAATAAAATCTTACTTTGTTTAATTTTTAGTTAACTTGCATTTTTTACTTGTTGATTTAATTTTAATATTTTGGCTTCAAATGGTACAACTTACATTTTTTGTGTGTGGTTACCCACACCCTCTACATACAGATTGCTCTCAAATATTAAAAAACACCCAGCAACTTCTGCATGTTATGAGTCTAGAAACAGCCAAGATGGCGACTCAGGTATTCTCGGGCAGCCTGCAAACAGAAAGGGCCTTGTGACTGTCCGTGCCCCCAGCTCTGGGGGCAAAATACAGCAGTAACCCACATCCTGCACTTTATCCCGCTCTCCTCTCCTCAGTAAGTGTGATGCATCTGACCAAAGATGTGCTTAAATAATTAAACAAAGCAAAGGTAAACAACTACACCGATAAATGCTATCTAAAAATATTATTCTAGTACATCAATTTTAAAATAAATAACAAAGGACATAAGTTTCTTTAATTAACGCAAATATATTGCAAAATAAAGGTTTACATGCAAAGGACTAATTAAGGTCCACATTAAAATGATTTTATAAGGCATACATGAAATGTATTAAATCAGGCATGCATTGCCATACAATTAATGGCCTCGGCCATGCTGATACATGCAGTTCATTGGAGCACAAGACGCGCAGACTCCTCCACATAGCCAAAAAACCTGTTCACGAACAGCAATCCGGCTGCTAAAAGGTGTCGGCTGTGGCTTTCTTTTAAAACGCGTTTAGAGGTTTCTCTGAATCACACCTAAACACATCCAATTATCCTAAGTTTTACGTTTTGATCGTAAGTTTTACGTTTTGATCGTAAGTTTTAGGATTTGATCCTAAGTATTACGTTTTGATCGTAAAATTTAGGAACGAACTTCCGCTGATCGTAAGAGCATATACGCATTCGTACGTAGGCTCGTGCGAGTCGGAAATGGCCAAAAAAACAGGAAAAAATGACTAACACCCACCCAAACTTACGATTTTCGATACGAAATCAATTAACTTTTCCTCTTTGAATCGAGGGGAAAGTCTGCCTCCTGGTACTACAGGCTGTATCCAATGGTGGTGGAGGGAACAGACAACTGAATAAGGTGTTCCACATTGTGGCCATGCTCTCCCTTCCTTGTGAGGTGGTTATGGTGCTCCTGCCGCATTGGCGACTTCCCCCTCGTCCTTGTGCTGCCACTAGGCCTCAAAGTCAGCTAGGTACTCAATGAATAGTGTGTCCACCACAGTGCGTATGTACTTTCTCATATTTCTATCCTACACCAGTGCTGGAATCAAGGAGTGATCCAGCAGGGTGGCCACCCAGTAATCAGCACTGGTGATTCTGTATGCAATGGAGCATGTAGTGGCTTATGTGAGATAGGCTTCCCTGAGTCAAAGAGAAGTTGTCCTAAATGTCAGGTGTCTCCTCCTCCTCCTCCCTCCCATGACACCCATGAGCTGTGCTGTGATGGAACGTCCTCCTCCTCTAAAACTGTCCACTGGCTGACAGTGGAATACTTGGCCACTGTCAGCCTAGCAACCCACCATGCGAGCCACATGTGATCTGGCCTGACAGCTGGGTACATGTGCCTTCCTCTTTCTCACCTGCTTCCTCCTTTGCCAACATCACATCCTCTGCCATGGCCTGAATGGTTTTTACCAGCAGGCAAAGAATGAGGATGGTAATGCTGATGATGGTGTCATCAGCGCTGACCATATTGATTGTGCACTGGAAGCAATGCAGCACGGCATAAATCTCTCTCGTGGAGGCCCATTCATTGGTGGTGAAGTGCTGTTGGTCTGAACTTCGACTCGGTCATTTTATAGCTGGAACTCCACTATTGCCTGCTGCTGCTCACACACTGCGACATATGCAAAGTGGAATTCCAGCTGTTTGGCAAATCACATATGAGGTGGCGGGAGGGAAGTTCAAAGTTCATCTGCAGTGCAGTGAGTTGAGCAACAGCAGAATGTGAATGCCAAAAGTGCATGTACATGGCACACACTTTATGCAGCAGCTCAGGCTTGTCTGGGTAATGGGCCAGGACATGGGCACTGCATCATCAAGTTGAGTACTTGCAGCAGGCAAGGCCGGCGTCAGCACCCGGAAAGCCCGGTCAGCTGCCGAGGGCCCCACCCCCTAAGGGGGCCCACTGACAGCTGGCACAATGTGGTTAAAGAACTGCACACATTTCCTTTCTCTGTCCCTCTGCTCCATCCATCCATATCCCCTGAGCCCTAACCCATCTATCCTTGTTCTCTTAGCTCTGCCCCATCCATCCATGTACCCTCAGTTATGCCACATCCAACCATCCATCTATCCATTCCTGCCTTTCCTGTTTTGTCCATCCTTCTTCCTCAATACTTTGCTCATTCATGTGGTGCCAAACTAAAAAACAGCTCCAATAGAGGGTTAGTGGGCAAGTATTCACATTTAGAGGGCAAGCAGCCCTTCTTAGTTTTGACCATGGAATTAATAGATCCCTGACCTGTGACTCTCCACCACAAAGGGGCCCATTGAGACCATGCCGCCCAAGGGCCCACATAAACCTGGGGCCGGCCCTGGTGCCAGGCAAGGGATGTATGTCAAACCGGCTCGGCCCCAGGCTGCTCCAAGGTTACACCCATTGTTGCACACACCCTTGCTGGGCTTCAGGTGCAGCAGAAGCAGCCACTCATTTCTCTGCTCCTGGATGCCAGGCCAGTCCCAGACAAAGGAGTTTCAGCATGGGCTGCTGCTGTTTACCCATGGCTGTACTTAAATTGGTGATGCATATGCTGGGCTGACTGGTTAAGGAGAAGGGAGAGGAGGATGTAGATTAGCAGGGGGAGGCAACAGGAGCCACTGAGTGATGTCAGCAAGCCTGGGTGGTGAAAGCATAGGTGCCACAGTGCTTCCCACCTTGGACCTGGGTTCCACTTCATTAACCCAGTGGGCAGTTAGAGAGATGTAATGTCCCTGGCCATGCTTACGTGTCCATGTGTCAGTTGTTATATGGACACTGTAACTAATAGCATTGGGCAGTGCGCCTTATTTTATCCCCAAACTGTTGGTGTAGGCCAGGGGTGGCCAGCCAAGAAAAGTAGTGGCAGCTGCGAATGGCAAATTCTGGGACAGTTGTGGCCATCAGATTTTTAAAAATTATCTGTCTTCACTACACAACAAGAAGGGGGTTCCCCACAAACCCCCCAAATACCCAAAATTAAGTGGCACCACTCTTAGAAAAACCTGAATTCAAATGTTTATGGACTCATTAAAAAAAGCTCTAAAATACATATAGCTGACAAACGCAACTTACAAACACTAGGGAGCATTGTTGTCAGACCTTCTATTCTTTCTATAATGACCAATGACATCCCTATTAGCAAGAGCTACTAAAAGTGCCCTATAACAATGCCCCAAAGTCCCTCTCCATGAAAGTGCAAGTGCTGATATGCCTATACGGCTATATAAACAGTGATTATCCTATGTGCAAAAGTATATAGTGTATAAATACTCCATATAAATAAGGACAAAAACAGGGTGAAAGGGAGACAATAGAACAAACCAAATCTTACAAATCCATGGTCAATGGTGCATGACACTGCGCTGCTCCCCCCTGGCTGACCCATTGCGTGGCGCCTATCCCGTCACTTTTTCAGGGCAAAAAATGTTTTGTTTGTCTTCACTAGCTGGAATGGGATGTGGACAGTGGTGATTTGGACACTGGAACTAATATCATTTTACAGTGCACACCTTATTTTATCCACAACCTGGTGGAACAGGGCAGGGATGGCCTGCCAACAAAAGTAGTGGTGGCTGGACATGGCATATCATGAGACTTCCGCATGCCAACAACTTAGAAATGCTCGCATTCAGGGCCAGGGCTCGTGGGTAAGATAGGCCAAATGTGTGCTTTTTCTATAAAGTTTGAGGGATAGGTAACTGAATGCTTCCCTGGGATGGTGTGGACAGGCTTAGTGATGGTGGTGCTTCTGGTGGTGATGGTGGAGGGTGGTGGTTTCACATCCTCCCTTTGGGGGGAGACAGGTGGCCTTGTTGTTGGGGAGACAGTGGTAGAGGCTGAGTGTCTGTCTCCTCGCCTTCCTTGGTCTTCAAGGAGATTTATCACTGTCTGCATGCAGCAGCAGACATGCACTGCTGGGTGTTTGTACCAGAGCAGGCTCTTCATCTGTTGCTCTGCTCAACAGTGGCACCTGTTGTTCAGCACACTGCAAGTGCACCAAGCCTAGAGTGTAAGCTCTCATGCTTGATTTTACTTCCTGGTTTCCTGGGTCTGAATGAACAGGAAGTGACCTCACTCAGACTCTAACACATCCCTCCCTTCTCCAATTGACGGCCCTATTTAAGAGGACAGCTGGCCTGCATCTAATGCTGCGTTATCAGCTTACTTCCTGGATTCTGTTTTCCTGTGTTCCTGATCTGATTTCCTGGATTTTCCCTCGGACAGATGACTTGGTTTTGACTCAGATTCTCTCACTGGACTTTGCCTGTTTGCTACCAGCCCCTGAACTAGGACTTATTCTTGGTCTTCCGCCAGCCCCGACTTTTGAATTGCTCCTTTGGATTTATTTGCTTCACTTTGCCCCAACACCTGGAGCTCCCTCAACCCTTCCTTGACTGTAGCCGGAAAGCTTCACACTGAGACAACTAAAGCAGCAGAGGGAGCCTCAGGTGTTTCCATGTTTTTAGGTGTTTCTGCCACTGCAGCTCATGATTGGATTGCAGGTACCTGGTCATGGACAGGGTGCAGAGATTTTCCCTGGCTTCAGAGTTCGTGGACTATCAATGCTTATGGTTCAGGATAAAAACAGACATTGTGCAATCCCACACCAGAACCAAAGTGCTAGACTTTAAAGTAAATGGCAGACTATATAGAAAGGGAATTAGGTGAGTGGAACAGAGTATCAGAAGTGAGTGCCCAGTGGTTACTATTAAAAATTAGCATCTTAAAGGCAACTAAGCAATACATGAAACAAACTAGCAAGAATAAAAGGAAGAAGAAACCACTATGGTTTACTAGGGAAATCAGCACTATAGTAAAAGAAAAGAAGTGTAAGGAACTTACCTGCATCAGGTGGCCTGCGGTTCTCCCCGGCTGACTGGAACAGGGCACGCTTGCAGCTCCCGGACGTTGGAGCCACCCAGGCCTCCCTCCACTCCAGTCATGCGGGCACGTGCCCTGCTGCCAGACGAGGTGGCCCTTAGGAGGCGCTGCATCATTAGTGGCAGGTGCTGCAGCCTCCTCTATAGCTGATATCAGGGGCTGGGCAGCTTTACTGGCCAGGGCAATCCTGCTAGGGATCCTAGTACCACCAATCACCCCCCCCCCAGTGTTCCCATTGGCCAGCCATTCCTTAAATAGTTTTTTGCCCTGACCCTAGCGCCCGTTATAGCTAGATTTTATCAACCATCCCAGATTGCTGTCCAAACCGACCTTCGCTTGCCCGACCTTGAACTTGCCTGCCCCTCTTGGATACCGTGTTGCCTCTGACCTCTGACGTTGCCCTGCACAAAATGGGTGAGGGAAGTACTCAAAATAATCTGAAAAATCAGAAAATCTAAAAAAATTAAATAAATACATCAACTGATAGATACATATATACATAAATAAATATTTACATAAATAAATACGGTATATGTACAAATAAATAGGTATATACATCAATCTATACATATATACATCCATAAATAATTATATACATCAATTTATACCTATATGCATCAATAAAAAATATATACATCAATCTATAAACAAATAAATAGATTAAAATATTGCTTTTTTTTACAGGTGTCAGAGGTTCGGGGGTGTAGGTGGATTTGGTGGTTTATGCGCAAGAGGCAGAGGACTTTAACCAGTCACTCAGGTGCTGGAACAGGCAAATCCAGATGGGGTCACCTTAAGGAATGTAAGGATATCCACATTGGCTTTGGATAGGCGGATCCTCTTGTCGGTAATGACACCAGCTGAAGTGCTGAACACGCATTTGCCGCACGGCAGGCCAGCACCTCCATGGCATAGAAGGCAAGCTCTGGCAACGTGTCCAATTTAGTGACCCAGAAATTGAATGTGGAGGACCCATTGCCCAGTACTATGAGATGCGTGGACAGGTAGTCATCCACCATGCACGTCAGAGTCTGCCTCCTGGTACTATGGGCCATAGTATCCGATGGTGGAGGATGTGCCGGACAATGGAATAAGTTGTTCCACATTGTGGCCATGCTCGACCTCCCCTGGTGGTGCTACTGGAGCCTCTGCTGCATTGGTGACTTGTTCTGGCTCCTCCTCCTACTCTTATTCATGCCACCACTGAGCCCTCACAGTCAGCTGGGAACTCTGCCAGTAGTGCATCCACCAGCGTGCATTTGTACTCAATTACAAATAATTTTTGATCCCGTTCCCGGTATTGTATAGTAATTATAGTATTGTTTAGTAATCAAGGAGTTGATGTTATCCTTAAAGTGGGGATCAAGCAGGGTGGCCACCAAGTAATCAGCACTGGTGACTATGCAGGCAAGTCTGTGGTCATTGTGCAGGCACTGGAGCATGTAGTGGAGTGAAATTCTACCTTTTGGGAAAGTCACATATGAGGCAGTGGGTGGGAAGGTTGAAATTCCTCTGCAATGCAGACAAGCAATCGGCAACAGGGTGGGAAGTCCGAAGGTGCGAGCACACACTGCGCACTTTATGCCTCAGTTCCGGCATTTCTAGATAATGGACCAGGAAGTTCTGCGCCACCAAGTGAGCACATGCGCCAGGCACGGGATGTATATCAACCTGCCTCTGCCCACAGTTTGACCCATTGTCGCACACCACCTTGCCAGGCTTCAGGTCTGATGGCAAAAACCACTCATCTGGTCCTTGATGCTGGTCCACAGCTCCTGGGTGGTGTGGGGTCTTTCATCCAGACAAATGAGTTTTAGCACCGCATGCTGCCTTTTCGCTATGGCTGTGCTCAAATTGGTGGTTCAGTGGCTGTGCTGACTGCATGAGAAGGAAGCATCCCAGCCACCACTACATTCACACAGTGGGCATTTAGAGAGATGTAACGTCCCTGCCTATGTTAACTTATCCACCTGTTCATGGTGAGGTGGACACTCGAACTAATAGCATTGCCCAGTGCACCTTTTTTCCACAAGCTGTTGTTATAGGGCAGGGATGGCCTGGCAAGAATTGTAGTGGCAGCTGGGAACAGTACATTGTGGGACAGCCATCGCAATGAGATCTTTAAAACGGTCCTTCTCCACCAGGTGGAATGGTAGCATTTCAAAGGCCAGCAACTTTGAAATGCTCCCATTTAAGACCAGGGCTTGTGGGTGAGATGGGCCAAACTTCCACTTTCTTTCCAATTTGCGGGATGGAGAGCTGGATTCTTCCCTGGGATGATGTGGACCAGCTTAGTGTTAGTGGTGGTGGTGCTGCTGCTGGAGGTGTTGGGGTTCCCACATTCTCCCTTTGGGGAGAGACAGGTGCCTTGTTGTTCTGGAGGTGGAGACAGAGGGAAACTCTGGTGTTTGCAGGTTTTTGTGGTGCAGAGATGATTAGCAGTTTTCCCTCGCTTCAGTAACTGTTGGCACAGCTTGCAAATGAGCTGTCACGTCCTTTGAGGTAGCTTGGTGGGCTCAGTCCCTGGGCTTGGTGGCCAGTAGTCGCTGACTGCTGATAGTTTCCACCCTTCTTCTTATGCTGACTGCCTGGGGCTGTGTGACCACCACCTCATCCTCTGTACTCTGATGGCCTTCAGTCCATGTAGGGTCTAGTACCTCATCAACCTCCTTGGCATCCTCTTCCACCCACTCCTCCCTGCTATCCTCCCTCTGAGCCTCAACAGTTGGCACTTGGGTGACATCGTCGTCCTGGGTGATGATACGCTGGCTATGTCCTCATTCTCCTACAGAAGCTCTTGGGTACCCATGTGCCCTAGGTTTGCAACTGGTATGCCTGCCAGGTGTGACAAGTGAGCATTAGTGACTCTGTGACTTCTGGCTTAAATGGCCTTGCAGATTTTATGGGGGATGAGGTGCAGAGGTCTGAACTGCAGTGGAGTGGGAGGAAGACTATCCCCCAGAACTTATAGAAACCAGATCAGCAGCAGCTCCATTAAAGCTAGTTGTGGTATAAGGAGATACACTCACCCCAGTGCTTATAGCTAGTTGTAGTATAAGAGGGGGAAACTTACCCCAGTGATTACAGCTAGTTGTGTTATAATAGGGGACACACTCACCCCAGTGCTTACAGATAGCTGTGGTATAAGGGGGCTACACACTCACCCCAGTGTTTACAGCTAGTTGTGGTAAATGGGCATACACACTCACCCCAGTGTTTACAGCTAGTTGTGTTATAAGGAGGTACACACTCACCCCAGTGCTTATAACTAGTTATGGTATAAGGGAGGCACCCACTCACCCCAGGTTTCACAGCTTGTTGTGATATACAGAGGTACACTCTCATCCCCGCGCATTGCATACAGCTAATTATAGTATAAGTGGTACGCGCTCATCCCAGTGCATTGCATACAGCTCATTGTAGTATAAGTGGTACACGCTCATCCCAGTGCATTGCATACAGCTCATTGTAGTATAAGTGGTACACGCTCATCCCAGTGCATTGCATACAGCTCATTGTAGAATAAGTGGTACACGCTCATCCCAATGCATTGCATACAGCTCATTGTAGAATAAGTGGTACACGCTCATCCCAGTGCATTGCATACAGCTCATTGTGGTATAAGTGCTACACGCTTATCCTAGTGCATTGCATACAGCTCATTGTAGTATAAGTGGTACACGCTCATCCCAGTGCATTGCATACAGCTCATTGTAGTATAAGTGGTACACGCTCATCCCAGTGCATTGCATACAGCTCATTGTGGTATAAGTGCTACACGCTTATCCTAGTGCATTGCATACAGCTCATTGTGGTATAAGTGGTACACGCTCATCCCAGTGCATTGCATACAGCTCATTGTGGTATAAGTGGTACACGCTCATCCCAGTGCATTGCATACAGCTCATTGTGGTATAAGTGGTACACGCTCATCCCAGTGCATTGCATACAGCTCATTGTGGTATAAGTGGTACATAGAGATGAGCGAGTAGTGAAATATTCGAAATTTCGAATTTCGATTCGAATAGACCGCGTTACTCGACTACTCGACCGAATATCGAATCCCATTATAGTCTATGGGAAAAAAATGCTCGACACTTGGAAATCTCAATTCGACCACTTGGAGTTCACCAAGTCCACCCTGAAACATCAGAAAATGATGCCAACACTGCTGGAATGCAACTGGGACAGCAGGGGAAGCATGTCTGGGTGCATATAACGCGCCCAAGTCGCACTATTACGCCACTATCACAGCCTCTCAACAATACACTCCAAACACAATATTACTTCTACGTAAAGTGAGACAAGACAAGGAAACCTTCTTTCCTCTACATTGCCATGGACCCCAAGCCAAACTGTACAAAAAAGAAGAACAAAATTCTGCACCCCTTAAAATCACGTTGCCTAATGACAACCACAGATGGCATAGGCAAGGGGGAAAATAAATAGACCCCACCCCTAATTGTCATTGTGTGTGTGTGTGTGTGTGTGTGTGTGTGTGTGTGTGTGTGTGTGTGTGTGTGTGAGATGTGGTCAGACATGTCCTCTTGTGTCATTGTGTCACCCCAGCAGTAAGGGAAGCTTAAAGGAGGAGGTTTGTTACAGTGTGTCACCCCAGCAGTAAGGGAAGCTTACAGGAGGAGGTTTGTTACAGTGTGTCACCCCAGCAGTAAGGGAAGCTTACAGGAGGAGGTTTGTTACAGTGTGTCACCCCAGCAGTAAGGGAAGCTTACAGGAGGAGGTTTGTTACAGTGTGTCACCCCTGCAGTCAGGGAAGCTTACAGGAGGAGGTTTGTTACAGTGTGTCACCCCAGCAGTAGGGGAAGCTTACAGGAGGAGGTTTGTTACAGTGTGGCACCCCTGCAGTCAGGGAAGCTTACAGGAGGAGGTTTGTTACAGTGTGTCACCCCAGCAGTAAGGGAAGCTTACAGGAGGAGGTTTGTTACAGTGTGGCACCCCTGCAGTCAGGGAAGCTTACAGGAGGAGGTTTGTTACAGTGTGTCACCCCAGCAGTCAGGGAAGCTTACAGGAGGAGGTTTGTTACAGTGTGTTACCCCAGCAGTAGGGGAAGCTTACAGGAGGAGGTTTGTTACAGTGTGGCACCCCAGCAGTAAGGGAAGCTTACAGGAGGAGGTTTGTTACAGTGTGTCACCCCTGCAGTCAGGGAAGCTTACAGGAGGAGGTTTGTTACAGTGTGTCACCCCAGCAGTAGGGGAAGCTTACAGGAGGAGGTTTGTTACAGTGTGGCACCCCTGCAGTCAGGGAAGCTTACAGGAGGAGGTTTGTTACAGTGTGTCACCCCAGCAGTAAGGGAAGCTTACAGGAGGAGGTTTGTTACAGTGTGTCACCCCAGCAGTCAGGGAAGCTTACAGGAGGAGGTTTGTTACAGTGTGGCACCCCAGCAGTCAGGGAAGCTTACAGGAGGAGGTTTGTTACAGTGTGGCACCCCAGCAGTCAGGGAAGCTTACAGGAGGAGGTTTGTTACAGTGTGTCACCCCTGCAGTCAGGGAAGCTTACAGGAGGAGGTTTGTTACAGTGTGTTACCCCAGCAGTAGGGGAAGCTTACAGGAGGAGGTTTGTTACAGTGTGTCCCCCCAGCAGTCAGGGAAGCTTACAGGAGGAGGTTTGTTACAGTGTGTCACCCCAGCAGTAGGGGAAGCTTACAGGAGGAGGTTTGTTACAGTGTGTCACCCCAGCAGTAGGGGAGGCCCAAGAGCTGAGACCTTTTAAAAATTGTGTGGAGGCCCAAGAGCTGAGACCTTTTAAAAATTGTGTGGAGGCCCAAGAGCTGAGACCTTTTAAAAATTGTGTGGAGGCCCAAGAGCTGAGACCTTTTAAAAATTGTGTGGAGGCCCAAGAGCTGAGACCTCTCAAACATTGTGTGGAGTCCCAAGAGCTGAGACCTCTTAAAAATTGTGTGGAGTCCCACGAGCTGAGACCTCTTAAAAATTGATTGTATTAAGCCCAAGAGGTGAGCCATAATTTTTTTTTATTAATACAGCAATTCTACGGCGGTTAAGGAGGAGGAGGAGGAGGAGGAAATGGCATTTCATACAGATGGCACTTCACTCTTGGCTGCTTTCCACTGTTGTACAAGCAAAGTCCGGGTCAATCCACTTGCTGTTCATTTTGATTAGCGTCAGCCTGTCGGCACTGTCGGTTGACAGGCGGCTGCGCTTATCGGTTATAATGCCCCCGGCTGCGCTGAACACCCTTTCTGATAGCACACTGGCGGCAGGGCAGGCAAGCACCTCCAAGGCGTACAGGGACAGTTCCAGCCACGTGTCCAACTTGGAGACCCAGTAAGTGTAGGTCGCCGAGGGATCGGGGAGGACAGGGGTGTGGTCTGCCAGGTAGTCCCGCAACATCCGCCGATACTTGTCCCTCCTGCTGATAGCGGGCCCCGCAGTGATGGAAGTTGCACGAGGGGGTTGAACGTGTCCCACACCTTGGAGAGTGTTCCCCTGGTGGCTGTGGGCCTGATCGATGTTGTCAGACTCTGGGAGACACTCTCCTCTCTGCCGCCAGCGATGCTGGGTGGGAAAATCTGCATCATGTTCTGCAAGAGTTCCCTCTGGTATTCCAGTAATTGATTCGTCCTCTCCTCTACCGGAATAAAAGAGGAGAAGTTATCTTTATACCGGGGGTCCAGGAGTGCGAAGACCCAGTATAGTTTGTTCTCCAATATCCGGACAACACGTATGTCCCGGGAAAAGCAGCCCAGCATGAAGTCAGCCATGTGTGCCAGACTCTGAGTAGGCATGACCTCACTGCCCCCACCAGAAGGATCATTTTCCATTTCCTCCTCTTCCTCCTCCTCTCCGCCCCATCCGCGCTGAACCAATGGGACGCACACAGCCTGACTGCTACCCTCGCCGCCAGCATCCTCTTCCACAGCCACCTCCACGTTGTCCTCCTCCTCCTCCTCCTCCTCCTCCTGCAACTGCCACCGAGCAGCAGACAAAAGTGTGGTCTGACTGTCTGCCTGCGTTGCGTCTCCTCCTACCCCCGTCTCCGCTGTGTGCAATGCGTTCTCCCTTATTGCGATGAGCGATTCTTTAAGGACGCATAGGAGCGGGATGGTTACGCTCACTATAGCGTCCTCGCTGCTGACCTTCTTAGTGGACTCCTCAAAGATACGCAATACATCGCATATGTCTGCCATCCATGGCCACTCGTGGTTGGCAAACTGAGGGAGCTGAGTTGGAGGCACGCGTGGATGCATCATCTGGTACTCCATCAATGCTTTCTGCTGCTCACACACCCTGGCCAACATGCAATAGGTGGAATTCCAGCGAGTGGGCAGGTCGCACAACAGCCGATGTTGAGGCAAATGGAGGCGTTGCTGGATTTTTTTTAAGCTAGCAGCAGCTACAGTTGACTTCCAAAAGTGAGCGCACAAGCGCCGCACTTTGACCAGTAGCTCTGCCAGGTTGGGGTAAGTCTTTAGAAACTTTTGTACTACCAAATTAAAAACGTGGGCCAGGCATGGTACGTGATTGAGTTCTGCAAGCTCCAGAGCCGCCACCAGGTTACGGCCGTTATCGCACACGACCATGCCTGGTCCTAGCTGCAGCGGCGACAGCCACATCTCTGTCTGCTGCAATATGGCGTGCCTCACCTCTGCGGCGCTGTGCTTCCTGTCGCCCAAGCTGATGAGCTTAAGCACCGCCTGCTGACGTCTCCCCGCGCCAGTGCTGCAACGCTTCCAGTTAGGGGCTGAGGGCGATGTTAAGGCAGAGGAGGAGGAGGAGGAGGAGGAGGAAGAGGAGGGGGGTCTATCAGAACCCGTGCTGGCAATCTTGGGCGGGGGTGGTATGTAGGCCGTCCCTGTTTGCGACCCCGTCCCCGCTTCCACAACATTCACCCAGTGTGCCGTCAAAGAGATGTAGCGTCCTTGGCCGCAAGCGCTTGTCCACGAGTCGGTGGTCAAGTGGACCTTTGCGCTGACTGCGTACCTCAGGGCCCGCCTGATGTTACGCGACACGTGCTGGTGCAGGGCGGGGACGCCACACCGGGAAAAATAGTGGCGGCTAGGGACGGAATAGCGAGGTGCGGCAGCCGCCATCAGGTCGCGGAAGGCCTGCGTCTCCACAAGCCTAAACGGCAACATCTCCAGGGCCAGCAGTTTGGAGATGAGGCAGGTTAAGGCTTGGGCTTGGGGGTGACTGGAGGCGTACTTCCGCCTGCGGTTGAACGCCTGCGAGATGGACAGTTGATGGGACGAAGAGATGGAAGGTGCAGACGAAGATGCGGGGGAAGGTGGGGCTGAAGGAGAAGGCCCCAAAGTAGCCGAGGCAGAGGCAGATGTGGAGGTGTCCTGGCTGGAGGTCTGGACCGCAGTGGCAGCACACAACAAAGGGGAAGAGGCAGTGGCAGCAAGACGGGGCGCAGGTTGTATTGCATTTGCTCTCTCCCACTCAGCCCAGTGCTTGAATTCCAAGTGACGGCGCATGCCTGAGGTGGTCAGATTGCTCTTCTCAGAGCCCCTACTCAGTTTTGAGTGGCAGATTGCGCAAACCGCGCTCAGTTTGTCATCCGCGCAAACGTTAAAAAATCTCCACACCACAGAAGTACGAGGCCTCGATGGGGGAGCTTCGCGCGACTGCCTGCTGCCGGGAAGAGCTTCGGCCCTGCTGGCTGTGGCCTGCCTTCTCTGTCTGGACTGTCCTCTGCCTCTGGACTGTCCTCTGCCTCTTGCTGCCTTATTCGGTGATGCGCAGACCGCATCTCCACTGCTTTCCCCGCTGGACATCACCCCTGTCCAAGTGGGGTCGGTCATTTCGTCGTCCACCACCTCCTCTTCCACTTCCTCTCTCTGCTCCTCCTCCTGCCCACTGGACATTCCAACAGCCTCCCTTGATGGCAACTGCGTCTCATCATCATCGCTCATGATAGCAGATGCTGGTTCCGGGTCCACATCACTAGCAGATGGCGGATACTCAAGTGTTTGGGCATCACTACAAACAAATTCCTCTGCTAGCTCCTGGGATTCTTGCAGCACATCTGGAAAAGGACCCGAAAAGAGGTCCTGGGAGGGGTCAAGGTTGGGCTGACTCTGTTGGCCAGGTTGGGAGGAAGGAGGGTCAGAGTGAGACTGTGTGGATGACTGGGTGGTGGACAAGTGACTGGAAGCGTTATCGGCCATCCATTGCACCACCTGTTCACGCTGCTCAGGCCTTAACAGAGGTGTACCCCGCCCCCCGCATAACTGTCCCATAAAGGCAGGGAAGCTGGATGAGCGTAATGCTGGCTGCCCCTCACCAGCACGCATTGTATCCCCACTGGCTTCAACGCGGTTTGTGCCCCCACCAGCATTTCCGCGCCCCCGTCCTCGTCCACGTCCCTTTGCGCTAGCCCTCCGCATTTCAGACGTTTTACTTTTTTGGCCACGCGTTATGCCAAATATAAAAATATTTTTAAGAAGAACACCTGGCTATACAGCCGTATACTGCCAGAAGGTGAAATGGTGCCTATACGCACCGTGTATAAAACAGTGTTTTGTTGGCACAGAGGACACAAAACAGTAGTGCCAAATATAAATATATTTTTAAGAACACCTGGCTATACAGCCGTATACTGCCAGAAGGTGAAATGGTGCCTATACGCACCGTGTATAAAACAGTGTTTTGTTGGCACAGAGGACACAAAACAGTAGTGCCAAATATAAATATATTTTTAAGAACACCTGGCTATACAGCCGTATACTGCCAGAAGGTGAAATGATGCCTATACGCACCGTGTATAAAACAGTGTTTTGTTGGCACAGAGGACACAAAACAGTAGTGCCAAATATAAATATATTTTTAAGAACACCTAGCTATACAGCCGTATACTGCCAGAAGGTGAAATGGTGCCTATATACGCACCGGGTATATAACAAGGTTTTGTTGGTAAAGAGGACACAAAACAGTAGTGCCAAATATAAAAATATTTTTAAGAAAAACACCTGGCTATACAGCCGTATACTGCCAGAAGGTGAAATGGTGCCTATATACGCACCGGGTATATAACAAGGTTTTGTTGGTAAAGAGGACACAAAACAGTAGTGCCAAATATAAAAATATTTTTAAGAAAAACACCTGGCTATACAGCCGTATACTGCCAGAAGGTGAAATGGTGCCTATACGCACCGGGTATATAACAAGGTTTTGTTGGCACAGAGGACACAAAACAGTAGTGCAAAATATAGTTTTGTATATAGGTGCTAATACACCACTGAAGTCTTTCTGTCCCTATTCCAGCATCAGCAGCTACCCCTCACTAAAGCAGCCGTTTTGAGCAGAGTGTATATAGTTTTGTATATAGGTGCTAATACACCACTGAAGTCTTTCTGTCCCTATTCCAGCAGCAGCAGCTACCCCTCAGTAAAGCAGCCGTTGTGTGCAGTGTGTATATAGCTAGAATGAGCTATATACTGTTCAGCATAGTAGCCCTAATAAGGGCTCTTAATGACTCTCTTGTCTTCTGGTAGCTGGTATATATGGTGGTAAAAGCGATATTCTGAGCTTCTGGGGCCCTGCCTGACTACATAGAATATGAGCTATATACTGTTCAACATAGCAGCACTAATAAGGGATTAAGGACTGTCTTGTCTTCTGGTAGCTGGTATATATGTGGTAAAAGGTATATTCTGAGCTTCTGGGGCCCTGCCTGACTACATAGAAAATGAGCTATATACTGTACAACATAGCAGCCCTAATAAGGGCTCTTAAGGACTCTCTTGTCTTCTGGTAGCTGGTATATATGGTGGTAAAAGGTATATTCTGAGCTTCTGGGGCCCTGCCTGACTACATAGGATATGAGCTATATACTGTTCAACATAGTAGCCCTAATAAGGGCTCTTAAGGACTGTCTTGTCTTCTGGTAGCTGGTATATATGGTGGTAAAAGGTATATTCTGAGCTTCTGGGGCCCTGCCTGACTACATAGAAAATGAGCTATATACTGTACAACATAGCAGCCCTAATAAGGGCTCTTAAGGACTCTCTTGTCTTCTGGTAGCTGGTATATATGGTGGTAAAAGGTATATTCTGAGCTTCTGGGGCCCTGCCTGACTACATAGAAAATGAGCTATATACTGTTCAGCGTAGCAGCCCTAATAAGGGCTCTTAAGGACTGTCTTGTCTTCTGGTAGCTGGTATATATGGTGGTAAAAGGTATATTCTGAGCTTCTGGGGCCCTGCCTGACTAAATAGAAAATGAGCTATATACTGTTCAGCGTAGCAGCCCTAATAAGGGCTATTAAGGACTGTCTTGTCTTCTGGTAGCTGGTATATATGGTGGTAAAAGGTATATTCTGAGCTTCTGGGGCCCTGCCTGACTACATAGAATATGAGCTATATACTGTTCAGCGTAGCAGCCCTAATAAGGGCTCTTAAGGACTGTCTTGTCTTCTGGTAGCTGGTATATATGGTGGTAAAAGGTATATTCTGAGCTTCTGGGGCCCTGCCTGACTACATAGAATATGAGCTATATACTGTTCAGCGTAGCAGCCCTAATAAGGGCTCTTAAGGACTGTCTTGTCTTCTGGTAGCTGGTATATATGGTGGTAAAAGGTATATTCTGAGCTTCTGGGGCCCTGCCTGACTACATAGAAAATGAGCTATATACTGTTCAGCGTAGCAGCCCTAATAAGGGCTCTTAAGGACTGTCTTGTCTTCTGGTAGCTGGTATATATGGTGGTAAAAGGTATATTCTGAGCTTCTGGGGCCCTGCCTGACTAAATAGAAAATGAGCTATATACTGTTCAGCGTAGCAGCCCTAATAAGGGCTATTAAGGACTGTCTTGTCTTCTGGTAGCTGGTATATATGGTGGTAAAAGGTATATTCTGAGCTTCTGGGGCCCTGCCTGACTAAATAGAAAATGAGCTATATACTGTTCAGCGTAGCAGCCCTAATAAGGGCTATTAAGGACTGTCTTGTCTTCTGGTAGCTGGTATATATGGTGGTAAAAGGTATATTCTGAGCTTCTGGGGCCCTGCCTGACTACATAGAATATGAGCTATATACTGTTCAGCGTAGCAGCCCTAATAAGGGCTCTTAAGGACTGTCTTGTCTTCTGGTAGCTGGTATATATGGTGGTAAAAGGTATATTCTGAGCTTCTGGGGCCCTGCCTGACTACATAGAAAATGAGCTATATACTGTTCAGCGTAGCAGCCCTAATAAGGGCTCTTAAGGACTGTCTTGTCTTCTGGTAGCTGGTATATATGGTGGTAAAAGGTATATTCTGAGCTTCTGGGGCCCTGCCTGACTAAATAGAAAATGAGCTATATACTGTTCAGCGTAGCAGCCCTAATAAGGGCTATTAAGGACTGTCTTGTCTTCTGGTAGCTGGTATATATGGTGGTAAAAGGTATATTCTGAGCTTCTGGGGCCCTGCCTGACTAAATAGAAAATGAGCTATATACTGTTCAGCGTAGCAGCCCTAATAAGGGCTATTAAGGACTGTCTTGTCTTCTGGTAGCTGGTATATATGGTGGTAAAAGGTATATTCTGAGCTTCTGGGGCCCTGCCTGACTAAATAGAAAATGAGCTATATACTGTTCAGCGTAGCAGCCCTAATAAGGGCTATTAAGGACTGTCTTGTCTTCTGGTAGCTGGTATATATGGTGGTAAAAGGTATATTCTGAGCTTCTGGGGCCCTGCCTGACTACATAGAATATGAGCTATATTGTCAGGACTGTACCAAACACCCGTCTGTCTTAAGCCAGTATCCCCCAATCTCCACCGCCACTTCCGCCTATAGACAAGCCCCCGCTTGTAGGAGACGCGGGTAATGCCTCTCCCAGTCGGTTGCCCCCAGGACTTAACAGGCGCAAAGGATAATAGCTTAAGGTGCAGCTTGGTGTTTGGCAGGGAATCCCGAATGAGGATGCCGGGTGCGAAAGTCCATAAATCAGGCCGAGGTCAAACCAGGTGGTCACAGGCGAGGTATCCAAGGGAGGTAACTAAGAATGGTCGAGGGTAGCCGAGGTCAAATCCAGGAGGTCACAGGCGAGGTACAGGAGGGTCAGGCAAAAGAGTGGTCAGGCAAAGCAGGAGGTCAGGGCAGGCAGCTAGCAAGAATAGTCGAGGTCCAAATCCAAATTCAAATCCAAGTCTTCACCAAGGTACAGCAACACACATCCAGAACCCAGAAGCTATAACGGGCACTGGGAAACTGGAATAGTGCAGATATATAGGGAAGTCTGGCCAATGGGAAACAGGGAAAAAGGAGGGAAGGAAGGTGCTTGGTGCAACAGTGAAAAACGGGAGTGGTCCCAGGAACTGGACGGCCCAGGCCAGACAGGCCGACCAGTCCCTGGGCTCCCTCTATGAGCAGGGCCAGGGTTGGATGGATCAAACTCGCCCCCGGCGGGCGCGCTGGGGAAAGCGCCGCCGGGAGGCATAAAGGTGACGTGCTCGCGCGCGCGCGCGAGCACGTAGATGATCGAGCGCGCCCCCGCCGGGAGGCGGAAGCGCCGGACAGTGAGGGAGCCCGCCGGGCCCGCGCAGCCGCGCAGAGCGAGCTGCGGCGCGGCTGCCGCCACCACCTCGCGCCGCCGACCCCTGACCGCCGCCACCACGCTGGGGAGTAAAGACGCCCGGAGAGCGCTGGGCAGCAACCAGCCGGGGACCGCCCGACAGCGCGTCGCGGGACCCGGGACGGCGACGAGGTAAGTGCCTAACATTACCCCCCCCCTGAGGAGGGGACACTGGACCCTCCAAACTAGGTTTTAAAGGATTCTCCCTATGAAACCTCTTTACCAAATTCTGCGCATGAACTTCTCTGGCAGGAACCCAAGATCTTTCTTCCGGACCGTATCCCTTCCAGTCAATAAGATATTGAAGAGAGTTCCGAAAGAAACGAGAATCAAGGACCCGGGCAACCTCAAACTCCTAATGCCCATCAACTACCACAGGACTAGGAGGACTATTAGGTTCATGGTTTCTTGCGGACTTAAGAAGTGAAACATGAAAGGATTTACAGATTTTCATGGATGAAGGGAGGGCCAACCGGTATGTAACCTGATTAACTATGTGTGTTATGGGGAAGGGGCCAATAAACTTAGGTCCTAACTTAGCGGAGGGTTGGCGTAGCGCCAAATTCTTGGTTGAAAGCCAAACCCAGTCACCCACTTTAAAGTTAGAATTAGACGATCGCTTGCGATCAGCAAATTTTTTCTGTTGACCAGCGGCCCTAGTTAGATGTTGCTGGATTTTATTCCACTCCCCTGGCCATTTGGAAACCCATTCATCCACGGAGGGAACTCTAGAGGGTTGGTCCGAAAGAGCAGAAAACTTCAGATCCTTGCCATAAACACAGTGGAAAGGAGAAACCCCTGTGGATGAATGCGTGGCGTTGTTAAGAGCAAATTCCGCAAAAGGTAAGAAGAAGACCCAATCAGTTTGAGAACCCGCCGTAAAACAGCGCAAATATTGTTCCAGGGACTGGTTCGTTCTCTCGGTTTGACCATTCGACTGCGGATGGAAGGCCGAGGAAAGGGAGACGGTGAACCCCAACTTGGCACAGAAAGCCCTCCAGAACCGGGAGACAAACTGGACCCCCCTATCCGAAACCACATCCATGGGAATACCATGAATCCTAAAGACATGAGTAATGAAAAGTTGAGCAAGAGTTTGAGCTGAGGGGAGTTTCTTTAAAGGGACAAAATGGGCCATCTTGCTAAAGCGATCCACAATTACCCAAATAACCGTATGTCCCTGAGATGGGGGAAGGTCAGTAACAAAATCCATGGCCAGATGAGTCCACGGGGAGGCAGGAATGGATAATGGAAGGAGTGGGCCTTCCGGTGAGCTCCTCAAGGACTTACTTTGGGCACAGACTTTGCAAGCGGAGACAAACCTTTGAACGTCCTTCCTAAGAGAAGGCCACCAAACTTGGCGTAACAATAAAGCTATGGTTTTCTTAACCCCTGGATGACCGGTTGTTTTAGTATCGTGAAAATGGGACAAGAACTCAGACCGGTAAGTAGAGGGCACAAACAGGGCCGAAGCGGGTTTCCCAGGAGGAACTTGGGCCTGGAACTGAGTAAGATCAGGAAGTTGGGGTTGGATGGCGGCCACCACTAGAGAGCGAGGTAAGATGGGAGAGACCACCCTTTCCGGTAAATCAGGGGGAGAGAAACTCAGAGACAGGGCGTCCGCCTTTATATTTTTAGACCCGGGCTTATACGTTATAGAAAAATTAAACCGAGAAAAGAATAAGGACCAGCGAGCCTGTCTAGGAGTTAACCTCTTGGCGGACTGGATGTATTCTAGATTTTTATGGTCCGTAAAGACCGTAACTGGATACTGAGCCCCCTCCAGCCAGTGTCTCCATTCCTGGAAGGCAAGCTTGATGGCCAGTAATTCTCTGTTGCCGATATCATAATTTCTTTCGGCCGCTGAGAATTTTTTGGAAAAGAAGGCACATGGATGGAGGCGTGCAGGTGAGCCGTGGTATTGAGACAAGACCGCTCCGACCGCTATTTCTGAAGCATCCACCTCCACAAGGAAAGGTCGCTGTTCATCGGGATGGACTAGGACGGGAGCAGCGCTAAATACCCTCTTAAGATTCCCGAAAGCCTGGACAGCTTGAGCCGGCCAAACCGGGGGGTACCCACTTTTTTTTGTTAGGTTAGTTAGTGGTGTAACCAGGGCAGAGAAATTCTTAATGAACCTTCTATAAAAATTGGCAAAACCCAAAAACCTCTGCAGGCCCTTCAGATCTCTGGGCTGCTCCCATTCTAAAACAGCCCTCACCTTAGATTGGTCCATAGACAGACCAGATTTGGAGATAATGTAACCGAGGAACGGAACCTCAGATACCTCAAATTGACATTTCTTTAGCTTGGCATATAAACAATTCTCCCTAAGTTTCTGCAAAACTAGGCACACATGTTTACGATGCTCGTCAAGGGATGAAGAAAAAATTAAAATGTCGTCTAGATAAACAACCATAAACCGGCCAAGATAATCCCTGAAAATTTCATTGACAAAACTTTGAAAGACCGCAGGGGCATTGCACAGGCCGAAAGGCATAACCAAATATTCATAATGCCCTTCAAGGGTATTAAAGGCCGTTTTCCACTCGTCCCCCTGCCTAATTCTAATGAGGTTATAGGCCCCTCGAAGATCTAGTTTAGAGAAGACCTGCGCCCCAACCACCTGAGTAAAGAGTCCCTCAATAAGCGGTAGGGGATACTTATTTTTTACCGTGATGTTATTTAAGCCCCGGTAATCGATACAGGGGCGAAGTCCCCCATCCTTTTTCTCCACAAAAAAAAACCCTGCCCCTGCTGGGGAAGATGAAGGCCGAATAAACCCTTTTTCTAAATTCTCGGCGATATATTCCCGCATGGCAAGGGTTTCCGCTCGGGTCAAATTAAATATTCTCCCTCTGGGAGGCATCGTACCAGGGAGCAGTTCTATTGGGCAGTCCCAAGGTCTATGGGGAGGAAGTTTGTCTGCTGCCTTTTCTGAAAAAACATCAGCAAACTCCAGATATGGAGTTGGAATCCCCATAGGGAGTAGGCGCGTGACCCTGAGGGGAAATTCTAGGCAGTTCCGGAAACACTGGTGTCCCCACTTGGTAATTTGCCCCGAAACCCAATCAATTTGAGGATTATGCTCCTGCAGCCATGGCAACCCCAAAATCAAAGGAGTACCAGGCATGCTCAAAATCAGGAACCTGATAACCTCAGAATGACTGGCCCCTACTCTGATTTGCATAGGAGGTGATTGGAACCGAACTAACCCCCCGGCCACTGGAGTGCCATCAATGGCTGAAACCCGGATAGGAGTTGGCAAGGTCTGTACCATAATTCCTAGAGTCTGAGCTAGATCAGAGTCCAGGAAATTCCCGGCTGCTCCAGAATCTAGAAGAGCCTTTAGATTAACACATTTAGCACCAATCATAAACTGAACTGGGACGAAAACTGGAGACGATACTTGAGGAGATACCTTACAGCCTAGGAGGGCCCCCTCGAAACCCCCTAGGCTCTGAAGTTTCCCGACGGTTTCTTTGGGCAAAGTCTAACCATGTGGCCGGTCCCACCACAGTAAAGACAGAGCCCCTCGGATAGGCGTCGTCGTCTCTCGCCCTCGGTGAGCCTGGTGGCACCTAGCTGCATAGGCTCTTCTGAAGGTTGAGCGACTAGAGCCTCAGATTTTGCCGCCGATTCAGGGGGTGAACCTTTCTCTAGGCGCCTTTCCCGGAGTCGGCGATCAATGCGGATGGCCAAATGCATCAATTCATCCAGAGTCTGGGGTTCCGGGTAGTTCACCAGGGTGTCCTTGATAGAGTCAGCCAGACCTAATCGGAATTGACCACAGAGGGCAGGATTGTTCCAACGTGAGTCAACTGCCCAACGTCGGAATTCGGAACAGTAGTCTTCGGCTGGACGGCGTCCCTGGCGGAGGGTACGTAACTTAGCGTCAGCTGAGGCCCCTTTGTCAGGATCATCATAAAGGACCTCCATTGCAGCGAAGAAACTATCCACCGACTGGCGGATGGGGTCCTGAGCTGAAAGGCTGAAGGCCCAGGACTGAGGGTCTCCATGCAACAGGGAAATTATCAAGCCTACCTTCTGTTCCTGTGAGCCTGAAGAAACCGGGCGAAGCTGGAAGTATAGTTTACAAGAGTCCCGGAAATTGGCAAATTTTGCCCTATCGCCAAAAAATTTTTCAGGGAGCGGGATCTTGGGTTCCACAGTCATTGCGGCCGGAGTCCCCTGAGAAGTGGGGACAATGGGAGTAGGACGGTTCTCCTGGGCCGCAACTCGATGAGCCAGGTGCTCCACCACCGCTGTCAGGGCCTGCACCTGCTCCAGGATTTGGTCCATTCTTCTTTCTGGCCCGTTATAATGTCAGGACTGTACCAAACACCCGTCTGTCTTAAGCCAGTATCCCCCAATCTCCACCGCCACTTCCGCCTATAGACAAGCCCCCGCTTGTAGGAGACGCGGGTAATGCCTCTCCCAGTCGGTTGCCCCCAGGACTTAACAGGCGCAAAGGATAATAGCTTAAGGTGCAGCTTGGTGTTTGGCAGGGAATCCCGAATGAGGATGCCGGGTGCGAAAGTCCATAAATCAGGCCGAGGTCAAACCAGGTGGTCACAGGCGAGGTATCCAAGGGAGGTAACTAAGAATGGTCGAGGGTAGCCGAGGTCAAATCCAGGAGGTCACAGGCGAGGTACAGGAGGGTCAGGCAAAAGAGTGGTCAGGCAAAGCAGGAGGTCAGGGCAGGCAGCTAGCAAGAATAGTCGAGGTCCAAATCCAAATTCAAATCCAAGTCTTCACCAAGGTACAGCAACACACATCCAGAACCCAGAAGCTATAACGGGCACTGGGAAACTGGAATAGTGCAGATATATAGGGAAGTCTGGCCAATGGGAAACAGGGAAAAAGGAGGGAAGGAAGGTGCTTGGTGCAACAGTGAAAAACGGGAGTGGTCCCAGGAACTGGACGGCCCAGGCCAGACAGGCCGACCAGTCCCTGGGCTCCCTCTATGAGCAGGGCCAGGGTTGGATGGATCAAACTCGCCCCCGGCGGGCGCGCTGGGGAAAGCGCCGCCGGGAGGCATAAAGGTGACGTGCTCGCGCGCGCGCGCGAGCACGTAGATGATCGAGCGCGCCCCCGCCGGGAGGCGGAAGCGCCGGACAGTGAGGGAGCCCGCCGGGCCCGCGCAGCCGCGCAGAGCGAGCTGCGGCGCGGCTGCCGCCACCACCTCGCGCCGCCGACCCCTGACCGCCGCCACCACGCTGGGGAGTAAAGACGCCCGGAGAGCGCTGGGCAGCAACCAGCCGGGGACCGCCCGACAGCGCGTCGCGGGACCCGGGACGGCGACGAGGTAAGTGCCTAACATATATACTGTTCAACGTAGCAGCCCTAATAAGGGCTCTTAAGGACTCTCTTGTCTTCTGGTAGCTGGTATATATGGTGGTAAAAGGTATATTCTGAGCTTCTGGGGCCCTGCCTGACTACATAGAATATGAGCTATATACTGTTCAGCGTAGCAGCCCTAATAAGGGCTCTTAAGGACTGTATTGTCTTCTGGTAGCTGGTATATATGGTGGTAAAAGGTATATTCTGAGCTTCTGGGGCCCTGCCTGACTAAATAGAAAATGAGCTATATACTGTTCAGCGTAGCAGCCCTAATAAGGGCTATTAAGGACTGTCTTGTCTTCTGGTAGCTGGTATATATGGTGGTAAAAGGTATATTCTGAGCTTCTGGGGCCCTGCCTGACTAAATAGAAAATGAGCTATATACTGTTCAGCGTAGCAGCCCTAATAAGGGCTATTAAGGACTGTCTTGTCTTCTGGTAGCTGGTATATATGGTGGTAAAAGGTATATTCTGAGCTTCTGGGGCCCTGCCTGACTACATAGAATATGAGCTATATACTGTTCAGCGTAGCAGCCCTAATAAGGGCTCTTAAGGACTGTCTTGTCTTCTGGTAGCTGGTATATATGGTGGTAAAAGGTATATTCTGAGCTTCTGCGGCCCTGCCTGACTAAATAGAAAATGAGCTATATACTGTTCAGCGTAGCAGCCCTAATAAGGGCTATTAAGGACTGTCTTGTCTTCTGGTAGCTGGTATATATGGTGGTAAAAGGTATATTCTGAGCTTCTGGGGCCCTGCCTGACTACATAGAATATGAGCTATATACTGTTCAGCGTAGCAGCCCTAATAAGGGCTCTTAAGGACTCTCTTGTCTTCTGGTAGCTGGTATAGATGGTGGTAAAAGCGATATTCCGAGCTTCTGGGGCCCTGCCAGCGACAGCCTGTCTTTCCCTGCTGTGAGCGTCTGTCCCTCACTAAGTTCAAGCTGCTAATGCTGACGAAGAGGAAGTGCTGAGTTTTGTATATTCGAGGTCACATGGTTTTTCCAGCCAATGCGTGTAGACGCCGTTTTCGCGATGCCAGCGTCCTCCCAGGACCTGTCCCACCCCCCCTGCATGGTGATTGGTGTAAAAAACGCGCCAGGGAAGGTGGGAGGGGAAACGAATTGTGAGTGCGCCATCGCCGCTGTACTCGATCGAAATCGAGTATGACAAACAGCGTAGTATTCGATCGAATACCGGCTCGGTCGAATACTACTCGCTCATCACTAGTGGTACACGCTCATCCCAGTGCATTGCATACAGCTCATTGTGGTATAAGGGTGTGCACCCCCCAGTGTTAGTTATGGTATAGCTAGTTGTGGTATACGGAGGTACACTCTTACCCCAGTGCCTAAAGCTAGTTATATAGCTATAGCTAGTGGTATAGGGGGGTACACACTCACCCCAGTGCTTATAACTAGTTATGGTATAAGGGGGGCACACACTCATCCCAGGTCTCACAGCTAATTGTGGTATAAGGGCGAACACACTCATCCCAATGTTTATTGCTAGTTGTGGTATAAGGGGGTATACACTCACCCAAATGTTTACAAGTAGTGGTGGTAAAGGGGATACACACTCTCCTCAAGGCTTACAGCTAGTTGTGGTATAAGGGGGCACCCAAACCCCAGTAGTGATAAGGTATTAGTGGTATTAGTGCAGCAGAAGTGAGTCCAAGCCCTATTCTACTCCTCATTCCAGTCGCTACCCCTGACTATAGTTTGTCCCTGAAAAAGACAATTTTCAAACATTAGAGCCTATGTGTCCCTGAACGGCTGCAGAAGGAACCTCTCTCTAAATCAGCACTGCAAATGGTGTGGGAGGATCCATCCTTTAATACGGCGGGTTCACTTGTCCCGCTGGACCAATGGAGGGATGGGAAGGAAGAAGGCTGATCATCCTATCCTGGATCTGGCCATGACGCTGAACGCGTGCATGGATTTCTAGTTGAAATTCTTGTTTGGTTTCGGGGGCACTCAACCCTGCTTAACACGAATATTTAAGAATACATTGAAGTCATATAAACTACTGTAAGCAATGTCTCAGGAGAGAACAAATATTTGCCTGATGACAGACAAATGATGATGAATATATATTATAAATCTTACAGAGACAGCTCATCACAGAGTTTATTGCTAGTTGTGGTATAAGGGCGTACACACTCACCCCAGGGCTTACAGCTAATTGTGGTATAAGGAGGAACACACTTATCCCAGAGTTTATTGCAAGTTTATAAGGGGATATACACTCACCCAAGTGTTTACAGGTAGTTATGGTATAGGGGGACCCACACTCACCCCAGGGCTTACAGATATTTTGGGTATAAGAGGACACACACTCGCCTCAGGACTTACAGCTAGTTGTGGTATAAGGGGGCACCCAGACTCTAGTAGTGATAAGATATTAGTGGTAGTAGTGCAGCAGTAGTGAGTCCAAGCCCTATTCTACCCCTTAATCCAGTCGCTATCCCTGACTATAGTTCGTCCTTGAAAAAGACAATGGCCTTGATTCACTAAGAATTAAAAAAAAATGTCATGGTAGTAAAAAATTCAATTCATGAGAAAAAAGCCTGAGAATTTCACTGTTAGTAATTCACCAGATAGGACGACAGTGAAAAGCAATGGTACTTTTTTATTCTTGAAAAAAGTATTGAACTTTTACCTGTAGTAAAAAGTCCCATTGGCTTTCATGGTCTTCTTATCTGGTGATTCACTAACAGTGAAATTCTCAAGATTTATTTCTCATTAATTGGATTTTTTACTACCATGAGAGTTTTTTCAACTCTTTGTGAATCAAGGCTAGAGATGAGCGAACTTCTTGAAAGTTCGATTCGGGCGATTCGCCGAATTTCCCCAAGAAATTCCGCCGTCTTCCGCCGCCCGCTGACAGCGTAGCCGGCCTGCCCGCTCCCACCATGCCGGAATTTTTTTTTTTTTTATTTCAGGGAAAATTCGATCGGCACGAACCCAAAAAATGCCGAATTGAATTTTCCCTGAAATTCGGAGCTAATTCGTCCGAACCGGTTCGCTCATCCCTAATCAAGGCCAATCTGTCCATAAACTGCTGCAGAAGGTCAAATGGAGGGAGGGGAAGGAAGATGCAGCCAATCATCCTTCTCCCAGATCTGTCTGAACTCACACACGGATTTCTAGTTGAAATTCTTGTTTGTTTTCGAGGTCACTCAACCCTGCTTAAAACAAATATTTAAGAATACATTAAAGTCATGTGAACTGCTTTAAGCAATGTCTCAGGAGAGAACAAATATTTGCCTGATGACAGACAAATGATGATGAATATATGCTATAAATCTTACGGAGACATTGATCGAAAGCTCATCTCTGTTGCTGCTGATACAATTTACCAATATGGAATCCAGACCCATTAGATACTATCAAGAACATGACTTTCCCTCTAGAAGCTTCATTGATGGATACTTTAGCACTGGTTCCGTCTTTTACGAAGAGATGGTGACATTTCCCATGGAGAAATGTCATCAAGTGTTTGAGAAAGGTAAGAATGGATATTGGGGTCAGTCACTGTGCATTATTATATATGGGAATTGTGTATTGTGTAAGTTTTAGGTTTCATTATTGCATCTCGAAACGGACAGTGTATGACTGGAAGGTGGAGGGGTCTGTGAGAGCCAAAGCTGTATTCACTACCTGCAACAACACCAAGGAAGGTTTAGTCCGCATACCTCTTGTTAAATCTCTGAAATCTGCACTGCATGGACAAATAGGAAGCTGCTGACTACTGTCCAGCTGCCTGGCAAGCGATTTATTTGTAAGTTTAAAAGTTAAAAAATAATATAGACATTCATGACACTTTAAACTGGACCAGCACCATTACAAGAAACAGTGCTCCTATACATCCCTCCCCAGGGCGATTCATAGACATCAGTGTACCTTTTTGTATCTCCTGCCGTGGTCCAATTTCCCCCCTCAGTGGCGTCTTATGAACGTTGCATTGTAGGTTATGTTGGATAAGGCCAAACAGTAGCATGGCTGGAATGCTGGGAAGGTAAGTTGCCTCCCACAACCAAAAATGAATATCAAAACACAGATGGGACATGAAAATTATACCACAACTAACTGTAAACACTGGGGTGAGTGTGTAACCCCCTTATACCACAACTATCTGTAATCCTGGCCACAACCCTAAACTATTTCCACTATGTGCAGGTAGATCTTGCCTTTAGTCTTATTGATACACCCCCCTCCCCCCCTGAAGTCAGTAAAAGTAATTTACTGTAAACTTTGAACTGGCAATCGTGAAAGCTGCAACATCACAAAATTGTTCCTCTATGAGGGGCCTCACCCCAGTGTTTAGAGCTAGTTGTGGTATAAGGGGTCACACAGTCACCCAAGTGCTTACAGCTATTTGTGCTAAAAGGGGGTACACACTCACCCCAGTGTTTAAAGCTAGTTGTGGTATAAGGGGTTACACACTTACCCCAGTGCTTAGAGCTAGTTATGGTATAAGGGGACATACTCACCCTAGTGTGTACAGCTAGTTGTGGTATAAGGTGTCACACACTCACCCCAGTGCTTACAGCTAGTTGTGGTATAAGGAGGTACACACTCACCCCAGTGCTTAAAGTTAGTTGTGGTATAAGGGGACATACTCACCCCAGTGTTTACAGGTAGTTGTGTTATAAGGGACAAACACTCCCCAGTGTTTACAGCTAGTTGTGGCATAAGGGGACATAATCACCCCAGTGCTTACAGCTAGTTGTGGCATAAGGGGGTACACATTCACCCCAGTGCTTACAGATAGTTGTGGTATAAGGGGACATAATCACCCCAGTGTTTACAGCTAGTTGTGGCATAAGGGGGTACACATTCACCCCAGTGCTTACAGATAGTTGTAGTATAAGGGGACATAATCACCCCAGTGTTTACAGCTAGTTGTGGCATAAGGGGGTACACATTCACCCCAGTGCTTACAGATAGTTGTGGTATAAGGGGACATAATCACCCCAGTGTTTACAGCTAGTTGTGGTATAAGGGGACATAATCAACCCAGTGTTTACAGCTAGTTTTGGTATAAGGCGTTACACACTCACCCACAGTGTTCATATCTAGTTGTGGTATAAAGGGGTACACAAACTTACTGTAAGCTTTGAACTGGCTACAAAACACAGAAAAATGTGTTCCTCTATGAGGGGCCTAATTGGAGAAGATTGGGAATGTACCTATAGACTCCATCATAGCTTTGGGGAGTAATAGTCACCTGTCATTTCATTGAGTGTGAAAGTCAAAGCCTTTGCTTTTAAGGGGCAAAAGTGACAAGTACCAATTGTCCCAGACTTTTTGCTAACAGTTCCTTGCTACATTTTACCTATATATTAGTGTGATACAGTATATTTAATTGCCATTCCATTTGCAAACATATATTTTTGGCGGAAGAATTGTATGACTTATTTAATGGTAACCTAATATAGGTGTTTTTTTTTTTTTTTTATTGCAGATCATATCCAAGGAGGCTTGTGTATTGACATCAGTAAGGGTTCATTTATTCACCACCTCATCTCAGCCAGTGATTGTTTCAAAGATATTGTCCTTATGAGGATCAAAGAGAGTTGCATTTTTGAGATAAATCGTTGGCTGCACGATCGCACCGGGGCCTTTTGTTGGAAGCACACGTCTTCCTATGTTGCAGATAAACAAGGAAACAGGTGAAAGTTTAGAATTATTGGTAAATTAAATCTCTGGTTTAGATTATAGGTACACACATGAATGTGCTGTTTGTAGGGCTAGACTAAAAGACAAAAAAAGTTGCTAAAAGTGCTAACTGTAATGAACCCGGCAGTCACCAATCATTAGTATCTGTTATCCCCCAATATAAAACCACATGGTTCACCTACAGAATAGCCTTACGCTCACCCTCGGGATTTACTATATGCTGTGCCAGCACCCAGTTGCCCCGAGAACTTGGTTATACAAGACATAACAGCTGAGGTCACAAAGCCGGATGAAATAGATCCGGGACCTATAGACTGCTATCTGATGTCCTCCATATACCCTATGTCCTCCATATACGCTGATGTCCTCCATATAGACCGGGACATACGATAAATCAGAATGGTGGTTGATACACTATATCTTATCAGCAGTGAGGCTGTCGAAATTGGAAAACCCCCAACATACCTTGGCCGGAATTTCAGAATCGAATTTCAGACATCATGTGCAATGAAAAAATCATGGCGGTCGTGAACAAGACATATGATACGTTTCTCAATGTCTGGAGCACTTGGATAGAATACATTGGGTTGGGCACCTACCAAACAGATCTGTCACTCCCACTTTAGTCCCCACGCCCACTCAGAGCAAGAACATCATTAACCCCCCCCCCCAATGGTTCAACTAGCGGATCTAAGCTCCCACCCTACCCTCCTGTCCTCCTCCCCCTCTTTCTATCCCCTTAACTAGTTCCCTATATCGCCCTGACTTTTACCTCTGTTTATCTCAGTCTTGTTTATTAACGTTAATTGTTTGCCAGTAAGAGGTCTAGGGTCATGAATCCTCAGGGAAGATCAACAGGCACATCCAAAACAATTTCAATGGGCGTTTATGAGCTCAGAACTCAGCATTCGTGAGCTATATTTTGCAAATTCCTATGTAAGACATTAGAATTCACCTAATATAGTGTGTCAAGACACTGAGAGCAAATTGTTGAATTGTGTACACTGCCTATCTGTATTTAACTATGTAAACTAACTTGATTACTGTTATTTCAGTACGCCTGTCTACAAATGTAAGCTGTATAACATGTGCAAACTTTAATAAAAGAAATAGTACTGGGAAAGTTCAGTGACAGACCAGGCAATACACGGGTGATTAGTCCAGAAAGCATAACGCCAAAGGGTTAAGCTGGAGACTGGTCAGCAGACAAATAAAGTTCTTAAATGGAAAGATTCAGTCCCAACAAAGGGTAATCCAAGAAAATGGTCAGGCAACAGGTCAGTTGAGACAGAGCTGGGGTGGCTAGTCAGGCAGGACATGTTTAGCAATGGGGAAGCAGAGATTGTTGTTCACAGAATCATATAACTTTCCGTCATACCTGAATTGATGACGTCTGTAGAGAGCATTTTATCACCTTCAAGGATTAAAAAAAAAAGGGTTAGTAAACCTCGAAAAAGGGTCGGCATTTAGGTTGTGGCTCTGAATAGGTCAGAATGGAAAGATAGAATAAAGTAGATCAGAAAATTAAAAAATAATGAGAGAGATACTATGAAACCGATACATTTTGTACAAAAGAAACACATACAAGTCTTTCTGAAATCTGTAAAAATTCAGTGTACAATAGGCACAATCCTTATTTGAACAAGGCTTCATACAACCAATTCGAGATAAAATACCCTTGTCTATCTGGTATGGCAGGCTAGTAGAACTGAAACACCGAATCCCGAGGAAATTGATAGATAAATAGGAAAAAGATCTGGGTTATACTCTCTCTAAAGCTCAATGGGAACAGGCAGGCAAAACACAAGCATCCCTTAACTCAGATAAACTAGCAATATTTAACTTTAATTTCTTTAATAGGTCATATTTAACGTCAGACTACAATAGCAGGATGAAGCACACAAGGTGTTGGTGGTGTACTGAGGGCGAAACAACCTTACTACATATTTGGTGGGAATGCAGGTCTATTAAGGATCTATGGGTGAAAGTATTAGATTCCATAAATTCTATTCACGCAACTAAAGTCCAATGTCAACCAGCCACATGTCTCTTAAATGTACAAACAAATGTTGATTATAGCTTAGTGGAATTAATAGCGTTCACAGAGACACGTAGACAGATTGCTATAAGCTGGGCAGACCAAAATCCACCTAGCTTTGATAGATGGAAATGTTTTTTGTATGAAGAGCTCAAATCCGAATTAAGGGTAAGGCATAACTCCAAAGATAGGCAATTACTAGAAAGAACAATCCGCATAGCAGCAATACAGTGAGGAAAGCGATAGAAACCCTGGTGGAACCCCTTTAACTGATTAAGCATTATAATAGGTGGTCAGGGTAGTCCCCTGTCTTCAAAGGAGATATACTGGCCTCTCCCTGACGAAGAAGCACTTCAAAGCCCTAACAGGTAATTAGTAGGCATCAAAATATGGAATTGATGATGGGGAAAAAAAAAAAATAATAAATAAATAAATAAATAAATAAATAAAGAAAGAAAGAATCATATCCAAAGCAAATGTAATTCTACAACAGGTAAGGCATTCAAGAGGAGGTTAGGTCTAATGTGGCTACTGGCCAATAAGGGCCCATGGCCAGCATCAGCCCAGTATTGGATAATGTTATATATATATAATCAGAGAAAGTCTACTGCTCTGCTGTTAATCATATCGGAGCAGACTTTCTCTTTGGGGGTTATTTAGGAAAGGGGTAGCGCCTCGTAGCGGCAGGCAGCGTGTGGTGAACGCCGGGCGCTGTATGAGAAACCACATTTATGAAAGGGAATCTGGTGAGCGCCTCTAGCAGTGCCTTGTAGCATCACATGTATTATTACAGGTGGCTCATGTATAGCGCTGGAGCTCTAGCTTCCAGAGCACCAGGTATGGCCTTTCGCTCAGTGTCGCTCTCCCATACATTTCAATGGTCGTTCATTTGCTTGTATTTAAACAGCGTGTTTGACATTTTTAATTATTTTTTCTTTGCTCCAATCATTGTGTGACGTCTCCTGGCTGCAAACAAACACTTTTAGAAACTTTTTTGACTTTTTATATTTTTATGCAGAATTGCCATTACAGGTCTGGCACTAAAGTGTTAATGTCACAGTGTTAAAACAATGTCATTCCATGTGTTTTCGCTTTGTTACTGGTGAATATGTGTTCAAAAACACTTTATTCACACAGCGTATGGCGCTCTACGCTTTAGCACCCGGCTTTAGAGCGCCGATGCTGTGTGTGTGTCCTTTTTTGTATGGTGTGGAGCGCTGAGAGTCGGTCGCACTGAGCTGGCGCTACCTCTTGCTCCCTGCAGCGCTGTACTGGTGTTAGAGCGCCCAACATACATCACATTCATCATTGCTGGCCAGGTTACTACAGCGACTGAGGCGCTCTGTTACAGCGCCTGATACCCGCTTGCGGTGTCTGCTAGCGGTCGCTCTAATCTGCCGATACCTGGCGTTAGTAATGAATCAGCCTCTAAGTCTGGCAGCAGACGGGTCACCATTGGGTCACCTCTTATAAGCACCTCCTGCTGATCTGAATTAAATATGGGATGCTCGAGGGTATAGCGCATTTATGGTGAATTACTGGATACATATTATAGGAACTGTAGAATGTACAATAATAGGGGATGCGGTAGACAGGTGAGAGTATATTGCTAAAATAGTAAAGCACATGTTTCGGCTAAAAGCAGAAATAGAGAGGCTTGAGTTTAGGGATATATGGCCTGATGCAGAGCCTCCTCATTCAGCTATCCCGTACGTTTTGCCGTCGGTTTTGGGCTGTGGTCGGGGCATTAAAGGGTGCTCCGTTGCTTTTTGTGTGAGTGTGTGCGATCAGGTGTTCCGGCATGCGCCTTTCGTATGTCGGCTCGCAAGAGGACTTGTCCGTGATTGGTCCGTTTTTTTAACTGATTCCGAGCCTTGATTTCCGATTGAAATCAGCCCAATATAACGAGGGTGTGGGTGCTCAACTTACGGCCAGTGTTAGCAGCCGTATATGCATCCCGTCTCTCAGTCATGCAGTCTGCTGTGCGCGATCATCAACGCCGACAGCTACGCAGCCTGGTTCTCTTGAGAAACCAGGCTGCACCGCACACGTCTGGACATCGATGGCATGCATGACGTGGAGCTATTCGAGCTCACCCGCCTTAACCGTGTTTCTCTCCAGGACTTGTATAGGCAGCTGCGGCCATGGTTAGCCCGCACCACAAGTAAGAGGCATGCAATTGCAGGTATGACCAAATTGGTTGGCTGCCTGCAGTTTTTGGCAAATGGCTCGTTCCAGAGACTGGGTGCCTTCTCCGTGGGGATGTCCCAGTCTACGCTGAGCCGCAGCCTTAACAAGCTTTTGAATGGCATGGCTACCCTGGCTCCAAAATGCATCTTTTTCCCTGACACAGTGGTAGCCTGGAATGCAGTTAAGCTGGGCTTTTATAATATAGCCGACATGCCCAACGTCATGGGTGCCATCGATTTTACACACGTTGCGTTGGTGCCGCCAGCTGCGCAGGAATATCTGTTCAGGTATGTGGTTTAGGTCAGCATGTGTCTGCCATGTAGCACATACATTTACATTTGGCCAATGTGGAGTAGGTTTCAATGGCTGAAAGCAGACCTACATCCTGTGTATGCCAAACATCCAGTGGTTTTAAATGTTGCTTATGTGAATGCATCTTTTTTATTGTGTTGGCCCTTTTTGGGCCACTAATTCCTGTTATATTGTGCTATTGCAGGAACAGGAAGATGGGACACTCGATCAATGTGCAGGCAGTGTCCGGGCCAGACCTGCAATTTTTGATTATATTTACTGCCTTTCCTGGGTCCACACACGGCTCGCACATTTTGAGGAACTCCAGCCTCTTTGTTCGCTTTCAATCTGGAGATGTGTCTGGCGGATGGCTACTAGGTAAGTGCTAACAAATTGGTGTGGCCGTCCAGCATGAATTTTCTGATTGGTCTGTGCCTGTACCCCACTAAACTGTTAGACACTCCAATGAAACAGTAGAAGTTTACACTCAATTACTTACCAGTATTTCCTCCTTGCTTGTGATTCTCCACTATACCTTTCTGTCCACGCCATCTTAGCTATGTTGCATCCCAGAGTCATTGTAGAGGAGTGTGCTGGGGGGATGTGCATGTTGCCTCATCAGAACTGTGCTTAGCACTGACACTGCACAGCTGTCCTATGGCCCTGTTCAACAATGCTGGAATGCTAAGCAGCACATTAATGAGCCACTTCCCCTTAGCCCTCTGTCTGTTGTTCCCTGTTCTTGCCTGTTTTAATTAACCTAACATGCAGTATTTGTAAGTAGCATGTAACGTACTTGTGGCTCTTCGTTAGTAGCAGGATGGTACTTGTTTAGATACACTTTATAGCTTTGGTGTTTATGTTTGTATGTCTAGGCTAGTTATGGGGACTGCCACTACATTTGTGGCAAAGGGGCCCATTTGTCAGGGTATGTTTGGATTATGCTGTGTCCTTAATTTGTTTTGTCTGTGTTTTTTTTTTTAAGGTGATTCTGGCTATCCTTGCTCCCCTGGTTACTCACCCCCATCCTCCACCCATCCTCGCAGGCCCAGGACCGGTATAACACAGCACATAGGAGGACTCGCTCAGTGGTGGAACGTGCCTTTGGCTTGTGGAAGACACGCTTCCGTTGTCTGGACCAGACTGGGGGGGCCCTTCAGTATGACCCGGCCAAGCTTATCAAAATAATTGTGGCATGTGGGGTACTGCACAACCTCGCCATCCGTAGCCGGGTTCCCAGATACACTGACCTGCCTGAGGACGCTGTAGCCATTTCTGAAGTTTACACACCTCCCTACTCTGGCCCCCAAAGTGGGTCGGCACAGGCGATCCGGTCCCAGCTTGTGGACAATGTTTTTTCATAAGTTTCATTGATTTTGGACAATGTGTGCCTTTTTTATTTTGTGATTTAATGTGACAAACATTGTTGATTATTTTTTTGCCTGTTAATGTGGGTTGGTGGAAGGCATGTGTTTTGGGTTAGGGTAGTGGTGTGTCCTGCTCCCCAGAATCCCTACCTAAACACATGCCTTCAGTGGTAGGTAGAGTAGGAGGAGGAAGTAGATGGATGGGGGTGCTGCATGTTAGCGGCAATATGAGCAAGGTTCTGATTGATTAACTGCCATTGCTGGACCATTGCCGCCATCTGCCTGCTTTGTTCTCTGGTTTCGTCAACCAGGCAGGACACATTTTGATTCAAAACCTCTAGTTGTTGTGACATCGAGTTTACTTTGGAACACACTGTCTCATTATACTTCTGTGTGTTTGGCGCGACCGCCACATTCTCGTGCTGCCATGCTTCCTCCATTAGCTGCAGATGCCTCCTCTGGCTGATATGGCGACGTTGCTGGGTGCCGCCACTGGCACGGGTGGGTGCATCTGGTACTGATGGAGGGGCTGCAGGTGGCTGCCTGGCTGCAGAGTCTGTTGAGCGCCCACTGTCCACGCCAGCATAGGTTTGGGCCCCTGAGGTATGTGTAGGGAACAGCAGGGGCTGCACTTGCTGGGGCTGGTGTGTTGGATGGACTGTGGGGGGTGCTAGGTGATAATGGCAGGGTGCCTGTCGAGCTGTCACCTGTGGAGCTCCCAATTGACTCCGGGCTGGTGGTAGTTGGGGAGACATAGTGGCGAGGATGAGGGGTGGTTGGCCTGGGTGGGCTAGTGGTTTGGGCCCTACGCTTCCCCTTGGTGGTGTGGCTGGAGCTACCCACATGCTTTCTGGGTGGAGGAGGTGGAGGCTGCAGGGTGGCTCGAGAGTTGTGGCCCTTGTGAGCCCTGGATGATTTAGCAGGTGGGGGCGACTGGGCCAAGGGCTCCTTGCTGCTGCGTTTGGACCGAGCAGCCTGTGTGGCTGGCTTTTCCCCCCTTTGACTAGGCCCATGTCCGGTCCGGCTCCTGTGCCTGATCGTGTGTGGGTGTTCCTAATGGCTCTCTGTGCGGCGAGCATGTTGCTCTGGGATTTTTGGGGTCTGACGGCTCCCTTTTGGCCTGGGCATAGTGATATGGTAACCAACACAGAGCTGAGTGCATTGACCTTTAAATAGTTTGCCCGTGAGGGCGTGCACGTGGGGACATGTCATAACCTGATCAGGAAGACAGCCAAACATGTCGCCGGCGACCTACACCGAGGAGCAGGACGAAATCATTATGGAGGTGAGTAGGCGAGCGTGCGATTATTATGCGCGCACAAGCCGCTCAACAAAGATTTGCCATGGCAGGGCCAGATTAGTAAGGACAAACTGTCTTGCAAACCGCACCAACTAGAACAGGTTAGTTTGATCGATGTGTGCAGCAGCACACTAGCCTAGAGGCAGATAGGCTAAGTAGGCCCATGTGAGTAGCAATGAGGTTCAGAAACTTGACTTAGATAGTGGATGAGAGTGTGTAATCTAGTAGTGTCACTAATGCTCTGCCATTGTGCTTTTTTGGACAGATGATGCTGCGCAACCATTATGACTACCTGCCGTGCGACTTTGAGAAGAGGACGTTGGCACTGGCGGTGGTGGAAGCCATAGCCCGGAAGACCGGCACCACCTACAATTTTACCCAGATCGCCCAGCACTGGTCCGATTTGAAATGGAGGCATAGGCTCCGGGTGAGGCAGTTCTTTGTCCAGCACTTCCCAGGTTAGTCTTGGTACATGACATGCACTAATCACACTGGCCATGGCTGGGCCTGTGTTTCTGATTGTGTTTATATTGCAGTGCAGGAATGGAGTTATAGGTTCCGCCCCACCCGGACCAGAAGACGCCACCCAGTGTTGGGAGGTACTGGGGAAAGTATAGGTGGTGCCACGCCAGTGCCAACGCCCACCCCCTCCTCTGCCAGTTACTCCAACCAGCCACTGGACCTGACAGTACAGGGGGGGGGGGGCACAGTCGTACGGCAGGGAGGCCGACCAGCCACAACTCCGACCTGACTCCGGTAAGACTCTCAAACCTACCCATGTCCAGATACATGCACTACAGACATATACTAATGTGCACAATTTTTATTTTTAGATGATGACGTCGCAGGACCATCCCCAATAGTGGAGGGCCAAGGCCAAGCTCAAGAGGTGCCTGGGGAAGGTGAATGATTTGATGCATACAAGCCTAACCTAATCTGACATTCAGGAGGCACAAAGAGTCAATAATAACCTTGTGTTTTTGTTCAAAACAGCTTCACAGGCGGATGAATGGGTGTACCCAGGGAGGAGGTTGCGCCCCAGACGCCCTGTTGGCCGCCAGCCTTGTAAGTAGTTTCTATATATCATACATGTAGTTAAAACTCCTGTACAAAACCACCAAAACATGGGCCAAGACACATTAATTCACGAACTTAGGCCCACCTTAAACCTAAAAATGGCCCCAACCCAAACACCTAGCTAAGCAATAAAGACTTACAAGGCTAAACTCATGATGTTTTACCTTCACAGCTGCAAGACAACTGCCCATTTGAGAAGGCTGGTGGGCGACATCCAGGAGATCGCATATTCACTGGGGCAACAAGATTAAGAAGAGCCTCCTGGGTGACAGCCACAAATGTGCCAAGTTTTTATTTTTTTTTTCTGTTTAAAATTTCTTTAAAAAAAACAGTTTCATACACACTGGAGTGGTGTCTTCTCTTTCATGGCACTGTACGTTAGAACAACATGACCATACAGTTACATGTCCCAAAAGGTAACTATATGGGACAAGGATTAGGAAGAAGAAGAAGAAGGAGAAGACATTAAGGTAAGCATTAAAGACAGGGAAGAAGAAGAAGGAGGAGAAGACATTAAGGTAAGCATTAAAGACAGGGAAGAAGAAGAAGAAGAAGTAGAAGACATTAAGGTAAGCATTAAAGACAGGGAAGAAGAAGAAGGAGAAGACATTAAGGTAAGCATTAAAGACAGGGAAGAAGAAGGAGAAGACATTAAGGTAAGCATTAAAGACAGGGAAGAAGAAGGAGGAGAAGATTTTAAGGTAAGCATTAAAGACAGGGAAGAAGGAGAAGACATTAAGGTAAGCATTAAAGACAGGGAAGAAGAAGACGGAGAAGACATTATGGTAAGCATTAAAGACAGGGAAGAAGAAGAATGAGAAGACATTAAGGTAAGCATTAAAGACAGGGAAGAATAAGAAGAAGAAGACATTAAGGTAAGCATTAAAGACAGGGAAGAAGAAGAAGAAGGAGAAGACATTAAGGTAAGCATTAAAGACAGGGAAGAAGAAGAAGAAGGAGAAGACATTAAGGTAAGCATTAAAGACAGGGAAGAAGAAGAAGGAGAAGACATTAAGGTAATCATTAAAAACAGGGAAGAAGAAGAAGATGAAGGAGAAAACATTAAGGTAAGCATTAAAGACAGGGAAGAAGAAGAAGGAGAAGACATTAAGGTAAGCATTAAAAAAAGGGAAGAAGAAGGAGAAGACATTAATGTAAGCATTAAAGACAGGGAAGAAGAAGAAGAAGGAGGAGAAGACATTAAGGTAAGCATTAAAGACAGGGAAGAAGAAGAAGGAGAAGACATTAAGGTAAGCATTAAAGACAGGGAAGAAGAAGAAGAAGAAGGAGAAGACATTAAGGTAAGCATTAAAGACAGGGAAGAAGAATGAGAAGACATTAAGGTAAGCATTAAAGACAGGGAAGAATAAGAAGAAGACATTAAGGTAAGCATTAAAGACAGGGAAGAAGAAGAAGATGAAGGAGAAGACATTAAGGTAAGCATTAAAGACAGGGAAGAAGAAGAAGGAGAAGACATTAAGGTAAGCATTAAAGACAGGGAAGAAGAAGAAGAAGAAGAAGAAGAAGAAGAAGAAGAAGGAGAAGACATTAAGGTAAGCATTAAAGACAGGGAAGAAGAAGAAGATGAAGGAGAAGACATTAAGGTAAGCATTAAAGACAGGGAAGAAGAAGAAGGAGAAGACATTAAGGTAAGCATTAAAGACAGGGAAGAAGAAGAAGAATATAATTTGAAGGGAAGTTTTGGTGGAGCTAAAAGTGACAGTTTGTTGGATACAGAAAGCTTGAGGGAGGACTAGGGATGTGCGCTTGCGTGGACCCAGATTGTCAACAGGAAATCCGTGGAAATGTAAGTATACTTTGAAAAACATTCAGAATCAGGCTGGAAACGGAAACAGATGGGAAGAAGCTACGTTGGAATACGCAGTAAAAAGGACCCAAAAACGGATCGTCCGTGTGAACGGCAACGGAACCCACGACGATACGGAAAGCACCCGAGAGGGGAAAAAACACTTCCCGAATGAAGACACATAAACGGATCATTAACGGAAGTCTCCCGACGGCGGCTCTGAATCACGTGAGAACCCCGAGACAAACGGAATCAAAACGGGACTTATGAAAAATGGAACAAAATAAGGTCAGATCGGGGGAGGCCCTGAATCAAGCCAATTGTTCTGGACAGCTATTCATTTCTTCCACCGAAAATTAGACAAAAAAATTGTATGAGGATGGTGCCAGCAACTACCCCAATAGTATCCAAAGAGCAGCACCCCCTCCACCACAATCAATAAATTAAATCAAATCTCATGAATTCATATTTATTAAAAATTAAAAAATCACATTAAGATACACACATTTAAAATACATATATACAACACACATAATCCATTCACGTATACACAACACAAA